>OX359271.1:7872709-8420209 GCA_947179155.2 Hedera helix
AATCATAAAATATAAAAATTTATATTTACTTTCTAAAAAATTAATTTATCATAAACAAAATTAATTTATGTAGAAAGCAAATAAGATTCATACACATGAATTAGTATATCCTCAAATGTTTTCTTATCCTAACTTAGACATGAAATATCATAAACAATATATCTTTTGAAATTTAGAAATAAAGAATTCAAGACAATTATCATAATAATATGAAATACTTGAACTTCACTATATTTATTAAAAAACAAAAAACAAAATATTTATCTCAATTATAATATACAAAATTCATATAATCACATTAAAATTTACTATTTCTTGAACGAGAAATACACATAAAAATAAATCAACATATAACAATTGCGATTATCCCAAAAACACTACGAATAACATTTTTAAAAGTTTTCTTAACATTATAATCGTATTGTATACAAGATTTATTAAACCAAATATACTTCTACAATATATCTTCTAACTATTATTTGATAATTAATTTATTTCCCATGAATAAAGTAATTTATCTACAAAATCTATGCATAAAAATACCAAGCAATATTACACACTAAATATTAGCTCAAATTTTATATGCATAATTTTGTTCAAGAAGAACATAAATTTACATTATTCTCAAAATAAATTAATTTACAACTAAATTTTTGTACATAAAGACAAGTAAATTTCTCAAAGTTTTGTACAACTTTCTCATAATAAATTAATCTCAATTAGTGTAAAAGAAAAATAATTGTCTCAAATTTCATACATATATATACACATCATAATATTTTACCTACTCATAAAATATTATAATAAAAATATATATGCACAAAATTAAATTTATTTTGTCATGAACACAAATTAAATTACTTTTTTTTATCCCACAAAACTAATTAAATAATTTATTACAACAAAATGTAAGTAAAATAATACTCAAGCACAAAGTATCATCTACACATGATATAGTACATCAAATATATACCATTCATGTATATATACTTATAAAATGATAAACAAATATCATTCTCTAAAATAAAGAAAAAATTCATGACACACAATTTTGTTATAAATTTTGAAGAACACTATATCAACTTAATTTGGTGTCATCTTCATTCAATATTTTTCGCATCGGCTTTTCTTCTCATCCACAATAATTTACACACTTGTAAATTGAAACAACTCCTCCACTTCCATTTCTATAATTCCATTTCCTACCAATGGCTGTCACCAAAATAATTAGTAAAATATCTCAAAATATAACTAATTATAATAATAATTTCATTGGTGAAATAGAAATAAGAAAAATATCACTTATCTTTGAAAATTGTGTTGTCTTCCATCTCACCAAAATCATGACTCCAACAAATCGATAAAGACCTTAAGATTGTTAGAACCATAGCTTTGTAGAGTCATAATCGAAAATTAGTGGAAGAACATGACACGGGTAATCCCCGTCCTTAAGGTCTTTATCGCTCCCACCACGAATAGTTTGCTACGAGTTACAAGCGATATACCTCCAGGATATATGCCAAGTTTCAGAGTTGAACAATTTTGTGATGACAAGTTTTAGAGTCGAATATTTTTTTGTGATAGTTATATATGTTTATAAAAAAAACTAAGTGAGATGAGAGAATTTTATGTGCAAGTTTTCTTCTTATAATATAAGTATTATCCATTTCTCATATATGTATATCTTTACACATATCTACACATATAGATATATATGTATACATATATAATAGTAACAATTATTATTAATTCTATTTTAATTATTCATTATTATAAATATAATATTGTAAGTTACACATTAGTCATAACGATGTAACTTACAAATTATTAATAATAATATAATTTAAATAGAAAAAATGGAGAACCACATTAAAAGATTAACTAATTGTCAAATCCAAATATATTGAAGTTCTTTTCTTTTGTTTCATATAATTAAATAAGATTACACCACTTATGCTTATAAAACAACTAGTAATCTTTTATTAATCAATATGAAAAAAATACAAACTAGTTTTTACAAACAACTTGCACATTATCAAATGTTTCACTAAATACAAGTCATATGATTCCAATTGGAACCAAATAAATTACTCTTATTCTCCACATAAAAAGACATTAAGTTACACCTTTTATACTTGCTTAAATTATCTCCACAAATGAGTTTTATTAAACTCAAATATAACAAATAATAAATCACAAAAATATACAATAATGTGCAATATATAACACTTTTCAGTCACTTTCCTCATTCCTTGACAATGTTTGACAATCTATTACTTGATAATGCTCTTGTTGGGTGGGTGGGGTATACATCTAAATATGGGAAAGCAAGTTCTTGGTTAAAAACCAAGTTAGTGGGGGTTTTCTTTGGGGGTGGTAAAAGGTGGCAACTGGCAGGAACTTGGACAAACCATTGGAACCGTCGATGCATTCCAACAATATATTCTCTCTGTTGGATTATGGGAAAGCATTTTCCAGTCTTGGAAGTAGGCTAAAAAACATGTTCTGCAACATTCTCGCCTAAAAGTTACCAAAATTGTCTTGAAAGCAGTGTTCTCGTACCCGGAACGATCATCGAACCGAAAAAAGGTACTGAATAGATGGGTCACTGGTTTAACTAGTGGTCGGACCGTTATTGAACCGGTGATGTTATTAATATGTAATAAATAATAAATAATTAAATATATTAATTATTATTATATATTATATATAATATTTAGTAAATATGTAAAATTAATCAATTTATCTACACAAAAAATAAAATAAAATTAAACCTATTTGTACAATATTTACTTTATACAATTCAAATAAACACTAAATTTATATATAAAAAAAGATATTAAATCATGATCATAACTCAAAATTTAAGACTTAAGAATGATAAAATCAAACACAAATGAACATAAATATCTCTAGGATATATTCAATCAAATTCGGTAAAAAAATTAAAATTTATTTATACAATGTTTACTTTATACAATTCAAATAAATATTAAATCTATATGAAAAGAAAGATATTAAATTATGATCATAATTCAAAACTCAATCAATGATACATTTAATCAAGTTCAAATACTTAAATTTTTTTGTAAAAATATAAAAAAAAAGAGAGATAGGGAACGGGTAAAACTCAGTGACCGGATCGATCGGTCCGACCGTCGGGTCACCGAGTTTGTCCAAAATTGATTTTTTGGCTTAAATCGAATCAGAAGATCGACCGTTTTTAATTTTTTCCGGTCGAATCGACGATCCGATCCGAATTTAAAAATCATGGTCGGAAGTAGGCTAAAAGGCAAAGTCTTGGAACTGTCGTGCTTTGATTTTCTAGAAATTTAATTATGCAAAATATGAAATCTGCAGCTAATGAGCAAAGTATCCAAAACCTATAATTTAGCAATTTAGTTCTAAACATCAATCTCTCTCTCTCTCTCCCCCCCTCTCTCTCTCTCTATATATATATATATAAATAAAAGAAATGAGTCATTTTTGCTGGTTTCGAATCGATTTAATAATTTATTTTTTGTCAACTCTGCAGGTTTAAATTTTGTTTTTGGGTTTTACCAACATGCGAATATGCAGTGTATCTTTGATCTCAATTAACATGCAATGCAATTATGCATTAATATTACTACATATATAGTATTCTACTTTTTACTTTTGAACTTATCAATGATCTAATACTATGACCATTACTTTTCCTATCAACATGCAATGTATTTTTTGCCCAAATTACTATGCAGTGTAACAAAGCATTAATATTACTATATATATATATATATTTTAATTTTTACTTTTAAACATATATTTTCATGAATTTAATTAGTATAAAGTTGTCTAATTCAATTTGCATGTTGCTCTATTATATTACAAATAATACTTTAATTACACACTAAATTACACCAAAAAAATTCACAAGTTCACCCTGGATCAACAACATATTTTACTGAACTAACTATTTTTTGGAAGAGATAATATTACTATACAAAAATGATTGTTAAGACCGATGTTATGCTTCTGGATGAAGAGGTATTTATTATTTTCTTTAAAATAGATATAATTCATTAATTATCAATTTTTTAAAAATTATATAAATTGATTTCAAAAAATAAAAACAAATCTCTTATTTTGGAACAGACTATGTCGCATAAAGCAGCATTGGAACAATCATGAAAACGAAGAAAAAATAAAATTTAGGCTACGTTTGTTTATAAAAAAATATAATTAAAATTGGACTATTTACTTTAATTTAACATTACTTTAAACTATTTTATCCCATAATGAGAGATTAATAATCCCTTAATGTTAGACTATTAATCCCATAAAGTTATTTAATAATTTAAAATGAGAAGGACTATTAATCTTAAATTTTTCATGAGATTTTATAATCTAATATAAATAGCTTTAAGAATCATAAAAAAATAATTTAATCTAAAATATATTTTTTACAAACAAACGTAGCTAGAATTTTTTTGATTTACGGATGCCAGGAGGAACAAATGATATCACTGTACTGCTAAGTACTACAGTCTTGTCAAAACACCAGCACAACCAGATAAAGGTAAGAAAGCTGGAGGAGAAGCCAAACACATGATAACTACACAAGCCAGATATCATATTCATTTGAGATTTTGATCAATTTTTGTATCCATTAAAGGAAAAAAAAAGTAACAAAAATAACACTCAAAGATAACCACCATCTCACTTGAAATCATTGAAACAGAGAACTACAAAGAAAAGACCACCAAAATTAGGAAAAAAATCATAGCCATCGCTTTTAAACCAGTGGTGCTCCACACCCTAAAGTACTTGTATCATCTTTTCACTGCAACCTTTCAAAAGCAAATAATTAGGCAAAAGCATGTAACGACACCAAGAAAGAAGGGTGAGAATAATAACTCTTACCAAAGTAACTAATATCCATTATCAATAAGATAATCACCGAGCTTTTCAACAACAATGTTGCACTGCCCTGGAGTCATTGGCTCGTCGTAGATACCAAAAATCAAGGCCTGGGTGGTCTTCTTAACAGTAATACCTCCAGGTCCCTGAAACCAAAGTAAAAAGAGGGTTAAAGGCACAACCATTAAGAGAATTTATTAGGGGCATCACATTCTGAATGACATGACATAGAAATTCTTCAGATAAATATCCTCCAGTTATGACTCATAATTAAATCTTCAACAACCAGCATGAGAAATCATTGTGATGCTGATCATGTAAGGTGGTTGCAGTGATCTTTAAAACTTGAGAAACAGCTTGTCAAACATTATTGAAAGAAGACGTACATGTGTTTAGCTATACCACCAAAATTATGAGACACAGGATATTATAAGTGCTTAGCTCACCAATATGGTGAGTTAATTACAATCTGGATTGATAAACAAGCAATTAAAAAGACATATTTCTGAAAATAATCATTTTGGCTTCCAAAAATCCAAGAGACGGATGTTTTAATGCTGAAAGTGAATGATGTAACTGCAACATCATACTCTAAACCTGTATTTTACATATAATATCATTCCACTGTTGGCAACCATGTGCACAGATGTACTCTAAACAGTAGTAATGATAATATCATATGTCAGGAGGTGATCACCTTTTTCCCTCGAATAACAGCTCCTGGCTCACCTTGAAGAACCATGTATTTTGTGCCACCAAGGTACAGGCCAGTTGGAGCAAGTGAACCAGGTTCATTGAAGTCATTCAAAATAGCATTAATTTCCTCAGGCTTGAACTACATTACATCATCAACAAAAAGCAATGAGTGTGGATTCGACAAAGAAGAAAAAGCAATAAACATGGCTCATGACTATTTTATAGAATGGGGGCAATGTACTAAAAACTGTGTTACTAAGCTTTCAGCTCATGACTAAAAATAAAACAAATTCAATAACACTTGCATTACAAGCCTTCAGCTCATGACCAAAAACAAAAGAAATTCAATAACACTTGCAACTTGCAACCAACAATGTCTATTCAATTTGCTAGATGAGTGAAAGGAATGGTGATATGATGTTGCAAATCTATGCAATTCTTAACCATATTCTCATTCTTTCATTTCCTATCTCCCAGACCAAAAGGTTTGCTAATGTTTTAGTTGATTCCTATAAAACTGAGGCAGAGTCTTTTATGCTTATAAAAAATTGCCCGTCCTTAAATGAGTTTAGAGTTTAGACAATATATTTTCTTCTGCCATTATTTCTTGAATCCAACGAAATTGATACTCAAATTTTCAGCTCTAGGCATCAAGATGTTAAAAGTGTATGCTAACTAGTTTAAGTGACCCTCTTAAACCATCAACATCTGGATATCCAAAAATTAAAACATACAATAAAAAATATAATACACACACTGGAATCTAAAAAGCAATGTAAGTGACCAAATAAGTCCAATTACAGCCCCTAAAATTCTGAATTAATTGTTTGACCATGATAAATGCAATCAATCAAACTTTAATCAATCACGGCCCAGAAACACAAAATCTCCCAAAACAAAGCTAGACCAATCTACAGCAAGAAAAAAAACTTCAAATCACTGAATCACAGGGATTCTAAAGTTGAGGTCAGATCATGTATTTGATAGCTGCCTTGATTTTACAAAACAATGAATGAAATTGAATTGCACAAGTCTCCTACACTCATATTGAGTAAAAACGATCATCTCATCCTTGGTCCGAAGACTCTCAACTCAAATTTGAACTGCGGAAAAAAAACTATTGGCGATCTCCAAATCAGATAAAATGAGCTACCAAATTCACAATCACATAATTAACTTGATCAAATCTAGGAAGGAGCCAAGTAGTTCCGATCAGATCGGAAGCTAAACACCGAAATGCTATTTTCGGTAATTGTAAGCAAGCATAAATAGGGTATGGAGTACCTGAGGAAAGGCGGCGCTCTGCGCCCAAACATTGCCGTCAAGGCCAAAGATGGCGGCGGCGGCGAGATGGATGCCTTCGTGCTCGCTATCTGACATAAGGTGATCGTCCACATAATTTTGCCACGACATTTTTCTTTAACCCTTTCAAACTTTCTCACTGTAAATTTTCAGTTATTGTTCCCTCTTCTCCCTCCCTTCTGGTCGTCTTCCTTCCCTTTTAAATAGAAAAGGAGAGCTCTATACAAAAAAATAAATAAAAATACTATAATAATAAAGAAAAAGAAAAAGGAAAAGAAAAAGAAAGGGGTAATAATTACTCCATCAGTTTCAAGTTTCAAGTTTCAAATTTAAAATTTTATTTAGATTTTTAAATTAATATAACACTATTTATTTTAATATAAACACGATTATAACAGCTGTAAGTTAATTATAAAATATTATTTTATTAATTTAAAAATTAAAGACTTTTTTTAATTTATAATTATAAATATATTTTTATTTATAGGTCAAAAATGACATTAAAATTTTAATGTATTATTATTTTAAAATTATAAAGTGATATGAAATTATAATATGAGACTATATGTATGTACACAATCGTATAATGTACAGTCGACTATGGAGATAATTTTTTTGGGTTATGGCGACGGTTCAATCGATGCCATAGACTAAAAATAGCTACGGCGACGGTTGACTGTCGCCATAACTCAAAAAAATCGTTAAAGAAAAATTAAAAATAATTTGTGCATAACAAATTTATTTTACAATAATAAAACAATTAGATAGATATTGAAAGTGATTTTTAATTGTCAATAAAAAAATATAAAATATTATTTAGTATTTTTTATTAATTTAATTATAATTTTTTAAATAAATCATACAAAAATATTTAAAATTTTAAAATTATAAAACAAATTGTCTAAATAATTTATTCAATCAAATTCAAACCTATTGAGATTTATTCAAAAGTAAACAAACAGCTCATAACTAAAAATCTGTGATGTATATTCTGCGATTAAAGTGAAAGCACGTCCACTATGAGGACATTACATAGTGCAACCAGTGATCGAGGGTCCTTGTATATTCTTCACGTGCAATGGAGCCCACTTTTGAACCAAATAAAGAAGATTAAAGATTATGTTTTGTTTTTTTTTATTTAAAAAAACTCTTATAGTTTAAATTATTTAATCATTATTAATTTTTAAAAATAAATTTAAAATTAAAATAACTCATTAAAAATTATAAAATATTTTTTTATAATAAATAATAATTTTTAGATAATTTATACTCTGTAATATTTATTATTATATTGATTAAAATTTTAAAAAGTTATATCAATTTTAAATTATCTTAAATTAATTTTAAAAAATTAATAATAATAAAATAATATGTAACTGAGGGAGGGAGTACTACTTCAACAAATTTTCAATTTTAATGAGATACGTTTCAATTTTTACCTTTTGCGCTACACTGCAATTGAGCTTGGTAAAAAAACATTTAGTACCACTGTAACAGTAAAGCTCAAGAGATAAATCTTGGCTCATCATTTATCTTCTTTTCCCCCCCTAATTAAGTTAAAATAAAAACGGAAAATAGTTAACAGACTTCTGAATTATTATATTTCTGATTTTTTTTTTAATTTTAAAAACATATCATTTAACTAAAATGCAGCAGCAAACTATGCAAACCCCCCAACTAGTTACAGGGAATTATATAAAGACCGATTAGTCAATGACACATAAAAAGGTAAAAAATTGCAAGACTAGAAAAATGGACTGAGGAATAATTATAAACTGAGAATATATAGGAAAGCAGTGAAAACACCATACAATCGTTAATGAGCTCATGTGGTGGTTGTTTGCAAGACTGCAGCAGACACTCCACTTTCAAAATTCATGGCTTTTGAATGGAGAAGGAAAAAGAAGAAGAAGAAACAAGACGTATCAAAGAAGAAGTTCAGGATTTTCGTGCATGAACAAGGCCTACAGGCCCTGGTCATGAGTGAGATAATCTCCCAACCTCTCGACAACCATGTTGCATTGTCCTTGGAGTCACCGGTTCTTCATAGATACCAAAGACTAGAGCTTGACCAGTCTTCTTGATAGTTATGCCTCCCGATCCCTAAAATTTATGAAAAACAGATGATATAAGGCGTGTGTAGTGGTTACTATTAATGCAAAATTGTTCCTTTACTAGTTATGCAAAACTGATCCAAATGGGACAGTTTTGCACTAATTGTGCCCTGAGGGAGGGTTTTGGCCAATACCTAAACTCATGGATGAAAATGTCACAAGTGAATAAACTAAGGGGTCAGTTCTCGCGTTTAAGTGTATTGAATTACATAATAATATCCTAAAACGTAAATAATAAAAAAGACGTGGACTTGAAATGGCTAAAACCCAGAAAAGAGCACGGTGCCTTAAAAACAATCGGTACAAGGAAATTATATATGAGCCTATGCATGTATGTGCAGGCATTGACGATTGACAAGATGGACCAACAAATGGAAGCTTCTTCTCGTTCCTCACGTAGATAGCTAGCGACATTTTCTCAGATAGAGCAAGAGAAAGAGAGTGCAGCAGAAACACGAATGAGACACGCCAACACTCAACAGATAGGAAATCAACTTACATAAAAAGGTGTTTATTGGTGAATTATGATATGATATTGCACCGAATTTATATGCAGGCCTTGTTAAAGAGCCAACAGAAGAGCAGGAGGTTAAGGGTACATCACCTTCTTTCCGCGAATGACAGCTCCAGGTTTTCCTTGGATGACCATGTACTTTGTGCCCCCAAGGTGTAAGCCTGTAGGGGCAAGGTGACCTGGTTCATTAAAATCAGTCATGATACCAGTTATCTCCTCAGGCTTAAACTGCACAAACAAGAGGGTAGCCAAGGAAAAATCAGAAATAGTTATCAAGTTTATACAATTTATTCATTTAAATTAAAACATACAACACAATCGACAAGTTAATAACACAATGATAGCTTAGTGCTTAGGACATGCAAACAAATTTTTTAACCACAACAGAATAAGGCGGTATACATCTAAAAGTTAGAATGCATTAAAAAGGGACAAACAAAACTAAAGAGGACTAGCGTTTGTGATGATGCACAAATAAACTACAGAGACAAAGAAAATGCAGAGTTCAACAAGATTAAACAATGTAATACCCGGCTATAGTTTTTTTAAAAAAAAGTCCCACATCACCCACCCACTAAAACATTCCCCTTCCCTTTACCTATATATATGGACCACCTTCTTTAGTTTTTAAAACACCAAAACATTAAGGTTTTTCCCAATGTGAGGAAACCTTTTTGTGTGAGGACCTTTTTAGTAAGGACCTCCTTAGTTAAAATATTTTTTCAGTGTTGAGAACGTGGGCGGACTGCGAATCTCATAATTTCGGGTATGTCTCTTTTTCTTTCTTTGTGTAATTATTTAATTTTCTATATTAGTTTTAATTTTGTAGTTTTAATTTTTGTATGCTATTTAGTTTGTTAGTTAATATATTTTGGTATATCTCTGTTAGTAATTAGCATTTTGGGATATTAAATTATTATTTTTGTAACTTTAAAGTTTTGACAGATAATAATAATAATAATAATAATATTTGTTTGTAATAGAATTAAAAAAAAATGGAAAGAATATTTTTGAAAATATACTTATATGTATTTCGGAAGGAACAAGAAAACTATTATTTATTAATACGTTACCATGATTAGAATATTTATGTATGTATAACTTTAGGTATAATTTTGTTTAGAATGGAAGGATTTCAGATTTGCCTAAGAGAGAGAAAATGTATAAAACTTAATCAATTGATTAACTATTTATTTATCAATTCATTTATTTTGTTTAATTAGTTCCGATGGAGGGAATTTAACGAGTCAATTTTGCAATATAATTTCGGATATTTCATTGCGTATTCCAGGTACGGATTCCGTACTCCTTCAGCAATATTCCTTTGATTTTAATTTGTTTGTTTTGTTCTTCATTAGAATTTGGATATTTTTCGATATATTGTTCATAGACAAATGCATATGATAGTTTTGTTTGATTTTAGATATTCACAACTTATCTTGTACTCTTAAGCATGTCTAGTATTTATTTTGATTCTGTAGAAACGTACATGCAAGTATAATTGGGAGACTTTGTGTCGATTTGTTTCGGTTTAGCATGTGCGTATTAGAACCCCTTTTGTGATATTGTGTCGCATTCGTTGTGACATGATATTTTTGTTAGAAAGTACCGTAGGGTATACCTGAGCTATAACCACCTGTGGGGGGTACCACAGGCATATCCTCTTGGCACCGAGGCATGACACTTCCGTGGCAGTGTGATTAGTCCACGGCGTCTCCATTTTGTGTGCTCCGATGGGAGTTGGCCAATTGGTGTTTTGTTGTGGGAGGCGTATGGGTCGACCCTAGCTATTTGTTCTGTTCTGTTCTGCGGTTTGGTGTTGTTTGTGCCGAACACACCTTTCGATTTTGCATGCATTTGGATCTGCAGTCCAATGTGTGCCTGCCTGTGTGGCAGTATTTTGACTTGTCTTTGTGACAAGTTATATTTCTGTTTTGTTTTGAGCTC
The DNA here is from genome assembly GCA_947179155.2 of Hedera helix. Lineage (NCBI taxonomy): Eukaryota > Viridiplantae > Streptophyta > Magnoliopsida > Apiales > Araliaceae > Hedera > Hedera helix. The sequence continues at coordinate 7,884,182 of OX359271.1, forward strand.
GGTATGAAATAAACACAACCATTCAATTCAGCCTTTTATGTTGTTCAGTGGATCAGTTCAGTTCAGTAGATCAGTTCAGTTTAGTAGATTTTGTTATTCAGTTCAGTTGATTTTGTTAATCTCAGTTTGGTTCATTTGATTTTGTTATTCAATTTCAGTTCTTATTTCTGCACTCTTTATCCGTACTGGGCGTTTGGCTCATGCTGTGTTTTTCTTCCGGCAGGTTTGCAAGGGGATTCAAGGGCAAATGTGAGGAGAGTTTCCTTTTTGTTTTGACATTCTGTTTAGAATTCGTTCGTGCGTAGCCTCCCTTTCCACTGGTCGGGAAGGGGGTGTTACAGGTGTAGAATTAGCTTGTGCATCACAGTACCTCAAGACCATGAAATTATTGAGTGCTGTTTCATGGTGTTGTACCAGCTTAACATTAATATTATACTTTGCAATGACAATAATAGGTATTTATACCAATATAAATGATACAAAAGTTAAACATATAATTAGACCACTAAGCTGACAGAGGGAGTTTTCCTTTTAAAGTTTGAAGACCTACTTCAACAAAATTCCAATTCCAATAACAGAATCAATATATCATATGCTTCATTGAAAACAAAATTTGTTCAATGTATATTCCAAAGTACATTCTTTAGATTCAATAAAAGCTAGTTAAAAGAAGCAATGGAGCTATCAATGAAATATAAAGAAACAATCAAATTAAAAAAAAATCAAGCTTGCAAAAACAAATGAGACCTCACCACATTGCAAAACTTCAAACAACAATTCTAGCTAGATCTATAATTCTAGCCGGGTTTCAAGCCAAACACTTGTAGTACAAAAAAACTGAATCAAAATCACTATCACAAATCATCAAAGAGAAATGTACACCAAACTTAATTGAACAAATCATAAAAAAATCAGAAATGCAATAAGGAAACAACCAGATAAAACATATACTAATAGGATGGATAGTTTTCGACGGTAGCTTAATTTAAGTTTAACTTTCTGAGTTACAGCCAATTAATTCAATGTTTCTTATTCATAGCCTCAAAGTCAATTTTATTGGCGTTGGAGCTCAACTGCAAATTCCAATGCCATTTGAAGTGGCGTTGGATGATTAGCTATTAATTAATTAGTTCACTTATCTTAACCTATTTTTTGTAAAAAAAAATAATTATAAATAAAAACGAAATGTTTAATTTATTTTTTTAAAAATAAATTTATTCTTTAAACAAAATTTCAAAAAAAAAAAGTACACTTCAACGGCCAATATCAATGGCGTTGAACCAAAAAAGTAAGATGCACTTTTTTTATGCTTCAAAGCCAATCAAAATGGCGTCTAGTTTTTTTTTTAAATGTTCATTCAACGCCTAAATTTTTAATTTTAAATTTTTAAAAATGAATTGTTTATTTTTTAAAAAAAAATCTTAATTTTTTTAAAAAAACGAATTTATTTTTTAAATAAATTAAAAAAAAAATACACACTCCAACGCCAATATGAATGGCATTAAATGCCATTTTTATAAATAAAAACGAAATGATTAATTTATTTTTAAAAAAATTATTTTTTTTAAAAATGAATTTATTCTTTAAACAAAATTTAAAAAAAAAAGAAAAAAGTACACTTCAATGCCAATATCAATGGCGTTGAACAAAAAAAAGTAAGATGCAATTTTTTTATGCTTCAAAGCCAATCAAAATAAATGGCGTTCAGTTGTTTTTTTTAAATGCTCATTCAACGCCTAAATTTTATATTTTAAATTTTTAAAAACGAATTGTTTATTTTTTTTTAAAACAATTTTTTTTTATAAAAAGCACACACTTCAACGCCAATATAAATGGTGTTGAATGTCATTTTTCAGCTTCTTATTTTAGTTAACTTTTTTTCAAAAAAATTAAAAAAGTAATATATAATAAATGTGACTGATGCATGTTGCTTACTTACCCAACGCACATGGCCCGCGAAAAGCCAAAGTCAATTTAATTGGTGTCCAAATCTGGGGAAAAAAATACTGAATGAAGTACGAAAAAAAAAGTTGAAAAGCCAATTCAATTGATTGGTGTCCAAAACTGCACAACTTTAAAGGGGGGAATACTGAATCAACTACGGGAAAAAAGAAGTTGAAAAGTCAATTCAATTGAATGAAGTACAGGGAAAAAAAAGTTGAAAAACCAATTTAATTGAATAAAATACGGAAAAAGAAAACTGAAAAAACATTAAATCAAGTACCAATACAATCACCAGTTTAAAAAAAAAAAAAAAAAAAAACTGAAAAAGTATTGTATTAACTACCAATACAACTAGTAAAAAAAGTTGAATCAAGTACAAACAAAAAATAAATTGAAAAAGGCAATTGAAATAGCAATGCATTATTTTAATGGCAAATATGCTTGAACAGACACCACTACTACCAACCTTATTAAATACCTTTTCCTCCATTCTTATTTTCTTCTATGCCTTCTCTCTTTTTTCTTCCTTTATTTTTTCGCTGTTGCTACCCTCCGCTTCTTTCCAACTATATTTTTCTCTATTAATTTTCTTCAAAGCATCCCCAAAGGTATGTACATTAGTCTACATTAATTTTAATTATTGTAAAATCAAGTATTGATATTTAAATGTTAGTCTACTTTTTTTGTTGTCCATATTATTGTTGTGTTGGCCTCACTCACTCTTTTTCTATAAAAAGTTTAATATAAACACCCAGTACATGATATTTTTAACCATTGTGGCCACAAGTTACAAAACGTCCACAACACCTAGTACATGATATTTTTAACTATTGTGGCCACGAAAAGCTATTGTGGTTTATGGTTACAACTTACAATTAAGTAGCCATCATGCATGTAGAAAATATTAGGATTTAATTTAGTTTTTAACTCTTATTATAAAAATATTTAGATTTATTAAAGTTATATTTTGTGGCGTTCTAATCTCATTCTGAATTTTTGAAATTAATTTGCAAAATTTTAAAATTTAGAATTAATATGAATTGATTCATTTGATTTTAAATCAATACAGTTGTGAATATTAATTATAAACTACTATATATACATCTAAAAGTTATTACTAATTCACATTAATTTTAAATTTTAAAATTTTGTAATTTTTTAATATAAAAAAAAGACTCTTTCTATATATTCAATCAAAGGGAATTATATTTTAAATGGGATTTTGACCGTGTTTCATTATTCTATATCAAAAAAAATAAAAAAGAAGAAGAAGAGAGGTCATAAGTTAAATGTAACTATTATTTATATTAGTGTAATCAAGTAAAATGACATCATATCCAAAATAGTAAACACACAAACAAGAGCCATGATGAGAAGCAAACATAAACTCCAGATTTTGAAGGCATCCGATCGGTAACAACGCAAGTATTTATCTACCTCGTCCAAAAAAATATATGCCATTATTTAAGTTAATAAATTTTTGTGTATTTATTTAATATCAAAACACACTTGGATAATTTTTTTTTATATATTTATATTGAATTTAAAATTTGTTTTAAGAATTTATAAAATTTATTTCTAGTGAATCATAAACAGTAAACAATTCATCAGCCAAAAAACCTCCCATGCGTACACTGTTTAATTTTGTTTATTTACATCATCATCACACTAGTGAGAAAAATGATAACTACGATATTTTCACAAAGCCTTTGTTTTTAGAAAATTATGAGAGAGATGTAACTGCAGGCATATAAGTTTACTAATTTTAGATATATTTTCTACAACAAATTAAGGCTATATTCATTTTGAATGATGATGGATGAGCAATAAAGTGAAAAATATTTATCTTAAAAAAGTTGGTTAAAAAAGTTAACATTTATTGTAATAGGCTTATGGCTGAGGATGATTGGATCCATCCCGGTCCCATTAATGGATCATTATTGGTTCTCCAATCTTCCCATCGTTCAGAGAACATTTGGCAGGGTCAGGTATATATTATTTATTTAGTGTATAATTTCATATGTATTTTATAATGATGAATTGGTACGCAGCGTTTGATGTGTCATATGTATTTTGTAATTTATTTCTACATATGTATTTAATGTATTTATTCATATGTATTTTGTAAGTTGTTTCTACATTTGACAGGAGCCGCCTCCCCTTAATTTTAAATGTTATTTTTATCACCAAAAACTTAATAGCAAAACAACAGTTTAAACCATTCGCTAAAAAAATAAAATATAATGTCACAATATAATAAATTTAACACTAATAGTATGGACAAAAAAAAAATTAGAGTAAAATTAAATTTTACAATAAAATTAATATGAGTACAACAAATATTAATGTACATACCTTTAGGGGTGTTCTGAACAAACTTAATAAACAAAAATGGAGGCGAAAAAAAATCTACCAAAAAAAATGAAAGGAGAGAATGAGAAGGAAGAGATAGGATAACACAACGACTGAAGAAAATGAGAATGAAAGGATAGGTATATAAGTTAAGGTTTTGATGGATAAAAAAAACAGAAGATTCCAACGCTAGTCAGATTAGCGTTAGATCTACTTTGACTGGCTTTTGACTGTTTATTTTTTTTTATTTGCTTTATAAAAAAAAGTACAAAAAATTAAAATATTTCAACGTTAGTCTTTCAACTTTTTCTATTCTTTTTTAAAAGTCAAAAGTTACTTCTTCTATTCTTCAAAAAAAATAAATTTAAAAAGTAAATGTCACTGTAAATAGTGTTGAAGTAATTTTTTTTCCTGAACAATTAGACGCCAATTCAATTGGCATTGAAGTAATTTTATTTTTATTTTTTAGTTTTTTTTGGTTGGTGCAATTTTATTTTATTTTAACAATTGGACGACCAATTTTATTTTCCCAAATTTGGACACTAATTAAATTGACTTTGACTTTTTGCGAGAGTTGGACGCCAATTGAATTGACATTAAAGTAGAAACAATTAAATAAGTTCAATTGTTTGGCGGCAGGGATTCTTCATTTGGTTTATAAGTATATATTGTGACGCCCCCAAATCTAGGCCTACACAGTCCAAACTTGAGTCGTCAAAAGACTACAACAAAATTATTACAACAAAGCACAACGTACAACAATACAGTGTATAATAATACACAACTAAGTCTTCACTATTATTGTCACACTATTTTACAACACGTGAAGACTATGATAGCTATTCCTCCAACTCTCACTCCATCCCCCGGCTAGACCCCGTTACGTTTTCATCTCCTGTTGAAAAACAATGGAACGAAAAGAAAGGGTGAGCTCAAATAGCCCAGTAAGAAATATCATGACTAAGATAATGACGAATAAATTATCATTAGCCTTCAACAGTTGAGTTCTGAATACAATAGACTACAAGGTTTATATCAAAAACTGTAGTTAAATTTTTAAACAATGTTCAGATCAATAATAGCAGCGGAATGAGCAATCTATTAGAAGAATAATGCAGACTATAATGTCCACTCGTTTCTCTTTTTAGTAAAAATATCATCAACTTTTATCATCTGAAGTACCATTAGTCAAGATAATACAACTTCACAGTTCCTGGTCATAATCATGCAGATCAACAGTTCATCTTTGCACTACGGGCCAAAGACATTCAATATAACACCAACGGTCATGATTATACCAGACTCAGCCTTTGGTCATAATCATACCAACCAACAGTTCATCTTTGCACTACGGGCCAAAGAGAACATTCAACACGTGTCATAAAAGACACCGAACAGATGTATCGCCTTTAACCTAGTATATCGCCTTTAACCTATCATCTGTTCAACAATTATATCACATCTGTGCCCCCGACCACAGATATTCACAACAGCTTGATTATTGATGATTAATACAAATAACAGTGATACAAATGATGAACAGAAGAACAGGATAAACAATAAGTATCGGAAGTTTACTTTGTGCAAATTCAAATAATGTCCAAATTGCCAACATGATGTGGAGTGAAATTTAAAAATGATATTCAAGATTTATAGTTCAGAATAACCATTATAGTTCAATAGAAATGTTCAGAAAATAGGAAGGTTCAGTTGAAATAATGAAGTTCAACTATTATGGAACATATAATATTTTCAGGAATTATAGAAGCAATAGTTCCATAATAAGTTTCGATTTAGGAGTATGAAAGAAAATAATATCCCTTACCGTAGCAGGTTTGATTAACAAAAGGTGAAGAAAATTAATATCCCTTACCATAGTAAGTTTGAATAATGGAAGATGAAAAAGATGGTATCCCTTATGAGTATAAAGGATAATAACATTTACGAATATGAAAGATAATGATATTACAAATGAATATAGAATAATAGTGTCATGTGATAATTCGTGTAGACAAATCATTTCCACACGAGACAAATAAAAAGGGTTATTCACCAACAAGCGGTAGTCCGCACAGTAAGGTTATTCCCACAATAAAATTTGAATACGAAGAGTTATTCACCAAAAAGGCGGTAATCCGCACCGTAAGGTTATTCTCAAAGATTAATAAGGAATGAATACGAAAAGTTATTCACCAACAGGCGGTAATCCGCGCCATAAGGTTATTCCCACAATTTAATACATGAAAATAAATGGCACAAGAAAGAAACGATATTATTTTCGAGAATCAAAGAATGATAATCCCTTACCGTGGTAAGTTTAAATAATAGAATATGAAAGAAGATGATATTCCAATAAAAATGACATTCCTTACCACAGTAATTTAAGAGTTTGAAATAAATGGTATTCCTTACCTTAACACGTGACTGGATATTGATTTAAATGAGGTTGATCAACCTATATATTTTTCATATAATTAGTAATTACCACATATAAATTTCAAAGTGTATGATAATTCGTATAATATGAACTATCAAAATTATATATATTTAACATAATTTTTGTAGTATAATATAACTACTTTAAAATAGTTTTTAAAATAATATTCCAAAATAAATCTTCCAAAGAAAGCTTTTAAAAATGAATCTTCTCAAAGAAGAGTCTTCTAAGGGAAGATTTGTGAATACCGTGAAAAATAGGAATTTATAAAATTACTACTCTTTAATAAAAGACTTACTTGAAAAATTCTTGCACTCCTTTTGGCTTTCAAACACTCAAAATAACCTTACAATTCTCAGAGAAAACTCATAAAATTCTTATAGAAAAATTTTATGTTTTAAGTGTGATTTTTCTATTCAGCTGAGCAAGCTATTTATAGGAGAAAAAAAGGCATTGTGCGCGGTTGGTGAGCACGCCAGTGCAGTAGGTGAGCACGCCTGGCGTGCTGAACATTTCAGCCTAAAACATGTTTTTCATACTTCACGTGGGCCCCATAGTGGGTCCACTTACTATTCACGTGACTATTTCAAATATTAAAATTAATTAATTATTTTTTATTTTTAATTAATTAATTTATTTATTTATTTATTTTTCCCGTGAGTCCAACATATAAAATAAAATAATGTTACAACAATAATTCAACAATAAAAAAAATACGTTACAGATTATTATTAATTTAATAATATAAATTACAATGTATTTGCTACTGTGACAATTATTAAGTTCAATAATTTTAAACTACAGTGCACCAACAATTATTGACTCAATGATATGAAATACAGTGTAATGACAATTATTAAATCAATAATGCAAAATACTGTGTAGCAACAATTATTGGATTGATAACATAAAATATTATGCAGTGACAATTATTGATGAAATGATGCGTAACAGTTACGGTGTCAATTATCAGACCAATAATATGAGACACTGTGCAATACCGTGTGCTACTGTAGAGTACCGCGTGCTACAGTAAAGTATCATAAATTACCGTATGCTACTATTCTTTTATCACCGGTATTTTAACAGTTAACACCGTTGACTATTTTTATTTAAAAATGTTACTTCTGTCGTTTTCTATATCCGACAAATATTCCGTTGTGGGGTCCACCAATAATTTGTTATTTCGGCGCCGTCGTACGACACGAATATTCCCCGACCAGACGAATATTCCCTGACAAAACGAATATTGTCCGACAAAATAAAATTTACACATAACATCCTTAACTTTTAACTTTATCAATTTAACCACTTACTGTTTCATGAAAAAAAATATATATGCAGAAAAATTAAATTTTATATTTCATAAAATTCGGGGTCTTACATATATGTTATAATTTTTATGAAACTTTTTAAGTATTTCAATTTTTTTTATATTTGTGAAAGGTTTGTCAGGCCATATGCGTAGGGTAAGTAATCAACATGCATGTAGCGACCCGAAATATTTTAATATAGAGAAATGGAATTATTGACTGTAATTGTAAATTTATGGGGGATTAAATTAAATCATTATATGATGACTTGGTTTATTTAATTATGTGTTGAAATAATTAAAGGAATTTAAGGAAGGTTCAATTAATGGGTTAATTAAATTAATGGACCAACCTAAGTTGTATAGTATCAAAGTTTGATAGGGTAAATGAGCTATGTGATATTTAATTAAATAGCTAGCAAGTTAAGCTGTATGTGCAAATTAATTAATATGGTTATTAATTAATGAGATTTCGTAAACATTAATAATGTTATATTTATCTCCATTTGGAAAGTTATGGATAGTGGGGATATTAATATTTTATATTTTCATTAGGAATTTAATTTGGGCAACCCAAAACTTAGTTGCAATATAAGAAACAATTGGGCCACCAATTGTTTAATTAACAAAGCAAATAGCAGTTCAGCCCAAGAGTAATAACATAACCCGGTGGAAAAGTAAGAGTGTCACTCCTTTATGGACAAAACCTAAAAAAAGCAGAGCACGCGCAGTTTGTGCAAAGCTCAAGGATTCAGTGCTGAGAAAAGAAGGAACAAGTTAGGCATAGGGGAGACTATAGGGTCCAACTCCTCAGAGTTGTCTAAGGCTGAGAGAGTGTTGTATAACCTCAGTCATTCCCTCATTTCCCCTTCCCGTTCATTTAGGCTAAGAGAGATATTGAGCTTGAGAAGTAAATGCAAACTTCAGAGGAGTTCTTGCTGTTCGGAGAAGGCATAATCCGAATGAAAATCATCTGTCAAGGATTGAAGGTATTATCCGGTTATTTTGATATTATCCATATTTATTTAACTAGTTTTATCTTATGTTGGATTAAGGAAACAGAATATGCTAGAGTTACATATGAGGTGTTTAAATGAGAGTAATGTAAACTCGATAGTAAAAAATGCTGGTGAAACTAGTTAATGATTGAATTAGAACTAGAATAATGGTTTCGGTTACTTTACCCAGTCAACATTAGGAGTCTGAACCACAGTTGGTGTATACTCAATGTTCATGTTCATAAAACTGTAGAATGGACTGGTGTATTGACTTATTATTTGGTTTAGATGTTGTTTTCTGTTGGGAGAAATCTGTGTTAAGGACCATGAAGGGTTTAGGCGATACAAGGTTAAAGTAGGTGTGAAAGAGTATTTGTTTACTGTAAATAATCATTTTATGAAGATATTCTCATATGCTCACTGTGACGCCCCCAAATCTAGGCCTACACAGCCCAAACTTGAGTCGTCAAAAGACTACAACAAAATTATTACAACAAAGCACAACGTACAACAATACAGTGTATAATAATACACAACTAAGTCTTCACTATTATTGTCACACTATTTTACAACACGTGAAGACTATGATAGCTATTCCTCCAACTCTCACTCCATCCCTCGGCTAGACCCCGTTACGTTTTCATCTCCTGTTGAAAAACAATGGAACGAAAAGAAAGGGTGAGCTCAAATAGCCCAGTAAGAAATATCATGACTAAGATAATGACGAATAAATTATCATTAGCCTTCAACAGTTGAGTTCTGAATACAATAGACTACAAGGTTTATATCAAAAATTGCAGTTAAATTCTTGAACAATGTTCAGATCAATAATAGCAGCGGAATGAGCAATCTATTAGAAGAGTAATGTAGAATATAATATCCACTCGCTTCTCTTTTTAGTAAAAATATCATCAACTTTTATCATCTGAGATACCATTAGTCAAGATAATACAACTTCACAGTTCCTGGTCATAATCATGCAGATCAACAGTTCATCTTTGCACTACGGGCCAAAGACATTCAATATAACAGCAACGGTTATGATTATACAAGATTCAACCTTTGGTCATAATCATACCAACCAACAGTTCATCTTTGCACTATGGGCTAAAGAGAACTTTCACCACGTGCCATAAAAGACACCGAACAGATGTATCGCCTTTAACCTAGTATATCGTCTTTAACCTATCATCTGTTCAACAATTATATCACATCTGTGCCCCCGGCCACAGATATTCACAACAGCTTGATTCTTGATGATTAATACAAATAATAGTGATACAAATGATGAACAGAAAAACAGGATAAACAATAAGCATCAGAAGTTTACTTTGTGCAGATTCAAACAATGTCCAAATTGCCAACATGATGTGGAGTGAAAAAAAAATTGATATTCAAGATCCACAGTTCAGAATAACGGTTACAGTTCAATAGAAAGGTTCACGTGAAATAGGAAGGTTCAGTTGAAATAATGAAATTCATCTATTATGGAACATACAATATTTTCAGGAATTATAGAAGCAATAGTTCCATAATAAATTTCGATTTAGGAGTATGAAAGAAAATAATATCCCTTACCGTAACAGGTTTGATTAACAAAAGGTGAAGGAAATTAATACAAAGGGTTATTCACCAACAGGCGGTAATCCGCGCCATAAGTTATTCCCACAATTTAATAGAATTTGAGTACAAAGAGTTATTCACCAAACATGCGGTAATCCGCGCCGTAAGGTTATTCTCAGAGATTAATAATGAATGAATACAAAAGGTTATTTACCAACAGGCGGTAATCCGCTCCGTAAGGTTATTCCCACAAATTAATACATGAAAATAAATGACACATCTTATGAGTAAGAAAGAAACAATATTAATTTCGAGAATCAAATAATGATAATCCCTTACCGTAGTAAGTTTGAATAATAGAATATGAAAGAAGATGATATTCCTTACCTTGATATTGTGAAACAAGTTTATAACCGAACAAATCCTTCATTGTTTGTAGCAGTAAAGAATCTGACTTTTGAGTCTTCTAGAGTTTTTAAAATCTCTTTATGTTTTTAAAATAATGTTACTCTCGGAAAGATAGACGGCATAGACTCAAGAATCACTCAATTCAGAGTTAATATGAATGAGTTATGAATTTTCAAAACTAAGATTGAAAATAGTGACGAAAATCAGAATATGTTACGGTTTTTAGTATTTTAAGGCATGAAGATGATTTCAGATGACTTTTCTTCCTTCTTCAAAGTTGTAGAGGACGAAAAACTAAAGAGACATGCTTTTAATTCATTAAATTCTGACAAATAATGAATTTACTATGATTTTTCGAAAGAGTTACTGTACATAAGAAAATTCCACTCGGGAATTCAAAGAAGAATGCAAAAGATTTCAAAACTATGAATGACTTAAAAACACTTAGAGAGAACTTACACAAAGAAGTATTTAGAGAGAGAAAGAAAGAACAAGTAAGAAAGTTTATGAAAAATCCTTAAGTTAAGGCTTCTATTCATAGCCAAAAATCTTATCATATCCAAGATTTTCTAATTTAATCCAAACTGTTCATTTCATATCACCTAACTTTATATTATAAACAAATAACTTTATCAATTCAATTATTCAACAATAATTCACACTTTAATCTATACCATTCATTTCATATCACCTAACTTTATATTATAAACAAATTATTCAACAATAATTTACATTTTAATCTACACCATTCATTTCATATCACCTAACTTTATATTATAAACAAATTATTTAACAATAATTTACACTTTAATCTACACCATTCATTTCATATCACCTAACTTTATATTATTAACAAATTATTCAACAATAATTTACACTTTAATCTACACCATTCATTTCATATCACCTAACTTTATATTATAAACAAATTATTCAACAATAATTTACACTTTAATCTACACCATTCATTTCATATCACCTAACTTTATATTATAAACAAATAACTTTATCAATTCAATTATTCAACAATAATTCACACTTAATCATTATTATGACTAATTGTTATAAATACAGTATAGTTAGCTTTTTGAGTTAGATATCAAGTCAATTAATTAATGAAATACAACTGTTTAAATAACACCGTAATAGCGATAACAATAATGCAGAAAGTATGTAAAAGAAAAATACGTTACTGTGTCATGACAATTATTGATTCAATAATGTGAATTACTGTGCATATGTTTACTGTGACAATTATTAGGTTCAATAATTTTAAAAACAGTGCAGCAATAATTATTGAATTGATAATATAAAATATTATGCAGTGACAATTATCGATGAAATGATGCGTAACAGTTACGGTGTTAATTATCAGACCAATAATATGAGACACTATGCAATACCGTGTGTTACTGTAGAGTACCGTGTGCTACAGAAAATACCATAAACTACCGTATGCTACTATTCTTTTATCACCGGTATTTTAACAATTCCGTTGACTATTTTTATTTAAAAATGTTATTTCTGTCGTTTTCTATATCCGACAAATATTCCGTTGTGGGGTCCACCAATAATTTGTTATTTCGGCGCCGTCGTACGACACGAATATTCCCCGACCAAACGAATATTCCCCGACAAAGCGAATATTGTCCGACAAAATAAAATTTGCACATAACATCCTTAACTTTCAATTTCGTCAATTTAACCACTTACCGTTTCATGAAAAAATATATATGAAGAAAAATTAAATTTTATATTTCATAAAATTTGGGGTTTTACAGACTTCACAAACAATATTAGCGTATCTTACAGCGTGCTGTTTTGATAATCTAGTTTGATGAATCATATATTTAGCTTACTGGATTATAAATGATAACTTATAGAGGTAAATATTATATATTAAATTATAATGTATATGATCTAGAGTTGTAAAAGAGCAATGTAAAGATTACGATTTTGGGAATGAAAGATTTTTGAAAGTTAATTAAGTTTCTCAATTAATATATTGAGTTTTAACAGCATTAAATTTTATCTTTTATGTAATGTTGTGTATAATAAGGATAAAGTTGTTTGTGTAACGACTTAAACTCAGGATTGAGGTTACTTTTGACGGACCAGATCTGGGGTTATTGAAGACGGATTTTGGGCCTGTCACAATGCATCAATCACATCTATCATATATTATTTTTTTTATTTTTTATTTTAAAAATAAATTAACTAAAATTTGAAAGCCATTCAAACTGGCATTGAAGCAGAAAAATGACATTCAACGCCATTCATATTGGCGTTGGATTGTGTACTTTTTTTTAAAATTTATTTAAAAAATAAATTTGTTTTTTTAAAAAAAATAATATTTTTAAAAAAAAAATAAACAATTCGTTTTTAAAAAATAAAAATAAAAAATTTAGGCGTTGGATGAGCATTTAAAAAAAAAAACAATAATTGAACGCTATTTTGATTGGCTTTGAAGCATAAAAAAATTGCATATTACTTTTGGTTTCAACGCCATTCATATTGGCGTTGAAGTGTATATTTTTTTTTTTTTATAAATTTTGTTTAAAGAATAAATTCATTTTTAAAAAAACAAATATTTTAAAAAAAATAAATAAATTAAACATTTCATTTTTATTTATAATTTTTTTTTATAAAAAATATATTAAAATAAATAAATTAATTAATTAATAGCTAATCATCAAACGCCATTTTAAATAAACTTGAACTGAAATTAAGGTACCGCTTATAACTGTCCCTATTAGGATTGTCTGGGTAGAGAGAGGGGACCTGAGGGAAAGAAGAGCTCTGAGCCCAGACGCTGCCGTCATGGCCAACAATGGCGGCGGAGGAGAGATGTTGGGATTGGCCTTCAATGTCACACATCAAATGCTCATCTACGTAAGTTTGCCACGACATTTTTCACTCTCAACCTATTCTCTACTCTCTCTCTGTATATATATATATATATATATATATATATATATATATATATATATATATATATATGTATGTATTCAATTGGATTGAATTGTTCCTTAATTCTTCTGCAGTGTAATGTATAGTTGTGAATGGTGATTTTGGGATTTGTGTTTAATTCTTGTTATGTGTTTTTGATTTTGGAAAGTAATATTGAGGAAGAGAATACTTACCTCAAATATAGGGATGATCGATTGATGATTTCTTCTGGTCCTTGTTCTTCGCTCCACCGTCGGTTGAGGTGGATGATCCGATTGAATTAATGCCATTCAGCTCCGCCCTTTCTTCCGGCCACCAATTCCTTCATTCTTTGAATTTCCCCCCTCACTATATATCTCACTCGTTGTGTGCGCATTATTGTAAAAATATAACAAAATTTTATTATATTTAAAAGATAAAATTCGAATATATATATATATATATATATATATATATATATATATATATATAAAATATAAAATAGTAACACTTAAAGAAGAAAGGAAGTGTAATACTACTCCCCTATGTTTTGAATTATATTAATAATATTAATTTTTTAAAAGTTAATTTTAAAAAATTTAAAATTTAAAATTTAAAATGGACATTATTTATTAATTTTTTTTTTAAAAATAAATCTTATAATTAGTACTAATTTTTAAATAATTTATGATATTTATAATTATATTAATATAAACTAAATAATTTTTTTTATCAATTTCAAGTTTAAAAATATTTAAAAAGTTAATATTGATAAATACTTCAAAACCGAGGGAGTTTAATCAAACCAGCAAAAGCAATTTTTTTTCCTCCTGTCCTTTAATAAATTATATTTTAAATTTTTACTACTCTTTTTTCTAAAAAAAATAAATAAAAGAATTTGATATAACTTGTTTCTTTCTCTCCTAATATTAAAGTTTGTCTAAATAAAAATAAAATTTAACCGGAGAGAATAACTAGAAGTGTTAGATACTCGAGATGGAGTCCAAAAAATAAGGATTCCTTTTATTACTCTCTTAATAACGTAGATATAATTTTTTAAAATAAAATTTATTTTTTAAAATTAATTAGAAAGAATGTGTAAACACGTCCACCAGAACCATGATTCAAATAAGAACCAATAATCAACTATATAATTAAAAGTATAAATTTAATTTGGTTCAATTTTCTTATTCATATTATCACAAGTACTCTCATGCACTCATCTCATATACCTTGGCACATTCTAAATCAAGCCCTTGTTCAACTTTTATCAGCACATCTGATGATGATATTTTCACAAAAAAGTTTGATCACAGCTCATAAAAACATGGAGGAGAAATCAATAATCAAAAGGCCAAACAAATTCCCTGGAATTCCTTTCATTTCCACCAATATCTAATTAAGCATTGAACATACTATCAAATAAATCCTGTTGAAATTTCCTACCAAGTTTCCAACAATTCATTTTCCCAGAAAAGACCAACATTAGCTTACTAATTAAAGTACTGAACACCAAAAAAGATAAGATCAGCGTAAAAGACCAACATCGGTCTCGAGAGTGATTACTATTAGGTCTTTTTCCGGTGGGTCATAATTGAAAACTTTTGTTATCATACCCTTATCCAGACTGACGTATCCATGAATTTGGTCTGTTATCATTTGTCCCAGTCTTCTAAATGGCCGACAGACAAAAGTTTCAGCCCCCAACTCGGTAAGATCTTCCTCTAAATGCAGCATTGCCATTCCTGTCAGGCTCGGCGCGATTAGTTGTTGGAGCTCCAATTCTCCATCTTGCAACTATTTTATGTCTATGCAATAGCAGTCAAGAAAATTTTCATAAATCATTAATAAAAGATGAATTGTTCATCCCACGGGACCTCTGCACAAATAGCTTCTGTAGCAACAAGTGCAAGGAAACTAATTATAATAACAAAAATGAACTTTCAGGAAAACGGAAAGATAGGTGAAACAAATACAATATGTGATGTATATCAGCATTAGTGACTATCAGTATTGGAATACTATAAATGCAACCAAAGTCTTTTATCAAGTGCAGCAGGAAAATAAATATCTTCCAGAGTTTTGATTCTCAGTAACAGCAAAAGGATACACCCAAACTGGAGTCTTTAGTATATTCTTCCCACCAGCAAGTGGATGCAACACAGTCAAGAAGTAATACAAGTGTCCAGCAATGATTCCCAACAGATCAGGCATAATTGGTGAGCCAAAAATAACATCCAAAGCAAGCATGGCCCATGGTAAATAGAAAGCCTGCAAATAAAATGTAACACTGTTGGACATATCCGAAATTGCCGAAAAAGAAATTGAAGGGCCTAACATTTAAATACATAAAATTATTCAGCAATATTTCTGTCAATGCCACTACAAATAAATTAAATCTGCATACCTTAAGGGTCACAAGGCCATATATGTTGATGTTGGCAGTTGGGAATTCTCTACTCCACACATACAGAAGCATGAAAACCAGTGATACCCCCATAAAATAGGACTCAGACACGGGGATTAAAGATAATGCCTACACATGCAGGTGAAGATAAAAGGTCAACATGACAAAATCAAAGTTATTACCAGAATCATAAAAATGCTCTAGGTGAAAGGACGGGCCCAAGCTCATCATCACATGCTTCATCAGATATCACCAAAAAGGTTTCGACAGGGAAGGCAAAGGGGCGGGGGGAGGGGGGGGGAACAGAAAATAACTGGAAGCACAAACTTTATCAGTGTTAACTCAGTAATTTCTAAACTTTTCTTAGGTCACATGAGCTTGAACCAGACCATTACTTCTGCATTATAAACATCTGCCACGAGTCCCCTACATGCAAGAAAAAAGAGAATTCTCTATTGACCAGATCACAAGATGAATTCACACACCAATAGTGAAAATGCTCCAAATATCATCATCCACAAAAAATCTGCTGTACGCCTTTGAAATGGTCCATTCTCCAGTTGTACTCCATATCTTGCTCTTAAAAAATAAAGTAGCAATACCACAAGTGAGTAGGTGCAAGGAAATATTAAATGCCTTCCACAGTTCACAACTAATCCATCATTTTTAATTAGATTAGTAGGATTATAATTAACTAAAATAGATATTTAAGTATTTAACTCAGCAGAAATTTTAGGAACACTTACATCATTAAAAGTCGAATACCAAAATTAATGGAGAATCCGCCAAGGAAAAAGAAGTTTGTAAAAAGCCTCCATACCTAAAAGTGAATTTACCAAAAATAAATGAATCACATATGTCAAACAAAAACACAAGGCTGAAACTCATTATTACACTAAATGTCTAACTAACCAACCCCTTGACAAAAACTTTTTTGAAAAAGAAGATAAACCAAATAGTCAAACCACGACATATGCATTTGTATGTGTAACACACACAACACTAGAGGGAGTATGACAATTTATGAAAGTGCTGAGCTAGTACAACTCCAGTTTGGAGATGCAAAGGTTCGTTAAACACAGAAGCTTTCACCAGAAAGGTGGATTAAGTTCAGCATGTGTATATCATTTGGTAGATTTCAGCATGGATGTTTTTTACTTCTACTGCCTTTTGTATTCTCTACATGAGGGGTAGTTTCTAGGAATAGCTCTGTTTATGTTCAAGTTTCTAAGTTACATCCAATTTGTTCAATCTTTCTTATTTATAGCCTCAATGCCAATTTGATTAGCGTCCACTTCAAGTGACTTTAGCTTATTACCCTATTAATTATTTACTTAACTTATCTTAACCCATTTTTGTAAAAAAAGAAAAAAATTATAATTTTTATTTTTTAAAAACAAAATAATTTTTTTTATAAAAAATATAATATTTATTTTAAAATAAAATTTATTTTTTAAACAATTTTTTTTTTTTTTTAAAGTACACTCCAACGCCAATCTGAATGGCGTTGAACCCAAAAGTAAGAATTTTTTTCCTTGCTTCAATGCCAATCTGAATGGCGCTCAAATATATTTTTTTTTGAAAAAAAAAGGTTCATTCAATGCCCAAATTTATAATTTTTATTTTTTAAAAACGAATTACTTATTTTTTTTTTTAAAAAAATATTATTTATTTTTTTAAAAACGAATTTATTCTTTAAATAAATTTTAAAAAAAATAAAAATACACACTCCAACGCCAATCTTAATGACGTTGTACCCAAAAGTAAACTATTTTCTACTTCAATGACAATCTGAATGGCTTTCAAAATTTAGTTAATTTTTTTTTTAAAAAAAAGAATAAAAAAGTATGTGACAGATGTGACCGAAGCATGTAAGCAAATATGTAAAGTACCTTTTAAAAAAAAGGATATCTAATTTGACTGAAGCATGTAAGCAAAAAAAGGATATCTAATTTTTAAAGTACTTTTAAAAAAAAATAGCAAAAGGTACAAAAATCTGCACAATTTTTAATTGGTGTCCAAATTTGCACAAATTTTAAGGGGAAAAAAATATTGAATCAAGTACGAAAAAAAAGAGTTGAAAAGTCAATTCATGAACAAAAAAAGCTGAAAAAACATTGAATCAAGTACCATACAATCACCCGTTTAAGCAAAAAAAACTGAAAAAATATTGCATCAAGTACCAATACATTCAGTAAACTGAAGGGTGATGATAGTCTCGCCAACTAAAAGAATTTTTCAGCTTTTTTTGTTCATGAATTGACTTTTCAACTTCTTTTTTTCGTACTTGATTCAATATTTTTTCCCCTTAAAAGTTGTGCAGATTTGGACACCAATTAAAAGTTGCGTAAATGTTTGTACCTTTTGCTGTTATTTTAAAAAAAAGGTACTTTACAAATTAGATATCTTTTTTTTTGCTTACATGCTTTGGTCAAATTAGATATCCTTTTTTTTAAAAGGTACTTTACATATTTGCTTACATGCTTCGGTCACATCTATCATATACTTTTTTATTCTTTTTTTTTTTATAAAAAATTTAACTAAATTTTGAAAGCCATTCAGATTGACATTGAAGTAGAAAACAATTTACTTTTGGGTTCAACGCCATTCAAATTGGCGTTGAGAGTGTGTATTTTTTTAAAAAAATTTATTTAAAGAATAAATTCGTTTTAAAAAAAATACATTTAAAATATTTTATTAAAAAATAAACAATTCATTTTTAAAAAAAAAAAATTATAAATTTGGGTGTTGAAGGAGCCCTTTTTTTAAAAAAAAATAAATATATATTTGAACGACATTCAGATTGACGTTGAAGCAGGGAATAAAATAATTTTATTTTATTTTTGGGTTCAACGCCATTCAAATTGGCGTTGGAGTGTATTTTTTTGTTTAAAAAGAAAATTTGTTTTAAAAAAAAATTATATATATTTTTTAAAAATTATTTCGTTTTAAAAAAATAAAAATTATATTTTTTTTCTTTTTTTACAAAAAATGGGTTACGATAAGTTAAGTAACTAATTAATAGGGTAATCAGCCAAAGCCACTTGAAGTGGCGTCCAAATTTGCAAATCCTTTCCAACGCTAATCAAATTGGCGTTGATGTTATAACTAAGAAAGATTAAACAAATTGGATGTATCTTAGAAACTTGAACATAAACAGAGCTATTCTTGGAAACTACCCCTACATGGGTGCCATTCCCATTTTGACGGTCTTCATCAATAGGTAGCATTCCCTTTACCCAATCTCCATTCTACATACCAAATCAATCTACGTTACATAACCATGGTCCACATAAAGGAGGGGGGATATTTTCCTTCAGTTTGTAGTTTAAGCCAATATGATCCAAATAAATAAATTCAACCCCAATTTTGACGGGAATTCCATAAATATTCTGGCTTTGAAGTGAGATATAGTCAAGCCAAAATAGATTAAGTACTTTTGATTCTCTCACCAGCCACAACACAATAGAAATACTGCTTGAAATTACTTAGTTTTCAATTATAGTTTCACAGTAACCACATGGTTAACATAAACAAATGGGCCTAGTAGCCTCAATTAGCTTCAAAGTTAGACATAGAGATTGAAAAGGAGTTCTATATTTTTTACTTGGTAAAAGAAAAAGTAAGCCAGGACTGCAAGCTAGTTTATGCACCTCTTTGATCCATAAATCCATGACTATTATTCATGGACCTCAAAAATGTCTGAATTAGTGCATCCATAAAGAAGTGTCAAAACCAGCAAACTATAAAATTTTATAACAAGCAGTTAAGTACATTCATTATCAATAGAAAAACAAGATTAATTAATCAATAATGGAAAACGTTGAGTGGTTTATGTCAAAGAAAACCATTCACTATCAAGGGATCCATCAAGAAGTAACTCTTTCTTACTCCAAATATTCTAATAATAGAGATTTAGGGATTGGTTAGATTTTGGTGCTACACCATAAAGTAAAAACTACTTTGGTGGCTAAGGCTGGGATCATACCTTCCACAATGTACATTCTTCTTCCTCAGAGTCCGTTAGAAAAATTAAAATTCTATAAGAAACTTAGTGTGGAGGGCAGACAAGATAATATTCTATTAGGGGTCCTAGCATAGCTCATTCTCATCTTGATATGAAGAAGACCATCTTTAAACAATAAAATCATTAAATAAGGATAGGAAAACAGACGATTTTAGTGCAATAGCCGTCAAACAGAAAGTCCAGAACAATTAAGTAGTGATGGCAAACTTCAATTTCATGGTGTGGGATATGTACCTGAAAACGAAAAAAGACGAGCTCATGTACCAATGCTATATGCTCAAGATTAATGAGCCCAAGTTGATATGCTGTAGTAGTCGCCAAACACAAGGTACCATAAGCCTTGGTTATAGGTGGGAGCGCTTTATAGTATCTGAAACAAAGAGAATGACAAAAGTTAGAATGATGAAAAGATGTCAAATAGTTACCAATGCTTCAACTAGAACAGAAACTAGATGGTCGGAACACGAATCAATAGTTAATTTTACTTGTTTGCATCATGGTTACCAAGAACACGAATTAATTTGGTACACAAAACGAATCGGGTACATGAAACGCTACCTATTGATGAAATACAAAAGGTATCTACGTTCCAGTCCCACGATTCGGAACGCAGAACGATAGTTCTCGGTTCGCAAATCGTAGGTCAGATAGGGTTCCCTAGTAACCCTGGTTTGCATTGATTTTATATAATTATGATAGTGCCCCCCACCCTTCATAAAATTCTTTTGTCCGCCACAAGAGTGATCCACAAATCGTTTAGTATGGCCCTATTTTCAGCCAACCCATCTTTAAACCGTCCATTGAAATACCCATTTACCAAGATCTAAAGTTCATTTAATCTTCCACTAAATTGTTCAGTCAAAGCCTGCAGTTTACAAGACTATCCTCCAGACTTGAAGTAACTCTTTTACCATTTTTTAAATGAATTTAAATTGAATGCATCACTGTCTGCCTAACTATTAACGTATGTTCATAACAATAAAATGAAGGTTTAGATTTTGGCTGTTGATGACCTCAACTGACGGATGACGAACGGTTGGTTCAAACTAGGGTCATAGTCAATGGCTTTGGATTACTCCCCCTATGTATATAAACCACATTAAACATTGGAGAAAACTAAACCACGTTAGCTGAGATTGTAAGCCAGGTTCTGGTATATCTTTTTTAGATGCACTGGGAGATTAATTAGTTGCCTCTTTAACTGTTCACTCCTGATAAAATGGAGACATACAATACTTCATTGGTCCCAAAGTTTTCTTTTGGTGTATATCTATGGACACACTATCGATGTTGCTGTTTCTGGAGTTTTAGTGTAACTTATAGCGTGTCCGCAGATATACCAAAGACCTCCTGAAACATGTTGCTACCGATACTACTTTCTGTGCAGGTCTGGTAAACTGAGTAGTTCATATACTATTAATGTTTTACTCTCTGGATTCTAGGGTGTAGATCTTCTTGTTATATTCTTAACTGCCACTGCATAGATGTAAACTAGTTTCTTTTATTGAAAAAAGACATACCCTAGTTCCAATATGGGGGATTGGAGCTCCAACTACAAATCACACATGATATGAGAGGCATTTAGAGGAAAACACTTATAACAGCCAAATTCCATCACATGTCTAAATAATTTTCCTAACAGAATAATTGAAGTTATGTTATAGTTCAGCCATAAGCTGACATCGACCCAAGGAAAAATCACTGGTTGAAAACTTGAAATTGATAGGAAAAATAGAATTATTTAATTGTAGACGAATCTAGTTTTCTGTATTCACGTCTAAATTAAGCTGCCATCGTCCCAAGAAAAATTCATTGGTGAAATCTGATGAGAAAAATAGAATTATTTGAATGTAGATGGATCTAGTTTATTGTATATCTCTGTTAGCATACCCTAATTCAAAACCCGGACACCAATTTTGGAACATTCCGATTTAAGTAGGACACAACATAAGAACTCAGACTAAAGAAATCAACAAGCCTAAATAGTTTGATCACAGATTCAATCATCAGACAAGTACAATCAGTAGCCGAGAAAACCCCTAAGTACTTCAATGAATTAACCTCTACCATTAGCAATATAACTACGTGTAGAGAGAGATTGAAAAACAAACACATAAAATGTAATCTGACATCGAAGAGAGAGATGGGAAGATAATTACTCAGCAGGGGAAGACATAGCTGAACCAGAAGCTTAATTGAACGAAATCCCAGTGTCCCTGTATGAGATCTGAGTTTACAAAACTCTCGCAGAATAAAACAAACCGATTACTTGAAGAAAAAGAAAATCAGTTTTTATCGAAGTGGTCGTGAATATAATAAAACAGAAAATTTCTTCGTTTGTCAAAAGGGGGGAGAGAGAAGACTAGTTGAGTTTGGTTACTAATCCAGAAAATTCCACTTCATTCTATGCCACGCACGTGCTGTTCCCAGTTGCTCATGATTCTTCTCCTATTCCAAAAAAATAAAAATGATTTTTTCTTTAAAATAAATTATAAAATCTTAAAATTTAAAATGGCCTATATTTATTTGAGTTTAATTAATACGATAGTTAATATTATTAATAAACAAGTATATTATAAAACAAATCCACAACACAACTTATATTTTATAATCTCACAATTTAATTTGGATAAAACTCAAATATAATTCTTTTTTGTGACATAAATGGAATATTTTTTATATGTGTAAACATACGAGTATTATAATTTACCAGTTAAATTATTTGTCAATTTTTAAATTTATTTGTCACAGATTACATATTAACAAAATTTAAACGCGAAAATTCATATTGTCATTATATCTATTATTTTTTAACTTAACTCAAAGAATCTTATTACATATTATAAAAGTTTTTAATCGAATTATAATTATGAATTTAAAACCTGTGTGTTTATATGAAATAAATAAGAATTAAAATTAATGTCAACCTAATTTATTTATTTAATCATATAGTATAAACTTTCATGTTGATTTGCAATCTTATCTCGTTTCATATGTATCCACATAAATATAATTTTCCGAACTCAAGTTACATAATTCTTCGATGCTTAAATTGAGGCCCATTCTTCAAAAAGAAAGTTGGGAAAGTATGCCCCTCGTGATAAATTGATAATACACATCATACTCTAGGCTTAAGTTGAAGCCCATTACAATTTATGGGCCGATTTCAACTAATGAAGATAATATCAACCAATATTAGCCAGAACTAGAAATAGCCGAGACTGGTATTTTGGGAGAACATAAGTTTTTTTAATGCGCCAGCCAGAGTTGAGGTCGATCACACTATAAGCCTATATTATTGATCAATCAATCTGTTACCTATCTATAATAAGCGCAAACGCGATCTGCCAATGAGTTGAATGAATAACTTTTTTTAGCCAAGTTCTTTTGAGTTTGTGTCAAACTATCGGTAAAAATAAATTAAATTAACTTTGGTCTAAGTTCACTCACATACAAATATTAGTTTTGTTCGTACGAGTCACTCTCAAGTTTGTATTATAAAATTAAAGAGTTGCACCTTCCAAAATTATTCTTCTCCAAAAAAAAAAATGGGTTAAATAGTTTTTCATTATTATACTTTAAGTCAACTTACAACAGACTAATTAATTTTTTTTTCTTCTTACAGTCAATTTACTTAATTGTAGTTTTTTTTACAAAACGTCACAAAATCCATTAAATCATGTTGATTTAAAACGGTTTGCCACATTTGATTCCACATAAGAGAGAGAAAGTTGACTTGAAAATTTTTCAGTTGACATATGACCACTTTTTGAGTATAAATGAAATAATATAAAGGAAAAAATAAAAGAATTTTTTTAAAAATAATATATAATTAGAAAATTTAGTAAAAAATAAAATAAAAATTTAATTATTTTTGTAATTAATAGAAAATAATTTTTTTAGGTAATTAATAACAAATATAATTATTAAGAAAATTCTAAAAATGAGTTATGATTCTTCTTCTTTTACCCCTGCTCCTAATTCTTCAATCAAACCCAATAGATAAAATCCTAGTAATAGAAAGCACCACCATACTTATCAATTGATAAATAGAAAGCGCCACCATTCTTTTTTGCCCGGAGTTATTTCTTTTAGATTAGCGGTGTTTTAGATCTACTATGAAGTCAAACCCATATAAGAATTTTATATTTTTTTTCCACTAAATCTTCAGATCTAGTGAGATTTCAAGTAAGTTCACAAAGATCAGGTAAAAGTTCAAAGTCAAAGTTGTCATTTTTTAAGCTTTGATAATTGAAAAAAATCGAAGCTTTAATGTGTTTTGCTGAGTATTACATAGTGAATTACTTTCCTGAAAAGGTGCTAAAGCACGTATTTAATTTCTTGATATCGCATCGGGACTGAAAGGTGGTGTCTTTGGTCTGTAAATCATGGTATATAGTGGAGAGATATAATAGGGATAGGATTTTTATTGGGAATTGTTACTCAATCAATCCGGAGAGGATGATTGGGAGGTTTCCTAGTGTTAGGTCTTTGACTTTGAAAGGAAAGCCTCATTTTGCTGATTTCAATTTGGTTTCTCCCGATAGGTGAGGATTTGTGTTTCCATGGATTCAGGCTATGGTGAAAAGTGGTGTTAATTTGAAGGAGCTTAAGAGGAATGGATAAGTTGTTGTGGGGAAGCCTTGACTGGGTGATTACCTTGCATCAATGAAGAAGAAGAATGAGAGAGAGAAAGATGAGAGAGATTTGACCATGGAATATGTAAAAACTTATTTGGCCACCTAGGCTGAATGCTTTAAATTGGAATAAATTAAGCCATATCACATTAAAATGTCAATATTCCGCTAAAAAATTAACTCATGTGACGAAAATTCATTTTTTTTGTTAGAAAACTAAAGTTCAGTGAATTGACTTTAAGAAAAAAAAGTTTAGTTAGTCGTTTGTAAGTTGACATAAAGCACAGTGATAAAAAAAATATTTAACCCTAAAAAAATCGTTTTTTTTCAATCAACCTATATCTAAAAATATACATACACGTATACTCTTCCCCCCCCCCCCCCCCCCCCCAAAAAAACTCTTTTTCTCCAAAAAAAAGAGTTGTTTCTTCCCAAAACTGTTCTTCTCAAAAAAAAAAAAAAAAAACTCTTATTTTTTCAATCAACCTGTATATAAAAATATACATACACGCATATTCTTCATTCCCCCCCCCCCCCCCCCCCCCCCCCCCCCTTAAAACTCTTTTTCTCCAAAAAGACTATTTTTCCCCTCTGCATTGTAGCAACTCAAGTATGTCTTTTTTCATATAATCTAGTAGATATTTTAAAATTGACAACAATTCCTACTATGGTAGGTGTTTATTTACTACAAGTGGGAGTGAAATTGCAAGGATTAGAACTAGCTATTAGAGCTACATGTTTGGACTTAAAAGTACTCTGTCCTCTATAACAGCTATGATTTTCATGTTGGCTGGTGAGTACTTTTTCAAGGTACGCGTATATTACAAATTAACTTTATAAGGCGTATATTATAAATTAGCTTCTAAGTCAAATGTTAATGTAAACAAATATATATACACATATACTCTTCTTCTTTTTCTTCTTCATATATGGATCATTCTCTATATATGTATATATATGGAGAATGATCTACAATAAATGGTTGTTATGAGTACTATTCCAACAAATGTATCTTACACCATTAATACGTAAATTTAACTGCCCAAAATAGAGATTATTCCCCAGACTGCGACCTGAGATGCTGCTACTCTTTCTAGCGACGGATTTAGTCCCGCCATTACTCCTTCTAGTGACAGATATTGGCAGTTAGTGGCAACCGATGCCTGTATGCATCGACAAACATCGACAACTGGCAGCTAATGACAACCGATATCTGTATGCATCAACAAACATAGGCTGATGCATGTATGCATTAACACTCCTTTTGGCGGCAGGTATTGACAAGCATCATCAGACATCGACTTCCTGCATGTATCGACAGCCAGCAGCCAGTGGCAATTGATGCCTACATGTATTGAACATGCATGCTTGCATGCATCAGCTATCGGCAACCGATGCATGCTGATACGTGGTGCCAAAAGGAGTAACGACAAAGCTATTTTCGCCTGCTGTCACTCCTTCATGTAATATCATTTTGGGTCATTAGATCTACTTATGAAAATTATAAGATGTATTTGTTGGAATAGTACCCATAACAACTATTTGCTATGCTATGGAAATGCCTATATATATATATATATATATATATACACACACACACACATACAGGGATTGATCCATTTACAACGTTGTAAATAAAAACTTATCCTTACAATAGATCTCAGTAGCTTATGCTGAGATTTAATGGTTAAAAATCTTTTCGTCTGTAGTTTAATTATCAGTGCGCGCATCTTAATACTGCGGATGGAGAAGAATATTAAAAATACCTATGCACTCCAAATATACTAAGCCACAGTCCGCAGTTTAATACTGCGGACGACAATATTTACAAAAATACCATTCCTCGGTTTAATTACACCGGGGAATGTCATTTTTGTAAATTGCTGATTGGAAGCTGTCGTTAACACTCCAAAATTAATCCTCACTTTCAATTACAAACACAGTATAATAGCAAGCAAGGGTCAATCCCACAGAGAATGATTAATTTAATTTTATGCAATATAAACTAAAACTGGGGGTTTTGAATTAATTATAATTAACTAAATAAATAAAAGTAAATTAATAAAATTAATTAATAAATTAAAAACTTCAGTTCTTCGGTTCAATCTCACCCTTACAATTAATAATTCAATCATTCAAAATATATTTTTATCATTCCTTGATTACCATTATAGGAAGCTAAGTGGTCGTAAAACCAAGCACAATCCCCTGCCCATACAAAGGAATGTTCAACTCAGCCACTAACATGAGTCCTCAATTGAAATCAACAACCTCTAATTAGGGATTCTCCAAATCCATATTTCAACACATACCACTCTTTCCGAGTTTACTACTATTCCCCATAGTATCTTTTGTTTATAGCATCATGCTATCTACACATGCTGTAAATCCTTCAACAGATCATTTAACATTTTATTTCTCTCATTTAACGGTTATAGCCTAAGGTACTCCTACCTAAGGTTTATAACCTATCAGCTCTGATACCAACTGTGACGCCCCGCGGAAAATCACCTAACACCATAGTGTGACTCCCGCTCGTCAACGAATAATCTCCACAACATTTAAATAAAAGCATGTCGTTGAAAAACTCAGTAAATTTAAATTTTTATAACATTTACTTAACTCTGTCTCAGAATCGCAATCTTTACATAAATCCTACAACTCATATCATTTATATTTTTATGACCTAGTGTATTACAACCATTGTGAGCAAATAAAACTCGCAACCTAACAATAAGTCGACATGACTATTTACTAACCGTTTTTAATTACACGAGTTTACAAAACCTTAACACTCGTCTTGATATACAACCGCCTTTCACTATTATTACAAGGCTTTAAAACAGGGATAATACCGAATGATAATTACTCCCAATATGGTACGACGTTACCTTTGAACAATTCTAGTAACGTCTTGTTGAGCGAAATCGGAACGGTTTATTTAGTAGTAAAGTTCCGACATCGAGTTCGTTTGAATGAACAATAACGCGCAAGCATACACGGTCAACAAGTAATAAAGTGATAAGAAAAAGTCGATCCCACGAGGAATTAGTTCTAACATTTTCCAACACCGATTCGTTCAAGTCGATCTCATTTAAACGATTATCAATATTGGCAATAGAAAAGTAAATGCATAAATTAACATCTACACTATAAAGCAATAAAGATACGCGAATCTGAGAATGCAATTTCCCCCAATAGCTCATTTAAATCTCCTAACTCTCTCTTCAATTATATGGACACAACGAATTATTAACCGAGAATTCATTATAGTACTAACATGCCTCTCTCGAAGGTCATGCAGCGAATCCACCCAAATCTGACACAAAGGCAACAGAAATGGGAAGGAACATCCTAATCAGGAAACTCACTATATCTCTATGAGAGTTTAACCTAACAAGAATTTTAAGCACAGATTCTCTAATTGGCTACACGCGGCACATAGGTATATTTCTATCCTACATACAAATTAAGCATTCAATCCTAAGATCAAACAGTAAAACACGTGTCATTGTACCCAGGTCCAAACTTATAGTCCATCGTTCGATTTTATATAAGTTACCACATAAATTACTTAGGCCAAACAGATATTACAATTAACACAACATATGAAAACCCATTCACATGGTCGTAACCGATGAATGGTCAACCGAGAACTCGTGAGTACTCACACGCCTCTTTCGAGGTCACAAAAGCCTATCCCGTCTAAATAACCCACTATATATCTATGAGGATTAACATTAAACAAGGATGATGAAGCCTAGGTTCTCAAATTAGTTGCACATGGCGCTAGGTATATGTCTATCCTAGCCACAAATCATGCATTCCATCTATGTAGAATAACACAATCACATGTTAACATATATGGGTCTAAACACTATAATCCCTTTGTCAAGTTCATATAGGTTACTAAATAATCGCTCGACCAAAGCATTATAACGCACAAACACAATGAAGCAACTCCTATGGCCATCCAAGAGACAAGAACCCAAGCAACGAAGCATAAACATATGCGAAATACAAAACGAGCTTCTCTTGGACATTTCATCGAACACTTGGCGTGCACCATGAATTTGTTCAATACTAAACAACTACACATATGCAACAACAACCAAAGAGAAGAGAAAATCAACTACAACAACCTATTGGGTTCCCAAGCATTCAAAGATTCCATGTCAATCCAACATAATCGGGTAAAACAATATCCAACAAGAACAAACTAACCATTCAAGCTAAACATGCAAAACACCAATCATAATGAATAGAACATGCATTGGATTCAATACAATACATAGACATTACATCCATGGATTAAAAATCATCCAAGTTCATCAATATCAAAAGATAAAGATTGTTTTCCAAAAATTCATCATTCAATATAATACACAAAATAGAGAGAGAATGAAAACATAAACTCCCTCAATCAAGGCATCCGATTGATGAAGAACCACCAAGCTCATCCTTAGAAGCACCACCAAGCACTCCAAAATCGCCCATGGTCGCCTCCTCCAAGAGGAGAAGAAGTTATGTTAATTAGGGCTTCAAAAATGACTTAAAAACTGAAATCTGCGCGTATGAACAGTGCACCGCCGCGGCGGTCAAAGGCACCGCCGCGGCGGTCAAACTTTCTGCTAATTTCAGGTTTTGTACTACCGCTGCGGCGGTGGAAACCACCGCTGCGGCGCTAGTACAAACTGCCCAAAAAATGTTCCTCTTTTGACTGCTGCAGCATCCTTCAGTGTTTTGGGCATATCTTCTTCATACGAACTCCGATTGAGGTGATTCAAGATGTTTCGGAAAGGAGACTCGTAGACCTACAACTTTCATGTTTTACAAAATTGAAAATTCGGAATGGATCAAGGCCAAAATTGGACTTTAATTGGCTGCTACGTAAACGGAGCGCATAAAATGCGAACCGGGCAATTCCAAGCCTTGATCCACCAAGCCCTTATTATAATTCCTACAAAATGAAATAGAAACACATAAAAATAATATAACACCACATCCTATACAATGTGGTACAAAAACACATACAACTAAATCAACACTTAACATATAAATTACGAATAAACTACACAAAAACGACATATAATACATAAAATACCTAAACATGATATAATTCACCATATTATACAATAACATAAAAACACATATAAAATCACATAAAACATTTAAAGATTCACAAATTATCAAAGCTTAAATGTATTCAATTCGTAGGTATAAAACTCACTCATCAAATACCCCCAAACTTAAACATTTGCTTGTCCTCAAGCAAAACAAATACCCACTAAATAAAGCAAAATAACTAAATAAAAAGATCAAAATAAAAATTAAAAAAAAAAATCTACTAGTTAAAAATCACAAGAAATTACTTGAAGAATCACAAATTATGAAGGTCAGGAGTACTCCAAGCATACATATAACATTAAATAACCCAAATACCCCCAAACTTAAACATTTGCTTGTCCTCAAGCAAAACAAAGACAAACTATATAAACGAAAACAAATAACACCAACTTGAGCAATGAATCGATATGAAAAATAAAAGGCTCCACAGATTATTCAAATTATAACTACAAGAAAATTTCAAACTATCGCAAAGTCTAGAATTTCAACCTATATGTTAATCCTACATTACTCATGATCCACGTGTGTGTGTGCACCATTCGTAACAAACTAATTAAAGCTCAGATAGGTTATGTAAACAAATTACCTTATTAAAGAAAGCAAAAACTTCGAACACACGCATAATACATCACTCTACACTAGTCCCAGCAAAATTCAAATTAAAAACTTGACTTGTGCAATGTCTCCTTCTATTAGGCTCTACAGAGTTACTCGTGTAACGAGCGTTTGGCTAATGACTCCCAAACCAGTTGGCTTTAGGACATTAGGTGTAAAGACACCCCTAAGAGCCTATTAACTCGAGCAACAAAGGCCACAAAATTCGACTAGTCAAGCAACTTATTATATTTTATTTATATATATATTTTTCTTTTTTTTTTTTTTTTTTTCTTTCTCTCTTTTTTTTTTTTTTTTTTTCGTAGTATATACACATGTGAGTGCGTTTTACGCTCCATCTCACATTATTGCTAAATAAACAAATCAAAAATGGGAAAACTAGGTTCGAATGATGCATGAACCAGTTCTAAAGTAAAAGCTTGCCTTGATAAGCATGTAGTCCTATAAACCATCATTAAGCAACTAATAGGCTTGAACAAATGGATAAGTGCTCAAAAGCGGAAAGGATCACAAGAAATGTAAAAACCAACGAAAAATCAAGCACACAGACTACGCAACATTAATTTATTTTCTACGAGTTATAATAAGAATAATCAATAGCCCGATACTCGATTAAAGTTCAAATCACATCCAAGCAACGCTAAAGAGACTCAAACCTATACTACAACGACTCAAAAACAAAACCGCACGAAAACAAAACAAAACAAAACAAAAACAAACGAACACAAAACAAAAATAAAAACATAAACCGACGAAAACAAAACAAAAATAACACTAAAAACTCCATTTTCGTAGGAATAACGGTTGCACTTAGCACGTGCAACAAGCCGTTAAACCCCAAGGTTGCCCAAGAGGACGAGTTTTGTCTCGTGAGGGTTTGCAGAGAATATACCCACAAAATTCAAAGCTTAAATACAATTAAAAGCAAAAAAAAAAATAAAAATAAAAATAAAACTAAATACAAAATCTTAAAACAAAACAAACTAAAAAAAAATACACAAATCATATCAAAACAAAACACAAACGACCCCCAAACTCGGAATTGACAACGTCCTCACAATATACAATGAAAGAATTAAAAACAAGGGACTTCCCTGAAAAAATTGGGTCAATTTATCAACTGTCGCCTTCCGCAACCGGCTCTTGCGATTTGCTAAGATATGACATGCGTATGAAAAACAAAACTAAACAAAACATTAAGTAAACTTGGGTTGCCTCCCAGTTAGCACTTGTTTTATAGTCAACAGCCCGACTTCTTATTTCTTATTCCGAACTTTGAAAATGTCGCGAACACAATCAAAAGTCCAAGCGAAAAGTAAAAACAGGAATGCAAGTTTAAACAAAGACCAATTCGAATGAAATCAATAGTGAAAAACAATCAGAAACTAATTCCCCGGCAACGGCGCCAAAAACTTGTTGAGCGAAATCGGAACGGTTTATTTAGTAGTAAAGTTCCGACATCGAGTTCGTTTGAATGAACAATAACGCGCAAGCATACGCGGTCAACAAGTAATAAAGTGATAAGAAAAAGTCGATCCCACGAGGAATTAGTTCTAACATTTTCCAACACCGATTCGTTCAAGTCGATCTCATTTAAACGATTATCAATATTGGCAATAGAAAAGTAAATGCATAAATTAACATCTACACTATAAAGCAATAAAGATACGCGAATCTGAGAATGCAATTTCCCCCAATAGCTCATTTAAATCTCCTAACTCTCTCTTCAATTATATGGACACAACGAATTATTAACCGAGAATTCATTATAGTACTAACATGCCTTTCTCGAAGGTCATGCAGCGAATCCACCCAAATCTGACACAAAGGCAACAGAAATGGGAAGGAACATCCTAATCAGGAAACTCACTATATCTCTATGAGAGTTTAACCTAACAAGAATTTTAAGCACAGATTCTCTAATTGGCTACACGCGGCACATAGGTATATTTCTATCCTACATACAAATTAAGCATTCAATCCTAAGATCAAACAGTAAAACACGTGTCATTGTACCCAGGTCCAAACTTATAGTCCATCGTTCGATTTTATATAAGTTACCACATAAATTACTTAGGCCAAACAGATATTACAATTAACACAACATATGAAAACCCATTCACATGGTCGTAACCGATGAATGGTCAACCGAGAACTCGTGAGTACTCACACGCCTCTTTCGAGGTCACAAAAGCCTATCCCGTCTAAATAACCCACTATATATCTATGAGGATTAACATTAAACAAGGATGATGAAGCCTAGGTTCTCAAATTAGTTGCACATGGCGCTAGGTATATGTCTATCCTAGCCACAAATCATGCATTCCATCTATGTAGAATAACACAATCACATGTTAACATATATGGGTCTAAACACTATAATCCCTTTGTCAAGTTCATATAGGTTACTAAATAATCGCTCGACCAAAGCATTATAACGCACAAACACAATGAAGCAACTCCTATGGCCATCCAAGAGACAAGAACCCAAGCAACGAAGCATAAACATATGCGAAATACAAAACGAGCTTCTCTTGGACATTTCATCGAACACTTGGCGTGCACCATGAATTTGTTCAATACTAAACAACTACACATATGCAACAACAACCAAAGAGAAGAGAAAATCAACTACAACAACCTATTGGGTTCCCAAGCATTCAAAGATTCCATGTCAATCCAACATAATCGGGTAAAACAATATCCAACAAGAACAAACTAACCATTCAAGCTAAACATGCAAAACACCAATCATAATGAATAGAACATGCATTGGATTCAATACAATACATAGACATTACATCCATGGATTAAAAATCATCCAAGTTCATCAATATCAAAAGATAAAGATTGTTTTCCAAAAATTCATCATTCAATATAATACACAAAATAGAGAGAGAATGAAAACATAAACTCCCTCAATCAAGGCATCCGATTGATGAAGAACCACCAAGCTCATCCTTAGAAGCACCACCAAGCACTCCAAAATCGCCCATGGTCGCCTCCTCCAAGAGGAGAAGAAGTTATGTTAATTAGGGCTTCAAAAATGACTTAAAAACTGAAATCTGCGCGTATGAACAGTGCACCGCCGCGGCGGTCAAAGGCACCGCCGCGGCGGTCAAACTTTCTGCTAATTTCAGGTTTTGTACTACCGCTGCGGCGGTGGAAACCACCGCTGCGGCGCTAGTACAAACTGCCCAAAAAATGTTCCTCTTTTGACTACTGCAGCATCCTTCAGTGTTTTGGGCATATCTTCTTCATACGAACTCCGATTGAGGTGATTCAAGATGTTTCGGAAAGGAGACTCGTAGACCTACAACTTTCATGTTTTACAAAATTGAAAATTCGGAATGGATCAAGGCCAAAATTGGACTTTAATTGGCTGCTACGTAAACGGAGCGCATAAAATGCGAACCGGGCAATTCCAAGCCTTGATCCACCAAGCCCTTATTATAATTCCTACAAAATGAAATAGAAACACATAAAAATAATATAACACCACATCCTATACAATGTGGTACAAAAACACATACAACTAAATCAACACTTAACATATAAATTACGAATAAACTACACAAAAACGACATATAATACATAAAATACCTAAACATGATATAATTCACCATATTATACAATAACATAAAAACACATATAAAATCACATAAAACATTTAAAGATTCACAAATTATCAAAGCTTAAATGTATTCAATTCGTAGGTATAAAACTCACTCATCATGTCTAGAATTATAACTAATCTTCAACACATCTTAAAACTCACGTGTATGGTAAGTTTATGACTCATAATCATATGGTGGGACCCCTCAGCGAATGGACGATTTTAGTCTGACTAGGATAAGTTCCTCAACCCATATGATTGTGGTAAGTTCCTGAACTCATACTGTGTGGTAAGTTTGATGAACAGTGAGTGTGGGTAGAGTTAAATAACAGATTAAAACTATACTAGATATAATTATTAAGCTGGAAAAAGATGAGGAGTAAACAAATTAATGATTATTTGAGGTTTTAGGACATTCTAAATCTTCTAGCTATGCTATACCTTGAATTCTTAAAATCGTGTCAAATTCGCACTTGTGTGCCTTTAAAAAGGATATTTAAAATTTTTAGTTTTATCAAGAAGTCGCAAAAAGCTGAGTTGTGGGACAATTCGTTATTACCTATGGCTATAAGATAAAATCCAAAACAATTTTCAAATGTTTTCGAAACGTTTAAATGAGGGTCTATGCTAATTGTTTCGGCTAGACCAGATTGATTTGAAAATATCAAAATATATTTTTAAAGATTGTCAAGTTACCATGTGATATGGTTGCGACAAATGACGGAATTCTCAACGTGCTGTTAAGACAATGCGGAATCATGAAGTCATGGCGATGACGGAATCCTCAACGCATTGTCAAGATGATGCGGTATCAGGAAGTCATTTTTTTTATTGCGCGTATGTGTTGGTGAAAAGTTTTAAAGAGTTCTGATTGATATCCGAACTATTATTGAAAAGTCTAAGCTAATTGATTCGGCTAGACAAATGTTGAGGTATATTTTTCAAGTATTTCTTGGGAGTTATGTTGGAAATCCAACAGGGAATAAATGTTATGCGTATACATGTGGTGCGGAAGGTTGATCTCCTTAGGTGGTAAGTACCCTGTTTAAATGTTATGCATATACATGGAGTATTGAAGGTTGATCACCTTAAGTAATGAGTACTCGGGGTAAGGATGTTTACAGTCTTTGTGATTGTTAAATATCTCTAAGGTGTTCAGTGTAATTTTTATGACGCCGGACAAATGGGTTGTTTGTTTTTAAAGGGGTTATTTTTACTTCCTGGTTATTCAAACTCATTCACAGTTATTGATCAATTGTGAAGACTCCTGGGAGATGTTCCAATATTCTGGACATCGAATGGGTAAAGGGGTAAGTATGTTATAATTTCGAGGATGAAATTCTTATAATAAGGGGTGAATGTAATGACCCGAAAATTCATAAGACTGATGAGTACGGTCTTAGGTAACTGAATTGTGAAAATTCATAAGACTGATGAGTACAGTCTTAGGTAAATTGTGGATATTCACGAGACTGATGAGTACGGTCTTAGGCAAATTGATGTGAATTAAGGCTACGCTAATCCTTGGATAAGAAAGTAGTGGATAGTCGATTTGAGAAAATTTTGAGCTTTCGAGGATTCGAGCAAAATTTGAGGTTAAGATATAAAGCTAACTCTGGTAAAGTGATAGACGATCACTAGAAAGGAATTAGAGTCCTGTCACGAAGGGACTAAGACAGTGTTCATAAAATAATAAGTAAAGCGATGCCTAGAATAAGATAATCGATGCGATTAGTCGGATTGGCATGGGTTGTAAAGAGTTGGAAATGAAACAAACTCTGATATTTTATTGGTAATAGAAATTCCAAGTATGAAATTATTTGTAAGGATTGAGTCTAAAACTTAATCTGAGGAAAAGAAATTTTGGGAGTTTAAAACCTAGAATTGGTTGAATGGGTATACGATAAGGTGGTATACACTAAGTTAGGTATCTCTATGGTATATAGGTACAGTGAACCTAATGAGGAAGAATTACCCTCATATTTTTTTGGATTTACCATAAATTGAAATTTCGGGGACAAAATTAATATAAGGAGGGAATAATGTAGCGACCCGAAATATTTTAATATAAATAAATGAATTTATTGAACAGTAATTATAAATTTCTATGCGATTAATTTAAATCAGTGTATGATGGTTGGGTTTATTTAATTATGTGTTTATATAATTAAAGGAATTATAGGAAGGTTCAGTTAATGGGTTGATTTAAATTAATGGATCAACCTAGGTTGTGTAATATCAAAGTTTGATAAGGACAATGAGCTAGGTGATGATTTAAATTAGCTTTATAAATAACAAACTAAATTTGAGGTATAAATTAATTAAGGTGGTTATTAATTAATGAGAATGGGTAAAAATTAAAAAATATTATTTATTTCCATTTGGAAAGTTGTTAATAGTGAATTATTAATATTTTATAATTCCACTAGGAAATTAATAATTTGGATTTGTCAAATTAATTTATTAACCAAGCCCAATCTAATTTAATTATTAGTGGACTTGTAAATTGGTCATGAGATAATTTAATTGACTCAGCATTGTGAATATGGCAAGCCATATAGGAGGTCCAATGACTTATTCATTTGAGCCAAATGGTTTTAACTAGTGGCCCAAAGGATAGCTCAAGTGTGTTAACTAAATAAATTGATTGGTAGCCCAATTGATTCAAATGCCAAGCCCAATATTGATTTAATTGACTAGCTCAAGGAAATGATGTGGCAAGTCCAATGGAAATGTAGAGAAACCCTTTTAGCCCTCAAAGTTGCTCTTAATTTCAAATTTGCCACCAATGATTATTTTACCTAAAAAATAAAATATAAATTAATTAAAAATATATAAAAATAATATAAAAATACTAGAAATAATAATATTGCATAAATTTAAATAAATGCTCTAAAATTAATTAGAATACTTAAAAACTAACAAATAATTAAGTCTAAAAATATCTAATAAATATGTATAAAAGCCCATTATCAGCAATAACAATTATTGACTCAATGATATAAAATATAGTATAATGATAATTATTGATTCAATAATAAAAAATATTGTGTAACAATAATTATAAATAAATATTATGCAATAGCCACTTTATCATATCAATAATATAAAATACTATGCAATACCGTGTGTTACTATGTAATATTGTATGTTACTGTTGTAGACACCCAAATTTTGCACTTTCTCTACTAACCCTGGCAGGAGGGCAAAATCGTCATTTGACCCGACATGCGGAAAGAAAGGTGGACCCCAGCACAAAGCCACCCCAGCGATTTATGGTCAAAACCGCCACAACGGACAACGAGCATCCGGTCACTTGAGGCAAGGCGAACAGTTGATCCAGAAAAGCCTGAGCTAACCACAAAAGACGACTAATGGCCACTCCGCTTACGATGTTCGGGGGTCTCGCTCCCCGGTGAGCGAGCGGCTGCCCAGCTCGCCGGTGAGCTGGCGGGGGTGGAAAGGGGGCAGCGCCCCCTGAAAGCCAGGCACAATTATCAAATTCTATATCAAGTCACAGCCCTCCGAACTAGCCTCCCAGAACAACATGGCACGTTTCCCAGGGATTTCCGGATTGCAAAAATACAGCCTTCCAAAATAATACCGCAGAAATTGGCGAATTAAGACCGCGTGGCACGGAAATCGAGAAAAACAAGCCAGACAACCGCGGATGCATCTGCGGCCAACGACTTTCGAGGTTTCGCACGGCTCGAGGAGACGGCACACGACAGCCGAGGAAACGGCGCAGGCGGCTTGCCGCCCAGCCGCAGATGCATCTGCGGCTGCCTGGAAATGCCTATAGAGCGGCCATTTCCACCCGAGAGCGAAGGAGGGAGGGAATTTTGAAGGTTTTTAGAGAGAGAAAATGGCGGAATAGAGAGAGAAACCTTCGGGTTTGGTAGAAAAGGTGAGGATTCTTCCTCATTTGTTCAATCTTTACATTATATTGTATCCTATTTCGATTTTCAAGCATTCAAGCGTGTCTTTCCTCATTTGAAATGTGAAGAAATCTAAGTTTCTAGCATTTATGGTTTTATATAGTTAGATCTAGTTCTCATTTCATTTTATTGTTTAAGTTAATATAGATCTAATTTTTGTGCATTTGTTGGGTGGATCTACTGTTAGATCCGAAAATATTTGGTGCATTGCTATTTAATATAGTTTGATTTTGTATATGTTGAAGTTAGATCCGATGTAGTCGATATATGTTTGGATCTATGGATTAGGGATGGTTAGAGAGGATTTGTTGTGGATAGAATCTCCTCCTAACCTCCCGATGATATCCTTTTAGTTTATTTTATAGTTTTAATGCATGTAGCGATGGCGATGCATTTGTATTGTAAATATGTAATTTTCGGGCCTTAAAGCGATGTCGGATCGAAAATCGGGTTTAAGGCCCCGTAATAATGAAACATGTGATTGTGGGCGTTTGGGGTTATTCGGATGGCTTACATGCCCGTGAATAGCCGCAACGTTATTTTGATGCTTGGTTTTCCCTTTTGACACGAGAAAACGATTTTGGAATGAAATGATAAAGAATTTTTATAAAATCAAGCAAATTAGGATATTAGATCGTTCGTAGGCTAAATAAAATTGTAAGTGTCGGATGAGCTCTATTCCTATTTGACGAAGGGTTTGAAAATATGTTTTACAAAATATCATCGGTTTTATTATCAAAACCAAAAAAGCAATAAAAATGAACTTTTCGATTAAGTAAAATCCTTCGTGCATAGGGTTAACGAGATTCTGAAGCATTTTCAAAGTAAAGCATTCCAACGACATTCATTTAGGCACACACGTACACGCACACACACACACACACACACACACACACACACATTTTTAGGATTTTAAAAGGATAGGAAAAACATCGAGGTTGCGGTAACCGTATTTCACGGAAGTCGGGGGGTGCCTAACACCTTCCCCTCGCTTAAGCAAGCCCCCGAACTCTATGAATCTCGGTTTGCGGACCATTTAAATCGGAGTCACATATGAGCCATTACGATTACGAAAACAAAATTCGGATGAGTTGGTACATCCATTTCAAATATACCAACTGGCGACTCTGGTCAATTGGCTCATAAAAAATCAATCTTTCAAAATCCGTCGACATTAAGCCGACCCTTTTCAAAATCACATTTAATTCAAAAGGCTAAAATTGGAAAGGGACATTTTAATATTAAAAAACGAGACGACGAAAATCCCGGCGTCGACAGCTGGCGACTCCGCTGGGGACCAGTAGAGGGCTTAAGCCGCGTTAAAATCTCGATGTTTTCTTATCCTTTAAAAATCTAAAAATATGTGGTTGCGTTGCTTGCGTTAATTTGCCTTTTCTTGCATGTATGTGAATGGTGTGATTGCGATTTCTTTTCAAAAGCTTTACTTTATTAGCATCATATGCATACGGTGAGGAACGATGAATGAATGATGAATGTATGTTGAGCAGTTCCTCCTCTTGAGGCAAACCCGTCGGATGTGGATTACTGGACTCAAAGGGGTGCTCCCCGGCGAGGCTCAGGAAAAGCATCCACTCAGATCCAATCCAATTGAAAGATCGGATTTATTCCCTTCTAGTATGTTGCGAAGATCTGGGAACCTTCATGCCAAAAAGCCCGCGAGAGTAAGCTTAGGGTAGGTCAGCCTCAGATAAACCCGACGCGTGGGAAGTCTCTTCATACCCTTTTACGTTTCACGCACATAATGTCATACTTTAGTCAAACATTTTGTACCTCCCACTTTTGTCAAAATAAAGTACTAACCTCTGTTTTACAGGGACAACTTGGAGAGCATCATAAATTACACAACGTCATTACTTTGGTTAAAATAAAGGGATACTAACCCTATTTTGCAGAAAAAGATTACAAAACCCAAAAATACAAA
This sequence comes from Hedera helix, assembly GCA_947179155.2. Lineage (NCBI taxonomy): Eukaryota > Viridiplantae > Streptophyta > Magnoliopsida > Apiales > Araliaceae > Hedera > Hedera helix. The sequence continues at coordinate 7,924,433 of OX359271.1, forward strand.
AATAATTGCTTTAGCATGCACTTGCCAAATGTCATTTCCCGAAACTAAACCTTGACATATTTTATTTGCAGGATTACGCCCCAAACTCGTCTCCGATCCAAGAAAGCCAGAGAGTCAACAGTCGAAATGGCTGAGAACCCCAATCCTAACCCGGCTCCCGTATCTCGGGAAGAATTCGACGCGGTGAAAAATCAGATGACGGAGCTAACCATATTGCTCAAAGAACATGTTAAGTTAAAATCGGGGCCACAAACTGAGGACCCACCTGGGCCATCATCACAGGGAAACGGGACGACCCGAGAAATTCCTAAAATCGAGCAGCCGAAGGAAGTTATTGTTATTCCCGAGAACCAAAGTGCAAGTAATTTTAGCCAAAAGATGAAACAGATGAAAGAGGCCATCCGATCCAGCGAACAATCGTGGACACCGAACAATGGTCCCCCCACATCGGAAAATGGAAACCATCTGCAACTACAACAGCAGGCCACGTTCAATCAGGGTCCAGGCAGGCAGAGGAAGTTTGAACGAACAGAAAGTCAAAAATTCACTCCTCTAGGCGATTCCCTCGAGAACGTATTGGCATTATTGGTCGCCCAGGAGAAAATCACTAAGCTAGCTCCGCCCATCGATTCAAGAGGAAAACGATTTGACCCCCGCAAACAATGCGCTTATCACTCAGGATCTCCTGGGCATGATACTCAAGACTGTTGGTCATTAAAACATAAGATACAACACTTGATCGATAGGGGGGACATTGTAGTTGAACGACCAGATGTCAACACCAACCATCTGCCACAATACGAAACAGACAAGGGAAACATGATTGGGTCAGAAAATATCGGGGTGGACCCCAATCGCAATTACATACGAAAGATCAAAGAATACTCCCCAATGAGCGAAACAAATGTCCTTGAATGGGAATGTCTAGAGGAGGTTAAGGTCGTTAGGCAAGAATTGAAATTGGTCAGGCATCAAATGAAGCAATTAGCAGACCTGGTGGTACACCAACATAATCTGACGAGGCAACTCTTCACCCAATTACTGAGAGACCAAACGGAAGAAGAGGACAAACAAATTTCAAACCAGGATCCCTCACAGGAAAACCCGCTGACTCAAGGAGATCAAAACAGAATGAAAGGGCAGGGAACTGAAAATAATAAAGATGCCAGACGACCCTACCAGTGGAGCCTTGATAACCGCTCGGACAGAGGTGAACCCTCAAAAGGGAAAGATCGAGCAGCATTCCCAAGAGATCGAAAGTTCACCCCTTTGAGCAAATCAAATGCAGAAATATTGCACCTTCTGATCAGCCGGGGAAAGATTACGGAGTTGCTGCCACAAACCGACCCCGAGTCTAAAAGATACGATCCTACACGAATATGCCTCTATCATTCCAACTCACCAGGGCATGATACTGAAGAGTGTTGGGCGTTGCGGCACAAGATCCAAAATCTTATCGAAAGAGGAGAGCTAAAAATGGCAAACGATATTGAGATCACCGCAATAGGGAACCCGAACACCGACGAATGGATTGACGAGCCTCCGCGAACTATGAAATGGTGAACTTAAATGATACGATTGCGAGTCCCAAAAAAAAAGGGTGGGGATGTTATTGGCTGCTTAATATTATTCCTCGTTTTATTTTTCTATGCATTATTATGTTATGTTTTCTTGCAAAAAAAAAAAAAAAAAAAAAAAAAAAAAAAAGAGAAAGAAAAAAAAAGAGCAATCTTGTGTGCTATTGATGGCCTGAACTACGAAAGACCTGATCTCCTCTTCCTATAGGAGTACGTAGGCAGCCACTTTGGCGCGGTTTAATCCTTGTAAAAATGTATATAACCCTTCGATAGTTTTGCCATTAACGATCAATGACTCAGATGACCTGTTCTCCTGTCAACCCATCGGAGTACACTTCCAACCTGATCAACGGCAAATGATTCTTGGGTTCCCAGCATCTCATCAGCCCACCTGTCAAAGACACCACGAAGCAATGACCTTGACAACAATCAGGACTGGGGCAATTTTGAAATCGATGACGACTCGACACTGGGGCAGTCATCAACCATCCATGGAAAGATAGTACACAAATCAACATCTATGGTACGATCTCGTGAGCGTACGACAACATCATCAGAGATGTACTATCAATTGATCTTTTCCATTCAGAGCTCTTTCAGAATACGATGACCCTCAGGTAAGATACAACTCGTTTCATCTCTTTATTTCTTTCCTGTCTCCATGTACATATATTATGACTGTATATAGTCTAACTCTAACATTACTTTTGGAAAAAGAGAAAATTTTATTTGACTTGTTAGGAATCGAATTAATCCTAAGAAGCATCCGTGGAGCAGACTCGTGAGTATGATTAGACGATTAAAACTGATCAACCTATTAAAACTGCACAAAGAGCTGATTTCGAAGTGTTGTTCGAAGCAGAATCAACCTCATAGGCAAGTCTGCACTTTGCGTTTGCGCCGACTTTCAGATGTGGGGTATAAAGCTATGACGATAATGATGACGATTGATGCGGAGTCGAAAAGTAAATAAAAGTGAATCAAATGCCTCGAATCGTGGCCTGAATTATTCGAGCAATTAAGCCTGAGGGGTGTCTTTACGCCTGGCGCCTTAAAGTCGTCTGATTTGGGAGTCGCCGGCCCAACGCTCGTTACATGGGTAATTCAGAGCCTAAGAAAACGAGCATTACGACTGCAGAGACCTGAGCAGATTCGAATCGTGGCATGGGTTATTCGAGTAATTAAGCCTGAAAGGTGTCTCTACACCTGGTGCCCTAAAGTCGTCCGATTTGGGAGTCACCGGCCCAACGCTCGCTACATGGGTAACTCAAGCCTAAGAAAACGAATCTTGCGCAGAGTCAGACGAGGAATGAATGTGGTAAACCACCTAACTTGTATCGAAGCGTGGCCTCTGTTACTTGAGCAAGTAAACCCGAAGGGGTGTCTTTACACCTAATGTCCTAAAGCCGCCTGGTTTGGGAGTCATTGGTCCAAAGCTTGTTAAATGGGTAACTCTGAATAGCCTAAGAAAACGAGACAAGTTGAGTGGACACGAAAAGGGAAATGCGGAGTTGAAAAAAGAGGAAAAGAAAAAAATTTCGACCAGAGAAAAGAAGGAAGCTCATCTAAAGTCACGGAAAAGAGGCCCCTAAATGAAGGATGCATCGTACAGTGCACTTGCCATATGACGTAAATCCTGCGAAGAACGATATCAAGAATGAAGACGGAATACCTTTGATAAAGGAAGGTAGTTTTTGAATTTAATCATACTCACGTATATTGACCATGAATGCTTAAAAGTTTTATTACGATTTCATAACTCGTCAAATGAAAAAAAAAAAAAAAAAAGGAGGAAAAAAAAAAAAAAAAAAATGAAATCAAGAGTGACTTAACACATTCACAATTCATTCAATGTCAAGTTAATCCACTCACGATTCACGAAAAAGAGATCCATCTAGATGCTAAGTTTTTACGATAAGACGAAAACATCACAGACATGAGCTAAATTGCATAATCACGAGCATTCCATTTTTGTGCTCTATTGTTGAGATGTTTAGTAATATCGGAGTTAACCCCGCCGACCCGAACGGTCGAGCATTTAGCGTTTGTTACTTGTGCAGGATATGAATCGGTGTGCGTAACTCGGCATGACAAACGAAATGACTTCCCAAACGAATCCTCGACAAAAACATGAGTAAAGGTTGGGGCATCTTAAAGATCATGGAAATGAAAGGGGCACAGGTCTATATCAGACTCCTCATCAACGAACCTTCCTCCACGACCATCAATGGATTTTGACGAACTCAGTCTGATGCACGCTGGCATTACCTCGATATTCAAGCGAGCATATACAAGAGCGATATAATCTCGAACGTCAGGACTGATCGATTAAAAGGCGAGGAAGGGCAACATGGTCATCGATCATAGCAAAAAGCCAAATGAACTGCCCAATCGGATGAGAGTCAAGTACTATCAATGCATACGATCAAATGACAAGAGGATCACCTAGATATCAACCAAGAGTCTTGGCATAAGAGGAAGTCCCAACGTCCCAAATTCAAAGACATGACGATTTGAGAACCAGCAGGATGAGGAGCCCGGGATAAGTCAATTGGGCATTCAAAAACGACAAATACAATTCCCCAACAGAGAAACGATCAGGGGCATGCGATTCAACGGACCAACCTTGAAGTCCAGAAAATTGTCCCCCCAAATAAGGAATGACACAACTGAGTGGTCGAAAAGAACGACACGTGAAAAATTGTATCATTTGACTAAACAGGGGTCATTTCCTTCCAAGCATATCTATTGATCCATGCATAACATCTGCGCATCCATGTATATATCAAAATAAATTATACATGAAAGAAAAATCACAGGTACGAGACTGTCGGCGTCGCGAATGCCAGTGCCATTGATCGGAAAGACATGACAGCGGGAAACTTCTACGATCCGATGCACCCAAAATCTATGGAACATCAAGGAATTGCAAAATGACTGTCTGAAGCACCTTCAGCTAATCAACAAGAATCAAAGCTCAAAAGCACTGGCTGTCAAGAGCGATCTACGAGGACAAACCCCAAGAATGACAAGTCAAACCAAAAGAAATGACTGGCAAAAGCGATTTACGAGGACGAATCCCAGGGAGGCCCCACAAACTATTCAGGTACGCTTTCCTTTTAAAATTTCCTCTAGAATTATTGCATTTTTATGATGTACAACACGATGCGAGTCCATTTGGGACAATACACAACGATTCCGGAGACGATACCCGGCAATTATAAAAATGACTCGTCAGTGAAAACCCATGACCAACCCAAAAACTACCAGTCAGATACGATACCTGACCAATTCAAAAAACGACTCGTCAGATACGAGACCTGACCAATTCTAAACGACCCGTCAGATACGAGACCTGACCAATTCAAAACGACCAGTCAGATACGATACCTGACCAATTCAAAAACGACCCGTCAGATACGAGACCTGACCAATTCTAAACGACTCGTCAGATACGAGACCTGACCAATTCTAAACGACCCGTCAGATACGAGACCTGACCAATTCAAAACGACCCGTCAGATACGAGACCTGACCAATTCAAAACGACCAGTCAGATACGATACCTGACCGATTCAAAAACGACCCGTCAGATACGAGACTTGACCAATTCAAAACGACCCGTCAGATACGAGACCTGACCAATTCAAAAACGACCCGTCAAATACGAGACCTGACCAATTCTAAACGACCCGTCAGATACGAGACCTGACCAATTCAAAACGACCCGTCAGATACGATACCTGACCAAACCAAAAACGACCAGTCAGATACGATACCTGACCAAACCAAAAACGACCAGTCAGATACGATACCTGACCAAACCAAAAACGACCTGTCAGATACGATACCTGACCAAACCAAAAGACGAAAAATGACCAGTCAGATACGATACCTGACCAACCCAAAAAAACGACCAGTCAGATACGATACCTGACCAATTCAAAACGACCACTCAGATACGATACCTGACCAATTCAAAAACGACCCGTCAGATACGAGACCTGACCAATTCAAACGACCCGTCAGATACGATACCTGACCAATTGAAAAAAGACCCGTCAGATACGATACCTGACCAATTGAAAAAACGACCCGTCAGATACGATACCTGACCAATTGAAAAAACGACCCGTCAGATACGATACCTGACCAATTGAAAAACGACCCGTCAGATACGATACCTGACCAATTGAAAAAAACGACCCGTCAGATACGAGACCTGACCAATTCAAAACGACCCGTCAGATACGAGACCTGACCAATTCAAAACTACCCGTCAGATACGAGACCTGACCATTTCAAAAACGACCAGTCAGAAACGATACCTGACCAATTCAAAAACGGCCCGTCAGAGACTATACCTGACCAACCAAAAAATGACCCGTCAGAGACGATACCTGACCAACCCAAAACGACCTGTCAGAAACGATACCTGACCAACCAAAAAACGACTCGTCAGAGACGATACCTGACCAACCCAAAACGACCTGTCAGAAACGATACCTGACCATCACAAAACGACCCGTCAGGGACAATACCTGACCGTCCCAAAAACGACCCGTCAGAGACGATACCTGACCATCACAAAACCGACCGTTAGAGACGATACCTGACCGTCCCAAAAATGACCCGTCAGAAACGATACCTGACCGTCACAAAAAATGACCCGTCGGAGACGAGACCCGGCAATTACAAGATAACTTGTTAGAGACTAAACCCATACGATCCGTCGGCAAAAGATCCGACGATGACGATACGACCTGTCGGCAAAGGATCCGACGATGACGCTACGACCCGTTGGAGAAAGATCTGACGATGACGAGACGACCCGTTGGAGAAAGATCTGACGATGACGAGACGACCCGTTGGAGAAAAATCCGACGATGACAATGCGATGACCGTTGGGAAAAGATCCGACGATGACCAAAACAATACGATACGATGCGATGCGGTGTACGATGCGATATGCGATACATCATATGAGAAGCAGTGCGATATGCGATTTCATATGCGATGTAATGCGATTTTGATTTAGTATGATATTGAATTTGATATTTAAATATGCGATATGCGTTAAGCAAGAGAAAAATAGTTTTTGGTGAATATGCGATGCGAGTCCATTTGAGACAGTAACTGGTGATATTGATGTTGCATCATTAACATGTATATGTTGCACAATTGATATATATGTTGCATCATTAATGTGTATATGTTGCATCATCAACACATGTTGCCATCCTCATGCATTGGATGCCTACTTCTTTATCATGTTCATTTCACTTACCATTCCATAAACATGATAAAGAGGGGCAGCTGTAGACACCCAAATTTTGCACTTTCTCTACTAACCCTGGCAGGAGGGCAAAATCGTCATTTGACCCGACATGCGGAAAGAAAGGTGGACCCCAGCACAAAGCCACCCCAGCGATTTATGGTCAAAACCGCCACAACGGACAACGAGCATCCGGTCACTTGAGGCAAGGCGAACAGTTGATCCAGAAAAGCCTGAGCTAACCACAAAAGACGACTAATGGCCACTCCGCTTACGATGTTCGGGGGTCTCGCTCCCCGGTGAGCGAGCGGCTGCCCAGCTCGCCGGTGAGCTGGCGGGGGTGGAAAGGGGGCAGCGCCCCCTGAAAGCCAGACACAATTATCAAATTCTATATCAAGTCACAGCCCTCCGAACTAGCCTCCCAGAACAACATGGCACGTTTCCCAGGGATTTCCGGATTGCAAAAATACAGCCTTCCAAAATAATACCGCAGAAATTGGCGAATTAAGACCGCGTGGCACGGAAATCGAGAAAAACAAGCCAGACAACCGCGGATGCATCTGCGGCCAACGACTTTCGAGGTTTCGCACGGCTCGAGGAGACGGCACACGACAGCCGAGGAAACGGCGCAGGCGGCTTGCCGCCCAGCCGCAGATGCATCTGCGGCTGCCTGGAAATGCCTATAGAGCGGCCATTTCCACCCGAGAGCGAAGGAGGGAGGGAATTTTGAAGGTTTTTAGAGAGAGAAAATGGCGGAATAGAGAGAGAAACCTTCGGGTTTGGTAGAAAAGGTGAGGATTCTTCCTCATTTGTTCAATCTTTACATTATATTGTATCCTATTTCGATTTTCAAGCATTCAAGCGTGTCTTTCCTCATTTGAAATGTGAAGAAATCTAAGTTTCTAGCATTTATGGTTTTATATAGTTAGATCTAGTTCTCATTTCATTTTATTGTTTAAGTTAATATAGATCTAATTTTTGTGCATTTGTTGGGTGGATCTACTGTTAGATCCGAAAATATTTGGTGCATTGCTATTTAATATAGTTTGATTTTGTATATGTTGAAGTTAGATCCGATGTAGTCGATATATGTTTGGATCTATGGATTAGGGATGGTTAGAGAGGATTTGTTGTGGATAGAATCTCCTCCTAACCTCCCGATGATATCCTTTTAGTTTATTTTATAGTTTTAATGCATGTAGCGATGGCGATGCATTTGTATTGTAAATATGTAATTTTCGGGCCTTAAAGCGATGTCGGATCGAAAATCGGGTTTAAGGCCCCGTAATAATGAAACATGTGATTGTGGGCGTTTGGGGTTATTCGGATGGCTTACATGCCCGTGAATAGCCGCAACGTTATTTTGATGCTTGGTTTTCCCTTTTGACACGAGAAAACGATTTTGGAATGAAATGATAAAGAATTTTTATAAAATCAAGCAAATTAGGATATTAGATCGTTCGTAGGCTAAATAAAATTGTAAGTGTCGGATGAGCTCTATTCCTATTTGACGAAGGGTTTGAAAATATGTTTTACAAAATATCATCGGTTTTATTATCAAAACCAAAAAAGCAATAAAAATGAACTTTTCGATTAAGTAAAATCCTTCGTGCATAGGGTTAACGAGATTCTGAAGCATTTTCAAAGTAAAGCATTCCAACGACATTCATTTAGGCACACACGTACACGCACACACACACACACACACACACACACACACATTTTTAGGATTTTAAAAGGATAGGAAAAACATCGAGGTTGCGGTAACCGTATTTCACGGAAGTCGGGGGGTGCCTAACACCTTCCCCTCGCTTAAGCAAGCCCCCGAACTCTATGAATCTCGGTTTGCGGACCATTTAAATCGGAGTCACATATGAGCCATTACGATTACGAAAACAAAATTCGGATGAGTTGGTACATCCATTTCAAATATACCAACTGGCGACTCTGGTCAATTGGCTCATAAAAAATCAATCTTTCAAAATCCGTCGACATTAAGCCGACCCTTTTCAAAATCACATTTAATTCAAAAGGCTAAAATTGGAAAGGGACATTTTAATATTAAAAAACGAGACGACGAAAATCCCGGCGTCGACAACTGTATAATACCGTGTGCTACAGTTCTTTTATCATCGGGTATTTTAGCAGTTAAAGATAACAATTGAAAGCGATAGTACCGTTGACCATTTGTATTAAAAAAGTTATTGTTGTCGTTTTCTATATTCGACAATATTTTGTTGTAGGACCCACTAATGATTGGTTATTTCGGCGCCATCATACGAATCGATATTCCCCGATAAATAGAATATTCCTTGACATAAAATAATTTGCACATAACATCATTTAACTTTAACTTTTATCACATTTAACATTTTACTATTTTTGAATAATATATAAAGAAAAATTAAATTTTATTTCATAAAAGTTGGGGTCTTACAACCCTAGTAATCGCATTTAACATAGCACGATCTTGATCAGTGATAATGGTTATAGGATGTTTGAAATTCATTGTTTTAAGTCACTGCTCAAACAACCGTACACATATATCCTCAGTCTCATCATTCAATAGTGCACACCCAAATAATATAGAATGGTAATAATGATTTACACCTGTGAAATGAATATATGTATGTTCTGGTGAGATGATCGTACATCCAACTTTAAACTAAGGATCCTCCTGTCCATTTGTCTCTCGAAGTCAATAATTATTTTTATTTTTATTTTTATAATTCATTTTTTTGTGTTTATTGATGATATATACTAGTTGTGTTTTATTTTATATAAATATATTTAATTATGTTGAATTTTTAATAACGAAAACAATATAAAAATAATAACTATCCAAATCATAGTTTTTAAATTTTAACACAAATACAACATGAATTCAATATATTAACCAAATAATAGAATTGTGTTATTTTAATTTGATAAATCAATGAATTATAACTCTATAGAGTTACAAATCAAATTAAAATTTTCAAACGGACCATGACATCACTCATAAAATCCCTTTATTAATAGAGATGAATGTGTTTTTGTGAATTAAAAAATAAAGACGCAAGATGTAAAAGTTTTGTGCTTTTGCATAAGATATTTTTTTTATACTAATAATAATATAAAAAATATAATTTTTTTTATACATAATATAAAAATATATATTTAATTATATAAAACGAAGTTTTTCTCGTCTCCCTTTTAGCCTTAAAAAATATACAAAAGTATATATAAGAAGGGGCCGTGCTGGTCAGGCCGGGGTATTGGAAGTTGGTCTATGTTCTCTTTTGAGTATCTCGCGAAAAGTAATTCTCTCTGTTAACTAACTTCAAATGAAAACGGATGAACGTTAAGAGAGAGAAAACGATAAAAATCACCCAAAAATTATTCATCCATCCAGTTCCACTTCCACCCGAAAATATTATTGGTATACAATTGTTGTAGCCTCTCTGTAGCTGTAAAATGAGTCAAAAAGGGATGACCAACACATTACTCCATTATGACTCAAATCTTGCAGCATATCCATCCCATTAACTCGGACTATTTTGAAAAGCTAGATCAGATGGTTACCATGTGAAACTTTGAGGAAAATGAAGGGAATCTCAATTTCTTTATGAGGAAATCTACATCAATATTCAGTCATGAGTTTCCTTGATTGTGTTTTGGCATATAGCCTTAATTTCTTAATGATGATTAATATTTTGTTCATGTGTAAGCGAGAGTTAGAATTAAGATAAACCCTCTTATATGGTCAAACTGACAAATATCAAATCCTATAACCAAAACTGTCTTGGTCTCTTGGACAAGCACCACAATTTGATTCCTCTGCCATGTGCAAAGATTTGTGTTACAATTTAATATTCTCTGCTGTATCTTAAATATATTCCATTTTAACTTACTGTTCTCCACATAGTTTCAGTTAGTTAACTCATTTATTTATTAAACTGCTTTGAGGAATTAAATGTTATCGATTTTTTACCCCTTGTGCAAAACCAGATCTCTCCCATCAGATTTGACCACCAACAACAGAGTATGGATGAGAACTTTTTCAGGGGAAAGAGAAAAACCAGGAAGGGAAAGAAAGGGTTGGATGATAACTGTCCATGCCCATTCAGGCTCATCCGTTGCAGCTGCTTCTATGATCACTCATTTTGTCCCCTCACCAGGGTCTAATCGTGTTTCTCGATCAAACCCCTGATGCATGGCTCATCCTCCGCCCCCACGGACTCTCGATGAAGCCGTGGGGCAGCCTCGAGGCTTGGAGGGAGAGGGAGCCAAATGATGGGTTGGGTTACAAGTTTGAGCTTCTCACTGACACTGGCCTCACTAGTGGAATTCCTATTGCTGAAGGTACCATGAGGTTAAAAAAGGTGGACAATTTTTTGCATCGATAACACCATTAAAGATTCTTCGTCGACCTCATTGTTGCCCGTTCGAGAATTTGTAATGGGATCAACTGTGAAAGGAGAAGGAAAGGTGAGTAAGCCAATGGTTCAGGTGGGAGTGAAACATGTAACTTGCATGGCCGATGCTGCCCTTTTTATCGCGCTTTCTGCTGCCATTGATCTTAGCATGGATGCTTGTCGCCTTTTCTCCCGAAAGCTCAGGAAGGAGTTTTGGCATGATGAACATTCTTGAAATCTTGCGAATAATCTCTTTTCTCCTTCCATATATTCATTTTTTTCCTTCATAGTTGTGATAACCACTTAGTTAAGCCGTTTTTGGTGAAGATACTGATCACACCCCATTAATCTTCTTCCTTTCCCAGTTCATTTATTCTAATTCTTCTGAATTTCTCGAGAGAATCATATAATTTTTCTTCCCCTTCTTTGTATAAAGCCATGGCTGATTGTTCTGATTTATATCAATTGTTTCCACTCTAGAAGTTGCAACATGTTGCTGGTTTGATTCTATAATTCTCTTAGTAAATATGATTGTTCCTTGTGTAATTTTATACTTTACAGATTTTATTTGAAATTGTAAAAGATGAAAATTGTCTATTCATTCATTCTTTTAAGATATACAATTTCCCTCTTGTTCATCCTTTGTTTGATAATGTATCTTTTCACCCCTTTCAAAATGCACCTATTTTAGTTTGGGCCTCTGCCTCTGCTTCACATAATAGGAATTGTGGCTCTACTTCTTGTACTACATTTGGTATAAGGGGGTCAACACGTGGTGTATGAAGTAAGTAAACTTTTATCATCTTAATCATAGGAATCAATGCACACATATCCCTCACATCATCATCTGTATCTAGTTAAAATAGGCCCTGTTAACGCCTAATTTTGTAAGTCGTAGAAATCACCAAACAACGATAAACCTGTACTTGAAAAGAGATTAGGTTACATAGAAAAACTTGACGGCCTGGGCCGTCCGGGTATACTCCGGCGTAAGAATAAGTACAAGCTAAATTGCGTAATAATGGAGAGCATAAAAACTGTTGGAATAATATTGATATTTGATGACAGAATATGTGTATGAATATACTGTGAGTTCATGCTTGTGGCTGTATTTATACTTTTCTCATCTGCCTTGTTAACTATGGCCAATTAGGATTAAGAATCCCTTGATTAGAATTCAATTAGGAATATAATGTTGGCTGGTCAATCCTTATCTCCCTTAAAATTTGAAATCATTATCTAATTGGGAATCCTAAGTCAATATGGACTTTGACCCTACTAATTTTACCAAACCGTTCCAAATGGAAAAAGACACATTAATGGTCCCGCCCCAACACTAAGCCCATTATAATGCGTAAAATAATCCAACCCGTACTCCAATAAATTGCATCCCAACATTGCCCCCCCCCCCCCCCCCTCCACTTTCTTATCATAAAGAAATTTTAATAGAAGAGGAACGCTAGAAACATAATGCTAGCTGGATAAATCAAAAAGACTAGTGTATCCCTTAACTGTCATGTCTACAAAATGTAACTACCGAAGCCTCACCCTTCTTTAATATTGTCGAGGCCATCGAACCCTCCCAAACTATACCAGAAATCCAAACAAACATATCCACTAACACAACCGAACCCATTGCACTTTAAAATACAAAAGATGCCTTCGAAATGTCCGAGGCAGAAAAAGACAAACTTTGAAAAACTAAACGCCGAAAACTTATAAAAATCACTTCTCCAACACAATTCAATCTCGTTCCGACTTTAACATTGTCGAACCTCAAAACAAAATAGCCCATCCTCCCGAATCACAAGCCAACCCCTAAACTGAACCAACCCCACCATCTCTAATATATTTTGCCAATAATTTCGAACCTATCGAACTCCAAAATATAAGAAAATCCAACATTTTCGAACCCGTCAAACTTCATACTATCACTATTGATTCCTACACTGTTACTATTGAATCCCATGTTGTCATTGTCGAATCCCCAAAAAACCAAAATATGCCGACTTCCAATCCTCATGCAAAACCCCAAAACAATAAAAAAAGAGAACCATATAAGATGTCTGAGGTCGGAAGACAACAGTTCTGCAAAACTAAAGGCCGAAGACCTATCAAAGTCTCCTTTAAAACCCAAATATCTAAATCCACTCCCAATATTTTGTGACCCCCTTCGAACTACCTCCCGAACACCAAAACAATGAAAAACCCCTAACTTTTCTCCTCCCACCACTATCGATCCTCAACCTAAACATCGTTCAAATAGATCTTGAATTGAGTCAAATATAACTCTCTGAAGTGAATTACCCTAACTCCACCGATATAAAAGCTTCACTTCTGATGCTAAATGTATAGATTCGTTAAAGCTACCTGAATATTGGCTCCATAATCAGTTGCCCTATGTTCAATATCGTCATCATCCAAATTCCGAACCAAAAAACCACTAACCACCTCAAATATAATCGCAATCGATGAACTGTCCAGATATATGATCTATGATGATAACAGTTGTTTCCCTTAGCTACTCCTGAACCCAATCCTCTTTAAAAAATATTCATTCTACCACAAAGCACGCCAATGTTTGTCCTTTAAGTGCTATTTGCAAGCGATCACCCAAGACGAACTGACTAAACTCTACTACTTAAGAAACCACCCCACTAATACCTCTTTAAACCTTTGCACAAATTTATGGAGTAGCTGAAGACTTTACCAAACTTTCGAGGGGCTATTCAACACCTTGATCCCCCTCACAGGTGAAGAAATCTTATCTGACCTTGGCTCCAAATATCTCCTCATCGCCTGTATGCCATGTGTTCTTCAATTTTGAATCTTCCACATCCTGAATACATTAGATCGCCTGCTGAACGCTGAACCAGGTAAAATAATTTCAGCCTTATCAGTACCTATAATCAACGAACCCTCCACATCAAAAGTCCAAGGCAATGATAACTATTGCCCCCTAATTATGAAGTTGTCCACTTCAAGCGGCTTTCCCTTAGGATCAACCGACAACCTATGGACAGCCAGATCTTTGGCTACCTTTGCAATGTCGTAAGGTGTTAAGGCGAAGATATCTGAGTATGTCTGGGGTAATCCTACCAACCCCTCATTGACTGTACTTTGAAACTCGACACCTTTTTTCATAATAGCTGTCCTGATCACACTCGGGATTAGACTTTTAATCTTATACCACCATAATAGCCATCCTGATCATATTCGGGATCAGACTTATATCACCATAACAACCGTCTTAAACCCATTCGAGATTAGACTCATAATAACATAATAGTCATCTCGAACCCATTTGACATTAGTCTCAAACCCATTCAAGATCAGACTCATAACATTGTAATAGCCGTCTCGAACCCATTTGAGATCAGACTTTCAACCTTATATCGCCATTATATCACTCCGGACCCCTAGGGAGGTGTTAATCCGGCCTTATAACGCTATAACATCGCTCTCGATCACACTCAGGAGGTGTTGATCCGTCCTTGTAACGACATCTGACCTTATAATGTCATAATTTCGCACCCGACCCATCGGGAGGTGTAGATCCGACCTTATAACGCCATTTGACCTTATATTGCCATACAACCTTATATAGCCATACGACCTTATAACACCATGACATCGCTCTTGACCCCTCGGGACGTGTTAATGCGACATTATAACGCCATCTGACCTTATATTGCTATATGACCTTATAACGCCATAACATCAGTCATGATTCCTTTGGAGGCTTTATGAATTGATTCCGAAGAACCGACCAGTCTTATATCACTATAGCCTGCCTTATATTGCCATGTTTCGCCATACACTCCGATTAGAACTCCGATAGTAGCGCTCCCGATTCCCTTGGAAGGCATTATGCTGGTTCGGGCAATCAAAGAAGTAAAACGCATGCATCACGAAAAACGCACCCATTGCAGCCATATGTTTCCGTGACTACACATACTGAAAACCCAACATTATCTGCATTGTGAGAATACATTATGATGTTATAAGGTGGATGATATAGAGCAGATTATGTAGCAGCAGATTAGCTGTGTGACACGAAAGAAAATGCAACAACGCATGAGGAGAATAAGGGCAGTCGCAGCAGATCATGGGCAATGTGGCACACCAACGCAAATCACAGAATAGAGCTGCAGAATTGAAACAGTGCAGCAGATTGGTATTAGTAGTAGCGCTGCAGACGAATCATCAGATCGAAGTTGCAGAAACGAAAGCCTTCAGCAGTGCGCTGAAACAACGAATCAGAAATAAAGCAGCGACATAACAGATTTGAAAGATTAAGCAGCAGCAGTTTTTCAGATAAGCAACGCAGCAGTGTAGCCGTTCAGCGGTAAAGCAGCTCTGCTGCAGATCCTTTTCTCCTCTGTAACTTTTGAATAAACAGGAGGCTTTTTAGTAGGCCCCGGATATATGGGATTTGAATCCAATAATTCATGAATATTCGCCAAATCATTGAATTCTGGGCCTGGTAGTAGAGGTCCGAATCTTCTTCAAGGACCCAGAGGTATGAAATACCGTGACCTTTGTTAAGAAACTATCCTTCCCTCCACGGAAGTTAGGTACCTGTTAGCTATGCAATGTAATCATCCTTTTCCATGGAAAATTATTCACTAATCCCGAAGTAAAGTTACGTAATATTTCAGATCAATTACATCTTTTTATTTTAGTTGTGTTTTACTGTATATAGCTCTGGACCCACTAAAATAATGAGGTACCTACTAAAACAGGAAGATGTGATTAGTCTAGAACACCACGTGACTGTGTTCCGAGACTACTAAATAATTACTCATTTTTTCATGCATGAAAAGAATATTTATTACTTTAAATAATATATTAACATTAGTGAACTGATGGGTAATGGCGTCTAGTATACAAACTTTACAATTATATATGCATTAAATACTAAAAATCACATATAATACGCGTATCACATGTCATCAGTTTAAAAACTTATCTGAATTTTCGATGAAGGATAATAAATATGACACCACAATTTTAATTAAACTCGATTTAATAATTGATCTGGTATGTAACTTGTCCCTTATTCATCATAAAAATTCTTTAAAAAGAATTTGGTGATTTGAATCAAATATCAATGACCCATTTTTTAGCGCTAATGTTAACACCTAATTTTGTTCGTCACAAAAATCACCGAACCGTGATTAACCTATACCTGAAAAGAGACAAGATTACACTGAAAAACTAGACGGCTTAGGCTATCGGGGTATACTCCGAAGTGAGAATAAGTACAAGTCAAATAGCGTAACAATGGAGAGCATAAAAACTGCAGGAATAATATTGATATTTGATTAGAGAATAATAAGAGAGATTATGTGTATGAATGTACCGTAAGTCCATGCTTATGGTTGTGTTTATACTTTTCTCATTTGCTTTTATCCGTGACCAATTAGGATTGAGAATCCTTTGATTAGAATTCAATTAGGAATATAATATTGACCAGTCAATTCTTATCACCCTTAAAATCCAGAATCATTATCAAATTTGAAATTCTAAGTTAATATGGACGTTGACCCTCCTAATTTTACCAAGTCGTCCCAAAGGAAAAATGACATATTAATGGACCTGCCCCAACACCAAGTCCAATATAGTGCGTAAAATAATCCAACCCATACTCCAATAAACTACATCTCAACAGGCCCCTTTCCATATCAGTCTTTAGGTATTCTATACTTAAACTCAAACATACCACCAATATATCTAAATGGTTTAACCATTGCACGAAATTCAATTAAAGACATAAAATCTAGATGACACATATCAAAATAATCAACTTGACCTCCCACATAGGCTAGACTTGGTTCATTTATAAATTGTCCACCGTGAAAGTATTTAATAGTGAAATACTCAATATCTAATGCATATGAAAATTTAATAAACACAATCAAAAATATTATAAAGGAAAATAGGATTACCATAATTCCAGATAATAGAAGATACTAATAGAGAAGACCCACAAATATAAATAAGACACAAGCATGAGATACATAAGGAAAAGCTCATATTTCTTTACTTCAAACTCCTTAACAATTAAAATAAAGAGATTAACTTTTTCAAAATACAAGACTTACCATAATCAGGGCCCTTTATTGTTGCATATGCATCATGATCGGCTTTATCTCTAAGAAATTGAGACGCTCGACTCATCTTATAGGAAGAAATTAACCAATTTGTGGAGATGATGAAGAAGGAAGCAAGAATAATCTCACTTAGCTCTCAAATTTCATTGCACTGAAGTTTAGCGCGAGTGATTTGAGCATTAGGACTTGTTAGGACACTTTTTATCCCAAGCGCGTGGGAATAAAATAACCGTTCAAAATTAAGGTGATATGACTCTTTTATCCCTGACTCTATGATGTCATCAAACTTCTGGTGAAGTTTTGGTCGGAAAAACGACTGAATAATGCATTTAATTGTCTTTTCATTAAATTCAGGAAGCATTTAATCGAAAAAATAATTTTGAGTGCAAATCGATTTTTCAAAAAATAGTTTAGGGTGAAAATTGTATTTTAGTCATTTTATACTCCATCCTACTTTGCCTTTCAAATATAAAAATTTTAAAGGCGCATTTATCAATTCTATAGGCTATAACAACTCTATTAATCAAGCAGAATCTAAACTCAGAAACATTATTTAAAAAAAGAAAGAAAAAGAAATGAGGAATTTATGTTATGACATTTCAACATACACATGTTAAATACCACCCCAAGCCACCTACAAAGAGCAAATTGGTTGTATGAAAATAAAGGAATTAAGAAAAATGAAAGAGCACATATACTTTTTATCCATTTTTTTTAAATATATTTATATATAGGTATGTTATTGAGTAATATTAAATATATGTAATTTTTGTGGTGGTGGATATATATATAGGGGAATAATCCATAGCAAATAATTATTATAGATCAAAAACTGGCATGCACCATTTATATCATTGAAAATAAGAATGAGCGGTTATGATTAGAAAACGTTCACTACTATTAGTAACGGATGTTTAAATTCCTTTTAAACGTCAACTATTAATAGTAGCGGACGTCAAACATAAAATCAAATCTTAAAAATCATATCAGAAGGGCGTTCGCTATAGACTATGACTATCATTGTCCGCTACTATTAGTATCAGACGGTTTTGTAGTCCGTTATTAATAGTAGCGGACGATGGGTTTTAAGTATTTAATTTCACTCATTAATTCCTATAATGGATGATATAGATAGTATTGGCCCAATCTTATTCTATAACAAATACATATTATGGATCAATCCTTATATATATATATATATATATATATATATATATATATATATATATATATATATATATATATATATATATATATATATATATATATAATGTAGAAGGAAATATATAGTTACAATAACTTGAAAATATAAATGATTATATTTTTTTATTCGATGTATATTATTAAAACTTTGAATGAATATGCAGATAAAATTGAAATGTGTTAGATTTTGGGTTTTGTTACCTAATACGAAAGAGAAAATAAAGAGAAATAATCTAGTATTAATAAAAAAAAAAATGAATGAAATAAAAAATAAAAAATAAAAAATAAATATATTAATACTCTTCGGACTAAGTCAACTCAATCAACTGAATTAATTCAACTAAATCAAAAATTGAATCAGCTCTTAAGCTTATTATATATAGATATTAGTGTACTATCCTTTCACACTTTCTGTCAATATCAATGCCGACGTTATTGTCATCACTCATATACTTTTGTTTTACTTGATGCTCCTTACTTTTGTCGATGCCATGTACTCTATTTTAGTTAATACACTTTAACATATATGTTTTCTAAATACTATTAAGAGTTTCAAATTTTTAATTAAATGATGTGATATTGAATAAAATAAAATATATTTTATAACTTAACCAATCATATGAGACTTATTTAATTAATATAATAATATCACATTATTTGAGATATTATTTAAGATAAAAAATTTAAGACCTTTAGTATTACCCATATTTTTTATTAGAACTTAACAAATTTGTTAGTGGATTTCTTCGACTCTACTAATTTTGTTAGTGGTATTTTGTTTAAAGTTTAATTTTTTGCTATATTTCCCCATCTCACATGGTTTATTTGTCTCACAATATAAAAAGGTATATTTAATTATTTTTCTAGTCACTCTTATAAAATTTTAAATTTCAAAGTTAATATATATTCACGTGGTTTTTAATTAATACATAAGTTAATATTGAAAACTATATAAAAATCATTACCAAGTATAAAATTATTGTTTCAAAAATTCAGAATTTTACAATTTAACAAGAATTTTTTTTGGTTGTTAAACAGAGGGAGTATTAATCAAAAGCACAATTGATTCATAGCTTATAACAATGTTTTTATATGTTGGGTTGCGTATTTTACTAGAGAAAATGGGTTGTCCACATTGGGCTTTATACTTACAGCCCGTTAGGCGTAATGCATCCCCAATAGATTTTTTTAGTCCAAAAGACTTGGTCCCTTGCCTCATAACTCTGGATATTAACTGATATGATAGTTACAATATCAGTTATAGATTATATTCACTCTAGACACTAGATGAGACTACAGTTACTCCAGACACTAAACGTGATGACATTTACCTTCTCCAAAAGGATTCGTTGGACTACCTAGCGGAAGGAGGGAAAGTAACTGCTGATATAAAAAATAAGGTAGATAATAGAGGTACGAAAAATGCCATTCTAGCTAATGAATACTAAGCACCCTCATTGTTAACATATCTTGAAGCATGTACTTACTCTCACACTAGAGCTACTCCTCAACGGTCTAAGCCATCAAGTGCTCCGGTTGTTTTGTTGTGCAAGTCTGAAGTTTGAGATGACAGTTGCGCGACCAGACAATTTTGAGTGAGGTATAAGATTAAAAAAGAGCTCTTCAACTCTAGCGAGAAGAGCTTGACAAATAACTTGCAAATTTGAAAAAAGTTGAGGACAACCTTTTGAATAAGTAGGAGGTATGTCCTTGACCGCATCGCCATGATTCTGACCATGACCACAGGACAGTTAGTATTTGGTCTTCAAGTTCTGCTGACCAAATAAGAAGATCAAGGTCTCCCTTATAATAAAAAAGTTGTGAGCCTGTTAGGAAGCAGCATAGGGACAACCAAGTTGGAGAGTTATCTACCCCAAAGATCTTTGATACTTATCTGCTTTCACTAAGGAGCTTGAGGAGGTCATAATAGATAGGTTTCTAAAGGTTTTAGTGTTGGATACATATGATGGCATGAGCGAACCCCAATGATCACACCTACTCATACGAGTGAGTGATGCGCTTCCATGAATATGACACTGCGGAGATGTGTCACCTCTGTATCTCCACTCTGGAGAAAAATGTAAGAGAGTAAATAATAGTCTACCCATATGGTTCAATTGATTCATGGGAGGAGTTGCAGGAGCAGTTCCACAAGCGCTTCGGTGGCAACAAGAAGCATGCAAAGATGATTACTTCACTGTCGCAAGAAAGACAAAAACCAAATGAGTCTCTTTGGCAGTTCATGAAGAGATTTAGGGAAGTAGTGTCCGAGATCCCTACCTTGGACTAGATTCAGGCCGCATAATTTCTCACAATGGGCTTAAATGTATACAAGTTTGGGAAGCTGTCGCAAGCAACCAAAAATAAAATCTTACTTTGAAAAATATTAATGTAGTAGTGAAAGTAAGAGTCGAACCCACAGAGAGTGAATTGTTTTAATAAATCTAATGTTTTCAAAAATATCTAATTAAATGGGGGGTTTTGAAATTAATTTATTAACTAATTAAAATTCAAACAGATAAATAAAATTGAATAATAAATAATAAATGTGAGAAAAATCAATTAAAACAAACTTCAGTTCCTTAGTTCAGTATCCCCTTCTTTTAATCAACAAATTAATCAAGTTATTATTATCTTTTCCTTCAATTGAAATTAATAATCCTAGATAACCGACAATCGCCAAGCTACCCGAAATCCTCCTTAAATTATAAATCTAATGCAGCAATCGCTCACAAAAGACCCTAACTATCATACAACCTAGAACTATCAGTCTAGATTTAATATAACAGTTGCATTAAAAATTAGAGAATTAGATTATTCCAAGCAACAATCTCAACATCGCGGACCATTTAACTTGCCATCTTGATACCCATAATAATATTCAAAAGTTTGACCACAATTAAATATTATTAACTGCTACTTATGATAAGATAAAATATCGTTTGCTTAATATTAAATCTTAATCTAGCATATGATAAATTATTGGTTAATCTAACAGGTCATTATCAAATTAATCAAGCAAATATCATAAAACAATTAAAACAGATTATCAAGAATAAATCTCATGCATGAAGGAATAAATAATAAAACTCAATTAAAACATTAATTAAAAATAAGGTTCAACATCCCTTTGGAACTGAAAATAAAAACTTAGCCTGACATTCTTCAAAATAATCTTCAATAGTTGAAAAGCTCTCTCCAAGAAATTAGAAGAAAGAACTCCTAAAAGCTTACAATGAATAATGAAAGGTTGGCCCTCTATTTATAGGCCTCTAACTTGTCCAAAACCTAATAGGATTTACAATTAAAAATAAAAGAAAAAGAAAAATAATTATTATCCTAACCCTAGTTGGAATTAAAATCCAATTTGGAATAAAAAAATAGCAAAAATCCAAAAAAATCTCGTTTTGCTACAATTCTGCCCAGCCAAACAGCCCTTAAGACCGGCAGTTGACCAAGTCAACGCGTTTAACGCGTCCGCTGACGTCAGCTTCCTAGCCGCGGATTGCGCGGCTTTTTTATTTTTTCCGTAACCTTCAACAAAACGACGTCGTTTCCATCCGGTGCTGATTCAAAATTCTTGCGCGCATTGCGCGGCCGCTGTTCCGTTCACGCCAAAACGGCGTCGTTTCAATTCTTGCTCTGCAAAGTCTTCCGCGCAATGCGCGGAAGTATTTTTCCGGAAATTACCAAATTGCCATCAGTGCTGGATAATTACAGTTTTTCCATCAGACTTTTGCGAATTTTCCAGATATGCCCCCAAGCTTTATTTTTCCTACAAAATAAAATATAAAAATAAATAAAAATAATATAAAAATACTAAAAATCCTCAAAACACATAATAATAAATAAAAGACCTAAAATACTAAAAATAAATAAAAACACATAAATAAAAAGAAATATAAAAATACTATAAAATTACCTAAATTAACATAAATTAACTAAAATCCTATAAAACCTATTAAAACCAAAATAAGCTAAATAATTAAACATTTAAGCACACAATAAATATAAAAACTAAGTATTAGGGCATAGAAATATCGTATAATTTAGTCCTATCAAATACCCTCACACTTAGTTTTTGCTCGTCCTCGGGCAAAACAAAAATTAAAACTATAAAATTAAAACTAATAACTAAACAACTTACTTGAGCAATAGATCAATTATGAATTCCACATTAGCCTCAAGGATTTTTAAATGATAACTCAAGGAAAATTTCAAAACCATGCAAAATCTAGAACTTTAACATATTTACCAATTCTACTTTATTCAAGATCTTTTTTGTGTGTGTGAATCCAAATGTATCAAACTAATCAAACTCGGATAAGTTTAGGCTATTAATTACCTTATAAAAGACATACGACAAAACTCAAAATACTTATTTTTCTCATCACTTTCAGCTAATACAGACAAATATAAATCAGAAGATCAAAAGGTTTCAAACAATTAAACATACTAGGATTATCATTTAAACTCAAAAATGCTCCATCCCATTTTCTTTCTCTCTTCATTTTTTTGCACCATTTTTTTTCACGGTGAGTGCATTTTATGCTCCATCTCACCAGCGAGTGCGTTTTACGCTCCATCACGCTTTTTCATGTGTTTATGAGTGAGTGCGTTTTACGCTCCATCTCAACCCACCACATATTTTTCTCAATTTAACAATCCTAGAATAGTACCTAAATCATCTCCTCCAAATTATATTTTGTCTTATATTTCACTTTAAATAATGATCAAATAAGATATAGAGCTCAAAAATATCTTTCATAAGCATTTAACCATTTAAACTTTCTCTAAATTAAAACTAGCTCAAACAAATGGATATAAGTGCATAAAAAGTTAAAGATCTCAAACAAAGTAATAATCAATAAAAAGTCAAAAATTCAAACTAAGCAAAAATTTATCATTTTTTCAAGAGTTATTAAATAAAAATCAAAATTTTTATCATTGGCTAAAAATTAAAATTCAAATTAATTCATTGCTCAAGTGACACATTCTAAAAATAAAATAAAAAAAAAACTATCTCATTTTCGTAGGAAACACGGTTACACTTAGCTTGTGCAACAAGCCTTTAAACCCCAAGGTTACCCCAAGTGGACGAGTTTTGTCTCGTGAGGGTTTGTAGTGAATTTACCCACAAAATTCAAAAATTTTAAATTTTTAAAATTCCCTAAGAATAAAATAATTTTTTTTAATAAATAAATAAATAAAATAAAACAAAAATTTCCTAAAATAAAACAAATATCCTAAATCCCTTCCCCCACACTTAAAATTTACATTGTCCCCAATGTAAACTATAATGCACAGAAATAGGCACAAATAACTATAAAAAGAAAAAGGGAAAAGAAATGCAAATCTGATTTCTTGGGTTGCCTCCCAAGCAGCGCCTTTGTTTATTGTCATTGGCTCGACCACGTTCAGCTCTCAATCTTGGTAAACTGGATCCGTCAACGTCAGGATCTCCACGTTTTCCACTTGATGACCGTCATAGAATGGTTTGAGTCGATGGCCGTTCACTTTGAATATTTACAGTACTCGGATGATGGATTTCTACTGCACCATGAGGAAAAATATTAACAACAATAAATGGACCTTCCCATCGAGAACGAAGTTTACTTGGAAACCATTTCAATCGGGAATTGTATAAGAGGACTTGTTGACCCACTGTAAAGGTTTTCCTTAAAATTTTCTTATCGTGGAACGCCTTTGTCTTTTCTTTATACAATTTCGCGCTTTCATATGCTTCATTTCGGAGTTCTTCAAGCTCTTGTAACTGCAATTTCCTGTGCTCTCCTGCTTGATCTAGGTTCATATTGCACTGCTTGATCGCCCAAAAAGCTTTGTGTTCTAGTTCCACTGGCAGATGACATGGCTTGCCGAACACAATCCTATAAGGTGACATCCCTATAGGAGTTTGAAATGCTGTCCTATACGCCCATAGTGCATCTTCTAATTTCAGACTCCAATCCTTTCTATTTGGCTTGACAACCTTTTCTAAAATGGACTTGACTTCTCAGTTGGACACTTCAGCTTGACCATTGCTTTGTGGGTGATAGGCTGTAGAGACTCTATGTATAACATTATACTTCTTAAACAGAGCCGCTAGCATCCTATTGCAGAAATGAGTTCCTTTGTCACTGATAATAGCCCTTGGAGTTCCAAACCTGACAAAGATGTTAGACTTGATAAAATCTGCAATAACTTTAGAATCGTCAGTCCTAGTGGCTTTAGCTTCCACCCATTTTGAAACATAGTCAACAGCCAAAAGAGTGTAAACATTACCATAAGAAGCAGGAAATGGTCCCATAAAATCAATACCCCAAACATCAAAAATTTCAACAATTAAGATAGGGTTTTGTGGCATTTGATTTCTACTTGATATATTTCCTGTCCTTTGACAATTTGCACATGATTTACAAAACAGATAAGAATATTTAAAAATAGTTGGCCAAAAGAAACCAGATTCTAAAACTTTATGGGCTGTTCGTTTAGGTCCAAAATGTCCTCCACAAGCATAAGAGTGACAGAAAGTAAGAATAGACAAAAACTCACTATCAGGCACACACCTTCTAATTACCTGATCAGAACAAAATTTCCACAAGTACAGATCATCCCACACATAATATTTTGCATCTCGTTTTAGCTTTTCTTTTTGGAGTTTAGAAAACTCACGAGGCATGTAAGCACTAACCAAATAATTAACGAGATTTGCATACCAGGGTACCGAAGTTTCAATGGAAAGGAGATGTTCGTCTGGAAAAGAATCTTGTAATGGTAGAGAGTCTTCCTCCTTAATTGGCCTACTCAAATGGTCTGCCACCAAGTTTTCTGCTCCTTTCTTATCTTTGATTTCCAAGTCGAATTCTTGGAGCAGTAGGATCCATCTGATAATCCTCGGTTTTGAATCCTTCTTGGTTAACAGGTACCTGAAAGCTGAATGGTCAGAATAAACTACAACTTTAGTGCCAAGAAGATAAGATCTGAATTTTTCTAAAGCAAAAATAACATAGAGTAATTCTTTTTCCGTTGTTGAGTAGTTAATATGAGCAGCATTCAAAGTTCGGGAAGCATAGTAGATTGCATACATAGCTTTGTTCACTCGTTGGCCCAAGACAGCTCCTACGGCATAGTTGCTAGCATCACACATGATCTCAAATGACAAACTCCAATCTGGTGGCTGTATGACTGGTGCAGAGGTTAATAATTTCTTCAACTTGTTAAACGCCTCCTTGCAATCGTCATTGAATTGGAATTGCACATCCTTTTTCAGTAATTCGCACAGCGGTAGGGTTATCTTTGAGAAGTCCTTGATAAATCTACGATAGAATCCTGCATGACCAAGAAAAGAACGGATCGCCTGCACACTGGCAGGATAAGGCAAAGCAGAAATAATATCTATCTTAGCTCTGTCGACTTCTAATCCTCTAGCTGAGACTACATGACCAAGTACTATACCTTGTTCTACCATAAAGTGGCATTTTTCCCAATTAAGAACAAGATTAGTTTCTAAACATCTGTCGAGTACACGAGTTAAATTGTCTAAACATGCATCCAAAGAATCACCATGAATTGTGAAATCATCCATAAAAACTTCAATACAATTCTCAAGAAGATCAGAAAAAAGACTCACCATGCATCTTTGGAAAGTACCTGGTGCATTGCACAATCCAAAAGACATCATTCGATAGGCAAATGTACCGAATGGACATGTGAAAGTGGTCTTTTCTTGGTCTTCTGGTGCTATCACAATTTGGTTATAACCTGAAAAACCATCTAAAAAACAATAATAAGTGTGACCAGCTAATCTTTCCAACATTTGATCAATAAAGGGGAGAGGGAAGTGATCCTTTCTAGTTACAGCATTTAATTTCCTATAATCGATACACACTCTCCACCCTGTTTGCATCCGTGTGGGCACTAACTCATTATTATCATTCTTAACAACAGTTATACCAGATTTCTTTGGAACTACCTGTACTGGACTTACCCATTGACTATCAGAGATAGGATAGATAATACATGCATCGAGCAATTTGATCACCTCTTTTTTCACTACCTCCATCATGGGTGGATTCAATCTCCTTTGAGCCTCTCTTTTTGGTTTAGCTCCTTCCTCCAAAAGTATCCGATGCATACACACAGCCGGGCTTATGCCTTTGATGTCTGCGATAGTCCAACCAAAGACTGTGATGTGGTCCCTCAAGACGCGAAGCAGTTTATCTTCTTGAACCTTGGTTAGATTGTTGGCAATGATCACTGGCAGGGTGTCCTCCTTCCCTAGGTATGCATACTTCAAATGTGTCGGCAACGGCTTCAATTCTAATGTGGGTGCCTGCACAATAGAAGGTAACAGTTTTTGATGAGTTACAGGTAATTGAATAGATGAAACTGCATACTTAGCTGAAATTTTAGGCAATGAATGCAAGGCAGCTATTGTCTCTTTCAATTCTTGTGTGCGCTCAATCTCCTCCTCTTGGTTCACCTCCAAACTCTTTGTGATGGCAACCTCCAAGTTATCCTTATGCATTTGATCGAATGAATCCTGCACTAATGAATCAATGACGTTAATAGCAAAAACAAAATTGACATCGCTAGGATACCTCATGGCCTCATAGCTATTGAACTGAATTTTCTCGCCATCGAACTCCATGGTCAAGGTTCCATTGTACACATCAATCATGGTTCTTGCTGTCTTCAAAAATGGCCTCCCTAACAGTATATGGGCGGGATTTGGAGATGTATCATCTTCCATATCCACGATGTAAAAATCTGCAGGAAATATAAGCTCATTGACCTGCACCAACACATCCTCAATTACCCCTTCGGGATAAGTGTTAATACGGTCAGCCAATTGAATAATAACACCAGTATTTTTTAAAGGTCCTAGATTTAAAGAAGCATAAATAGATAATGGCATGACATTGATTGAAGCTCCTAAATCTAGCATGGCTTTCTCAAATCTGGTATTACCTATTTTGCATGGAATTGTGAACATACCTGGATCCTTACATTTAGGGGGCATCTTTCTTTGGAGGACCGCTGACACGTTCTCTCCGACCGTCACTTTTTCATCGTCTTTTAATTTCCTCTTATTAGTGCATAATTCTTTCAAAAATTTGGCATACCTTGGAACTTGCTTGATTGCGTCTAATAGAGGAATGTTCACTTCTACCTTCCTGAAGGTCTCTAGAATCTCCTTATCTTGCTCATCCTTCTTTGAGGTTCTAAGATTTCTGGGAGGAAAAGGTAAAGGATTAGACTTAAGTTGAATAGGAGGGTTAGAGATTACCTTTGAAAGTTCTGCTTCTTCCTTAGCCTTATCCTCATCAAATTCAACAGTAGCCGTTGGTGTGTCCAACTGCGTTCCACTCCTTAACGTAATAGCACTTGCATTTTCTCTAGGATTTATAATGGTTTGTGAAGGTAACTTTCCTGAGCCTTGAGAATCCAATTGACCAACGGTTGTAGCCAACTGACTTATCTGACTCTCTAGATTGTGAATGGAAGCCCTTGTATCTTGTTGAAACTGTTGGGTTTGGTTCATAAAGGCTTTGAACATATCCTCCAAAGATGTCCCAGAATTTGCAGGTGTTACTTGTCGAGGTGGGTACTGTTGTTAAGCTGGTTGGAAACCTTGCTGCCTATTCGGAAAGGCATTTTGTTGCGGTGGTGGTGGTCTATTTCCTCCGTAGCTCAGATTGGGATGATCCCTCCATCCTGGATTGTATGTGTTAGAATAAGGATCATATCGGCGTTGAGGTTGTCCTTGGAAGTTCCCTACTGCGTTGGCTTGTTGTGTGGTGTCATTCTCTTGTAAAGTGGGGCAAGCATCTGTAACATGATCCGATGACAAACAAATCCCACAAGTCTTTGCAACAGGTGTATTGCCCGTGGACATCTTTAAAACTAAAGCAGTTAAATCTGACAATTTTTGCTCAATATTGCCTGTGTTCACCTCATTGACCCTCTTCTGTGAGTGATCCACCCTAGTTCCATACTGCTGTGAGTTAGCTGCCATATTTGTAATTAAGTTATTTGCAGCGTCGGGAGTCTTGTCAACTAGTGCTCCACCACTTGCAGCATCGATCATACATCTATCCATTGGCAATAATCCCTCATAAAAATATTGGATAAGATGTTGTTCATCGATTTGGTGTAGTGGACAACTGGAGCACAGCTTCTTGAACCTTTCCCAATACTCGTATAGAGTCTCTCCATTGTACTGTCGGATGGCGCATATCTCCTTCCTTATGTTGGCAACTCTTGAAGCAGGAAAGTATTTCTCCAAGAATAGCCTTTGCATGTCAC
The DNA here is from genome assembly GCA_947179155.2 of Hedera helix. Taxonomy (NCBI): domain Eukaryota; kingdom Viridiplantae; phylum Streptophyta; class Magnoliopsida; order Apiales; family Araliaceae; genus Hedera; species Hedera helix. Next base: position 7,953,309 of record OX359271.1, read on the forward strand.
TCCATGATTGTATTGAACCTGAAGGGAGAAAGTACAGCCAATCCTTTGCTAGGTCTGCTAAGGAGAAAGGGAATGCTCTTAGCTTGATGTGCTCCTCATTGACTCCTTGTGGTTTCATGGTTGAACATACCACATGGAACTCCTTTAGATGCTTGTATGGATCTTCACCTATAAGACCACGAAAAGTAGGCAAAAGATGAATTAGGCCAGATTTAAGTTCAAAAGGAGCATCTAAAGTAGGATACTCAATATACAATGGCTGTTGATTTAAATTAGGAGTAGTCAACTCCTTTAAAGTCCTGTTGTTGTTATTATTGACAGCCATCTTCTCCTCTTCGGAATCGCTAGGTGAACTATTAGAGTAGAGTTCAAGTGCAACGTTGAGGCCTGGTGAGGATATGAAAGCTTGGTCCTCAACTGTTCTCTTAGCTTGACGAGTCTCTTTTCTTAACCTTCTTGCAGTTCTCTCGATCTCTGGATCAAAATTCAATTCACCAAATTGAGAGGATCGGGTCATACACTACAAAATGAAGCAAAATAAATAAATAAATAAATTAAATAGTTAATTAAAGAAAACAAAGAAAAATAAAACAAATAACACTCCCCGGCAACGGCGCCAAAATTTGGGAAGCTGTCGCAAGCAACCAAAAATAAAATCTTACTTTGAAAAATATTAATGTAGTGGTGAAAGTAAGAGTCGAACCCACAGAGAGTGAATTGTTTTAATAAATCTAATATTTTCAAAAATATCTAATTAAATGGGGGGTTTTGAAATTAATTTATTAACTAATTAAAATTCAAACAGATAAATAAAATTGAATAATAAATAATAAATGTGAGAAAAATCAATTAAAACAAACTTCAGTTCCTTAGTTCAGTATCCCCTTATTTTAATCAACAAATTAATCAAGTTATTATTATCTTTTCCTTCAATTGAAATTAATAATCCTAGATAACCGACAATCGTCAAGCTACCCGAAATCCTCCTTAAATTATAAATCTAATGCAGCAATCGCTCACAAAAGACCCTAACTATCATACAACCTAGAACTACCAGTCTAGATTTAATATAACAGTTGCATTAAAAATTAGAGAATTAGATTATTCCAAGCAACAATCTCAACATCGCGGACCATTTAACTTGCCATCTTGATACCCATAATAATATTCAAAAGTTTGACCACAATTAAATATTATTAACTGCTACTTATGATAAGATAAAATATCGTTTGCTTAATATTAAATCTTAATCTATCATATGATAAATTATTGGTTAATCTAACAGGCCATTATCAAATTAATCAAGCAAATATCATAAAACAATTAAAACAGATTATCAAGAATAAATCTCATGCATGAAGGAATAAATAATAAAACTCAATTAAAACATTAATTAAAAATAAGGTTCAACATCCCTTTGGAACTGAAAATAAAAACTTAGCCTGACATTCTTCAAAATAATCTTCAATAGTTGAAAAGCTCTCTCCCAGAAATTAGAAGAAAGAACTCCTAAAAGCTTACAATGAATAATGAAAGGTTGGCCCTCTATTTATAGGCCTCTAACTTGTCCAAAACCTAATAGGATTTACAATTAAAAATAAAAGAAAAAGAAAAATAATTATTATCCTAACCCTAGTTGGAATTAAAATCCAATTTGGAATAAAAAAATAGCAAAAATCCAAAAAAATCTCATTTTGCTACAATTCTGCCCAGCCAAACAGCCCTTAAGACCGGCAGTTGACCAAGTCAACGCGTTTAACGCGTCCGCTGACGTCAGCTTCCTAGCCGCACATTGCGCGGCTTTTTTATATTTTCCGTAACCTTCAACAAAACGACGTCGTTTCCATCCGGTGCTGATTCAAAATTCTTGCGCGCATTGCGCGGCCGCTGTTCCGTTCACGCCAAAACGGCGTCGTTTCAATTCCTGCTCTGCAAAGTCTTCCGCGCAATGCGCGGAAGTATTTTTCCGAAAATTACCAAATTGCCATCAGTGCTGGATAATTACAGTTTTTCCATCAGACTTTTGCGAATTTTTCAGATTTGCCCCCAAGCTTTATTTTTCCTACAAAATAAAATATAAAAATAAATAAAAATAATATAAAAATACTAAAAATCCTCAAAACACATAATAATAAATAAAAGACCTAAAATACTAAAAATAAATAAAAACACATAAATAAAAAGAAATATAAAAATACTATAAAATTACCTAAATTAACATAAATTAACTAAACTCCTATAAAACCTATTAAAACCAAAATAAGCTAAATAATTAAACATTTAAGCACACAATAAATATAAAAACTAAGTATTAGGGCATAGAAATATCGTATAATTTAGTCCTATCAAAGTTCAGTCGCCTAATTGAGGAGATCGTCCTTTAAGCCCATCGATCTCTTATCGAAGCCTATGACATGGTAGATAAGTTCATAAAGATTAAAAAGGCCCTCACCAATCTTTGGTGCTCTTCAAAATATGATGATACCTATTATCAGAGAAGAGATTCCAGAGGCGATGGAGCCATTAAGAGGGGTAACAAGAGGAGGGGATGAAGGCAAGAAAGATGATGACAAAAGAAATGATGCTAAAAACGATAGTAGCAGTCTCGAAGGAAGAGGTCTCGAACCAATAGTCATACCTGTAGAAAAAACTGAGGAGATTGAATTGTATTTGGGAAATCTAGATAAAATGGTTCAGATAGGGCTTGGACTACAGACAAATTTTAGAAAATGTTTGATTGCCCTACTGAGGGACTATTCAGACACCTTTGCTTAGCCCAACCGATATGTCGGGGATAGATGAAGAGATAATAATTCACAAACTGAATGTGAACCCTTATGTGAAGTTAATGAAGTAGAAATGTTGAAGTATAGCCCCTGAAAGGCAGAAAATAATTAATAAAGAAATTTTTAAACTCTAGGCGACGGGCTTTATCTTAGATATTGATTATCCAAAGTGGTTTGCTAAGATAGTCCTTGACAAGAAATACAATGGGAAATGGTGGATGTTTGTAGACTACACTGATCTGAATAAGGTATGCTTAATGGATTGTTATCCCCTTTAAGGCATCGATTAGTTGATTGGCTCAACTCCTAGACATGTTATGCTAAGTTTTCTTGATGCATTCTCAGGCTATAATCAGATTAAGATATGGGCCGAAGACATTCCAAAGACGGAATTCATCACACATAGAGCAATCTACCCCTACAAAGTAATATCTTTTAGGCTTATCAATACTGGAGCTATTTACCAGTGTATGATGAATAAAGTCTTCAGAGAGCAAATAGAGAGGAATATAGAGGTCTACATGGACGACATGATTATTAGAAGTATGAAAACCGTAGATCATTTGGCCGACCTCAAAGAATGTTTCTAGAATTTACAGCGACACAACATGAGACTGAATTCTACCAAGTGCATTCTTAGCCTCAGATCAAGAATTTTTTTGGGCTGTATAGTTATCCGAAGAGGGATCGAAATAAATTTTGAAACGATATTAGCTATATTAAACATATAGCCCCCAGAGAATTTCAAAGAGGTGCAAAAATAAACTAAAAGGCTAGTAGCTCTTCGACGATTTATGGCTAGATCTGCTAAAAAGTGTATCACATTCTTCAACACTTTGAAAGGAGCACATAATCAGAAGACATTTCAATAGATCGAGGAGTGTCAACAAGCCTTTGAACAAATAAAAATGTATATATATCCTCCCCTCCTATTTTGACTAAAACTTTACCCGAAGAGGATCTGTATATATATTTAGTGGCGTGCTCGCTAATAATTAGAGCAGCTTTAGTCAGGGGGGATTTTAAAGGGAAAAAGCTAGTTTACTATGTAAATCATGTTCTTCGGGATGTTAAAACTAGGTACTTGAACCTTGAAAAATTAGCATATGCTTTGATCATATTCAACAGAAAGCTTCGGCAGTACTTTCAAAGGAGGACCATAGTTATTCTGACAGATAAACCCTTTAGGAGGCTCCTTCATCGGCTTGATATCTTTGGGAGATTGGCGGTATGGGCAGTAGAATTAAGCCATTTTAACTTGGAATTCTGCCATGGATAATTATAAAAGCTCAGGTCCTCATCGACTTTATCATAAAATGTTCATTACCCGAAGGGATATAGCCCAAACAGTCTTCTGTCTTTACTAAAGAACCATTATCCGAACACCTCATTTAGATTCTATTTGTTGATGGATCCTCCACGGGGACGAGGTGTGGTGTTGGGGTTATTCTTACTTCACTCGAAGGGTTCATAATTCAGCAGGCCATACGGTTCAATTATTAACATAAGTTTCTTAGATGACACCAATTATTAACATATTGAGAAATGATGCCTTGCTCGAAGATATTACCAGGCTTGGAGAATCAGGTACAAATCCGCTAAGTACTACAATAACAACCAGCTTTACAGAAGGTCCTACTCTTCCCTATTGCTCATTTGTTTGGGTCCGAGGGATTTAGATTATACCCTTCGGGAAGTACAGAAGGTATTTATAGAGATCACATCAGAGTAAAAATATTGGCACACAAGATTCTTCGACAAGGATTTTATTGCATGACGATGACCAAAGATTTTAGGATTTTTTTCAAAAAATGTCAAAAGTGCTAGCTCTTTGCATCATTTCCATGTTAGCCTACTAAAGAGCTCACTTCGATTTTATCCCCAGTCCTATTTGTTATATAGGCGATTGATATCTTGGGACCATTTCCATAGGAAAAGGGCCAAGTTAAATTTTTGGTTGTGGTTATTGACTATTTAACAAAGTAGGTCGAATCCTAGTCTCTGACTCGAATTGTCGAAGACACTTGCCTTCAATTTTTTAGAGAACAAGTGGTTTATCGCTTTAACATTTCGATGGTTTTGATCAGTGATAATGGGTTACAATTTGTGAGACAAAAATTTAAAGGATTCTTAACTGAATTACATATTCAACACCATCAAACCTCAGTTGCTTACCCAAAAGCCAATGGTCAAGTCAAAGTTATAAACATAACTTTCCTTAATGGGATAAAATGAAGACTAGACGATACTAAAGGTAGATGGCTCGAAGAGCTTTTGAATGTGCTCTGGGCATACTGAATAACTCATCGAACCACTACAGGAGATACTCTTTTTAAGCTTGCATATGGAGTCGAAGTCCTAATACTAGTTGAAATTGGGGTTCCTTCATATGGAGTTCAAAACTTTGATGAGGTTCTCAATGACTTGACTTATTGGAAGAAGGTCATGATACTGCAGTTCTTAAACTTACTACATATCAGCAACGTACATCACAACATTTTAACAAAAAGGTGGAAACTAGAATATTCAAAGTTGGAGACCTAGTTCTTTGGTAAGTCAATATATTTACACCCTAGGAGACATGAAAGCTAATGATCACCTGAGAGTGTTGATTATTGAAGTGCTAAAGCTAGGAATATACAAGCTTCATTCCATGGATACGAAGCCTATTCCAAACACTTGGCATGCAGTTCGACTTTGACAATATTTTCAATAATCATTTTTGTACATTTTTTAGGTTATTTTTAACCGATCATGTTACTTCTTTGATATTTTATGAAATAAAAGTTCTATTTATATTATATTATTTCTATTTAATCCGATACACCACTCATTTCTCTCTAGCCTTATCTTCAATTTTATTTAGCTAAGGTTAGGGGCAACAAAGCCTAAGTAACAGTATGTTATCAAATAGAGAATGTGAATAAGATTATAAAACTCATATTTCATGAGAAGAAAAAAGAAATTTTAATGATTGTATATTTACAAGTTACAAGTATTTACATTCAAAAGAAAATAAAAAGCAAAGAAAAAATACAAGTTATTTATCGGGTATAACAAGGGTTAGCTTTCCGAGGGAATGCCCTTTCTCCCAACCCAATTACCTGGCGTACTCGAAGCCTTCGTTGAATTCATCGGCGATCTTCTGGTTAACCACTTCAACGCACTCTTTGGAAGTCTTGTATTCTATGATGATTTGTTTGCAAAGATTTGAGAAAATAAGGCTAGGAGGTACTGGAGCAGAGGAACTCTCCATCCACTCAACTTCCTTTATAGTTTAGCCTTCGATGACCTTCTGAATATTGGTCTTCAAGTTATGCAACTACTCGATTTAAGATTAAAACACAACGTTCCCCCTCCTTGAGAATGGTTTCATATCTCTATAGGTCATCCTCCAATATAGTATTTTTTCTTTCCTCCCATTCAAGCTTATTCGTAAGTTCACTAGTGAAATGTGTAGCCTCAGTGTTTTCCCTCTAAGCAACACTCAAATTCTCTTCAGCCTCAATTTTTTCAGCTTTGGTCTTCTGTAGATCGGCCTCGACTTTTATTATTTTAGCCTCAACATCAACAAGATCAACTTTGACATTTATTATACTGGTTTCGACTTTTTTTAGAGCAATTTCAGCCTTTATTTTGTCTTACACAACAGTCTTGCACTCGAGACAATTTTGAGCCCATGGAATGACTTCATGTGGGTATCGAGTCTCTTTTAAGCTAGCAACTTAGCTTCAGCAGACTCGACTACAACAAGGTTCAGTTGTTGCTCCACCTTCTCGCAATTCTTCATAATATTTTCTTAAGCAGCAATCATGCAAAGAATGGTAGCATTTCCTTGTTCTAAACAATTTAGATGTCGAACATGGCAAAAATAAAAATTAAAGAAAGAAAATAGCGAAACGAATAAATTACATGAGCCTGATGGTGAAGTTGCATCTATATGAGGGTTTGAAGACTTGCCCCCTCATACCTCGGCTCGTCAATCGAAAATATGAAGCTTTTAAAAGCTTCCATGAGAAATTTCCCAAGTTTGACAAAGCAAGATATATTACCTATAATTATACCCCCAGTCATCACTTTTTCCTTTTTTAAAGCAGACTAGAGGCCTGATGTGCTCCAGCCCTCAAAAACCTTCATCTTCTCCTTCTTGGATTTTTCGACTTTAGGAATCATTGTCAATTCAACTGGTGGGAATTGAAGAGGCTCATCTGAGCTTATAACTGATGAAGGGACAGAGCTTAAGGTAAGAAGGGGTGGCACAATATCCTCTACTATTGGAATTGGAGGAGCAGCAACAACAATAGTAACAGCTGGGGCAATAATAGTGGCAGTAGCGGTAGGAGCAACAGGAGTAGATGCAGGAGCAACCACCAAAGGCCCAAAAGTCGAAGGCAATATAGCCTTCTAATTTGTCTTCTTAGGACGTGGAGGAGCCGTGACTTTCTTTCTTCACTTTATCCATAGCAGGGGCTGCGACCTTCTCTTTTATCTATTTTTTTAATCGAAGCTTTTTAACAGGGGTCATCAGCCCTTTCAGAACCCCTACCGCCACTAGGATATCCTCGTTATGTGTTTTCTTCGATTGATTGGCCACTGCAAATAAAATAAGCAGAAGATTAATACCCAAAAGAAAAATAAAGTACAAGCATATATAGTACACGGGACAAACACTCATAATCGTGGATATAAAGCCAGTGCTGGTCATTCATGAGCTTCCGATCCTTTTTAATTGAAGGCCTCTTAGAGTATATAGCCTCGAACTTATTTAGTCTCACCCTATTGATTTTGATGGGGTTTAATTGGGCTCGGTTCGTTTCTATCCAAGGGCCAATCAATTTAATATTGGGCCCCCTGATGAAAAACCAGTTCCTATAACATCCCTTATTACTGGAAAGGGTTTTCATCAATTAGTCTCTATCGATTTACTTACTAAATTGATAACCTAAGGAGAAAAACTGGTAAAGAAAATCTAAGGATGATTGAACGCCCTGAGAAGTGGGTTTTATATCTATGTATTGATTATCTTTTAGCTTAATATTTTATAAGTTCTTAAGTATTTCATATTAGTTTTAAGTATTTTATGTTGTTTTCATGTGTTTTGATGTTATTTGGTAGGAATTGGAGTAAAGGCTTATTGGATCAAAGTCCGGAGTTATTATGCTTGCATTTTCAGCTTGTCAATTACGCATTAGTCACTTTAGGCCTGATTTAGACCTTGATATGTTTAGAATTTGTCAAATCCTAAAACATAAAAATTGTAGATCTACTTTTTATCTTTTTGGAACATTTAGGATTATCTTAATTAGAGTTCGTATGTGAAAGTTATGACCATTTTTTCAACAGATATCGAAGCTAAAAATAGGGCCACGACCAGGGTGGATTCGCCTAGTGTAAATACATGGCTGGGGCAGTGTCAAGCCGAAAGGTCATGGCTGGGGTGGATTCCCATAGTACAAAAACATGGTCGGTGCCGTGTCGGGCCAAACTTGATTTGGACTTGTTTTTTAATATTTTTTACTCCGAATTAGATTGGGTTGTCCATATGTGCTAGGGATTTGATACGTAACCTATAAATACATGTCAAACCTTATATTTTATAGGTGTATAACATAAGATTAACATATATTAGAATAGATTCAAGAAAGGTTTTATTAGATCTAAAGAAGGATTCAAAGAAGGATTGCAATGATTAAAGAAGAAGATTGAAGATTACGCTTCAACTCAGATTTTTCTCTCTAACTCTTCTATTTAACTTTTGTACTCTTGGGATGATTTTTATATATATGATGATATTTTGTTCTTAGTTATGAACTAATTATTAGATAAGATTGCAATGAAACCCAATGTGTAGTTTATATTAACTTACTTCCTTTTTTATTATGCTTGATTATATATGAATTATTTATCATATTTGATGATTATGAATATTAATTATTTGTAATAATTAATCTGATAATCTATATGAAGTTTACTAATGATTTATAGAATTAGATTCAAATTTTTTTTGTGCTACATATTTATGGGCATTCATGTATGAATTATTTATGGGTAATTAATTGGGATAATCTATAAGAAATTTAAAGATAGATAATAGATTTAGATTTGAATATGATATCGTGTGACTGATTTATTCTTCTTCGGATTGAATAGTTGGATTGTGTATAGGATGAAAATATCTATAAGTCATATGTAACCCTTTTAGGAATCTGTTCTTAATGACTTGTGCTTAATTTACTTCACATGAATCTATAGTGATTTATTTAAATATGAGATACTTACTTGTCATTGATAGAAAGTTGTAAATATTATAAAGAATTTCTGGTTAATAATTCAATATACTTACTTAATTAAAAAGAGAGTGAAGAGATTTAAATGAAGTATTGAGAAAAATTATGATATTAAATATTTAAAATCTGATTTAATCCTTGTTATTAGTTTAATTAGTTGTTAATTTTAATTAGATTTAATTTTACATTTTAAATGGGATTGTTTAAATAGAATTAATTTGATTAAGAGTTACTAATTTGGGATAATTATTTTATAATTTCTTGTGGGTTCGACACTCAACTTAATCATTATATTACTTATTGGTCACATATACTTGCGTGTAAATTCCTAATAAAAACTAGGTAAACAATTAGGAGTTGCTAACTCCGTCATACTCTTATTATTGTTGTTTGCGGCCATCTCTTCTTTCAGATCATTGGATGAACTGTTTGACAGCAACTCAAGGGAAATGTTGAGGTCAGGTGATGGAATAAAAACTTCTTTTAAATCTGCAGCTGGGCGTCTGGATTGACGAGTCACTTTCCTTAGCCTTTTAGCCTTTTTGAAGTTTTCTCTATTTCTAGATCAAAATTCAATTCACTATATTGAGAAGATCGAGTCATAAACTAAAAGAAAACAAAGAATAAATAAAATCAAATAAACACTCCCTAACAATAGCGCCAAAATTTGGGAAGCTATCGTTACGCTACCAAAATTTAAATCCTACTTATACTCTATGAACACAAAATTTAGTATAGTGACAAGCAAGTATCAATCCCACATAGAGCACTATTATTTCCAAGTAATCATAATATTTTTAACAGTAAATGAAAGTAAATAATAAATTGGGGGTTTCAATTAATTATGATTAACGAAATAAGCAAAAGTAAATTAATAAGATTAACCAATAAAGTAAAAACCTCAGTTATTTGGTTCAATCTCACCCTTACAATTAATAGATCAAGCAATTATAATATTTTTCTATCTTTTCATGAAACTAATAACCCTAAGCAACAATAAGCTCTGCTACCTAAAAGTTCTCTTAATTTTAGTCAAATAAAGCAAGCTCTTTATTAAATTCTAACCATTATACAACCTAGAATAAGCTATCTAAATTTAATATAATTGAAGCATTAATAACAAGAAAATAAGATAATTCTAAACAATAATCTCATAAGCTCGGATTGTTTAACTCATATCATGATAACCATAGCAATAAACAAAAGCTTGACCACAATCATCTATCACTATTTACCACCAACAATTAAGAACAATATCAATTACACTTAATATAATTCTTAAATCTAGTAATTGATAATAATTTGATCAATCTAATGAGCACTAATCAAACCAACCAAATTTAATATCAAAAGCAGTTAAAACAGATTATCACGAATAATTTTATATAAGGACAAATAAATAATATTATTGAATTGATTTAACCATTAATTATAATTGGGTTTGAAATCCCTTAGAACTGAATTGAAAACTTAGCCCAACATGCTCTCAATCTTACCTCCAATTCTTGACCTCCTCTTTTTTCAATTTTAATATCCCCTAAGAGATGTGTGTTAACACGTATTTATAGGTTATATAACAAATCTCTTGTATTAGAAGGAAATTCAATCTAATTTGGAGTCAAAAACATCAAAAACGCGTTTAAATTAAGTTAAAAATGCGTCAAAATTAACTCTAGCCTGAACCAGAGCGTTGTAGACACTTATTTCAGCACTTTTGATATTCATTCTAGCGCTGTCGACACTCAAAACTCTGCCAACCAGTGCTACCAGCGCTGGCCACAAGTCATTTACGGCGCTGGCCCATTTTTAATACTAACGCCCTTCGGGAAAAAAAGTCATAACTTCTTCATACAAACTCTGATTGAGACAATTCAAGATGATTCGGAAAGCTGAGAGATAGATCTACAACTTTGATGTTTTAGGACTTTGCAAATTAGAATTTTATCAAGGTCAAAATTGAGCCTGAAGTGACTGCTAGGTAAATTGCAAGCTGAAAATTCAAATATAGTCATTCCAAGTTTCAATCCACCAAGCCCTTATTTTAATTCCTACAAAATAATGTCAAAACATATGAAGTTAACATAAAACACTTAAAACTAATATAAAATACTCAAAACTCACAAAATAAAAATAATGAATATAATTAGACACAAAATAATTATAAAAACTAAGAATTAAGGGATAAGAATATAATAAAATTCATTCCCATCAAATTCCCCGACACTTAGCTTTTGCTCGCCCTCGTGCAAAACACTAAAAGCAAAACTATAAAACTAACACATATTCTTACTCAAGCAACAAATTATCACGAATTGGATTAACGATCTCAAAGATTATATAACATGATTAAAAAGAAATCTAAAAACATGACATAATTTAAAATCCTAACATAATCACCAATTCCACGAATATTCAAGATCATTTAGTGTGTGTGTGCGCCCCTACTATTTCAACTAGTCGAAATCTAGAAAACTCATACAATTAAACATTTAACGAACGAATCCATTTCAAAAGTAAAGCTTTATTTTTCACATCACTATCGACTAAATAAGGTAATCATATAAATAAAGGATCACACGGATTTAACATGTAAGCACTGCAATTTTTTCTTTAAACGAGTACATATAATTTTCTTTCTTTCTTCATCTCGCTTCATATGCGTGTATACGGATGAATGCATTTTACACTTCATTTCACCCACATATATTTTTATTCTTAATCCGTGTAATGTCTAATTTCTTTAGGCTTTTCAAAGTTATCCATGTAACGAACTTTCGATTAATGACTCCCAAACCAGTTGTCTTTAGGGCACTAAATGTAAAAACATCCCTAAGGGCTTACTTATTCGAGTAACAAATGCCACAAAATTTTGACTAAGTCAAATTATTTTATATCATATACTTTTCTTTATTTTCCCAAAATCTATAATATTATCCAATATTCCCTCAAATTTATATAAAAACCTAAACTTAGCACGAAACGATATTTAAATAAAAGTTTAAATTTTCAACCGTAATCCTCACAAATATCTAACATAAAAGGTTTTCTAAATAACAATTAATCAAATAGTAGGGTATGTGCTCATAAATGTAAAAGAGTTGTGAATATTACAAAATCAACTCATATGTCAAAATATAAACCCGCATATTCGTCAATTTCTCTTAAATAACAGCGAATAATCAAGGTTTTATCATCAACCTTATCCTAATTCAGAAGATTAATTACTCAAGTAACTATTACTAACACAAAAAATGAAAAACATCATAACTACCCGTTTTCGTAGGTGTCACGGTTACACTTAGCACGTGTAACAAGCTTTTAAACTTCATAGTTACCTTACGTGTACGAGTTGTGTCTCGTGAGGGTTTGTAGTGAATTTACCCACAAAATTCAAAATATTTAAAATTTTAACCTAAAAATTCAAACATTAATCTTAAAAATGCAAAGAAAAATATCTTAAATCCCTTCTCCTACATATAAAACTTACATTGTCCCCAATGTAAACAGTGTAAAGTAAAATGCAAAAAAAGGCACAAATAAACATAAAAAGAAAAAGAAAAAAAAATGCAAATCTGATTTTTTTGGGTTGCCTCCCAAGCAACGCCTTTGTTTAATGTCCTCTACTTGGGAACCTTCATAAAAATGTTTAAGTCGATGACCATTCACCTTGAAAATTTTTCCTGTTTTTGGGCTTTGAAGTTCCACTGCACCATAAGTAAAAACATTAGTAATAACAAAAAGTCCAACCAAACGAGAACGTAACTTACCTAAAAAAATCTTAAGCTATGAGTGATAAAGCAAAACTTTTTGTCTAACATCAAAGTTCTTCCTTGAAATCTTTTTGTCATGAAAGGCCTTTGTCTTTTCTTTTTATATTTTAGAGCTCTTATATGCTTTATTCCTCAATTCTTCTAGCTCTTATATCTGCAACTTCCTATGTTCTGCAACTTCATCTATGTCCATGTTACATTGTTTGATTGCCCAAAAAGCCTTATCCTCTAACTCCATAGGTAGATGATTGTGGCATTTGATTCCTACTTGATATATTACCTGTTTTTTGATAATTTTCACATGACTTACAAAATAAATAAGAGTCTTTAAAAATAGTTAGCCAATAAAAATCACATTTCAGAACCTTATAAGCTGTTGTTTTTGGTCAAAAATATTCTCCACAAGCATAAGAGTGATAGCAAGTTAGGATAGACAAAAAATCACTATTAGGCACACATCTTCTAACTATGTGGTCAACACAAAATTTTCACAGATATGGGTTATCCCATACATAATATTTGGCCTCACTCTTAAGCTTTTCTTTTTGAAATTTAGAAAATCCGCTTGCTAAATAAGCACTCACTAAATAATTCACAATATTAGCATACCAGGGTGCAGCTTTATCAACTGAAAATAAATGCTTATCTGAAAAAGAATCTTGCAATGGTAGTGCTTCCTCATCTTTAATCAGCCTACCCAAGTGACCCGCCACTAAGTTGTCCGCTATTTTCTTATCTCTAATTTTCAAAATGAATTATTGTAATAGTAGAATCCACCTTATGATCCTAGGTTTAGATTTCTTCTTAGTGAGCAAATACTTAACAGCAGTATGGTCAGAATAAACTATAACTTTAGTATCAAGCAAATAAGATCTAAACTTGTCTAAAGCAAAGACACCATATAGTAATTCTTTTTTAGTAGTAGAGTAGTTAATCTGAGCAGTATTCAAAATTCTAAACACATAGTAAATGGCATGAACATCTTTGTCAACTTTTTGGCCCAAGACAGTCCCTACTGCATAATTGCTTGCATCATACATGATTTCAAAAGACAATTTCTAATTTGGTGGTTGAATGATTGGCGTTGAGGTTAATAGCTTCTTCATACCTCCTTGCACTCATCATCAAAATGGATTTTCATATCTTTTTTTAGCAACTTATACAATGGCAACACTATCTGTGAGAAGTCCTTGATAAATCTGAGATAGAAACTTACATGACAAAGAAGGACATCTTACGATATGCAAATGTACCAAATAGGCATGTGAATGTGGTTTTTTCTTAGTCTTATGATGCAATCACAATTTGGTTATAACCTGAAAAATCATCCAGAAAACAATAATAAGTATGGTCAGCTAGTCTTTTTAACATCTAATCAATAAACGGGAGAGAGAAATGATCTTTTCTAGTTACAACATTCGATTTTCGATAATCAATACATACTCTCCGTACTGTTTGCATACGAGTGGGCACTAACTCATTATTTTTATTTTTACGATGCATAAAATATGGTAGATAATAGCTGCATTCAACAATTTAATAATCTCTTTCTTCACCACCTCCATCATGGGTGGATTTAATTTCCTTTGAGCTTTTCTTGTAGACTTAACTCCTTCTTCTAAAAGAATTCGATACGTGCACACAATCGAACTTATACCTTTAATATCTGTAATTGTCCAACCAAAGACTGTGATGTGGTCCCTTTAAACTCTAAGTAGTTTATCCTCTTGGACTTTGGTAAGATTGTTAGCAATGATTAGTACTAGTGTGTCCTCCTTTCCTAAATATACATACTTCAGGTGGGTTGGCAACGACTTCAATTCCAAAGTGGGAGCCTGCACAATAGAAGGTAACATTTTTTGATGAGTCAAAGATAATTGAATAAACGAAACTGCATACTTATCTAAAATCTTCAATAAAGAATGTAATGTAGCTATTGTGTCCTTTAATTCTGTAGTCAGTTCAATCTCTTCTTCCTTTTCTAGCTCCAAGCGATTCATGATGGCATTCTCCAACGTTTTCTTATACACTTGATCAAAGGATTTCTGCACTAAAGAGTCAATGACATTAACAGTAAAATAATGATTAATATCACTAGGGTACCTCGTGGCTTTATAAATATTAAACTGAATCTTTTCTCTATCAAAATCCATGGTCAAGGTACCGTTGTGCACATCAATCATTGTCCTTGTTGTCTTCAAGAACAACCTTCCTAATAAAATATGAGCTGGATTTGAAAACGTATCATTTTCCATGTCCACGATGTAAAAATTTGCAGGAAATATTAGCTCATTCACCTGCACCAACACATCTTCAATTACCCCTTAAGGGTTAGTGTTAGTATGATTAACAAATTTGATAATAACACCAGTATTTTTCAAAGGGCCTAGATTTAAAGAAACATAAAAAGATAATGGCATGACATTTATTGATGCTCCTAAATCTAGCATAGCTTTCTCAAACCTGGTATTACCTATCTTGCATGGAATGGTGAACATACCTAGATCTTTACATTTATGGGGCATTTTTCTTTGAAGAACGGTAGATACATTCTCTTCAACCTTATCTTTTTCATCATCTTTTAATCACATTTTATTAGTACATAATTCTTTTAAAATTTTTGTATAACTTGGCACTTGTTTGATGACATTTAGTAAGGGAATATTCACTTCTACCTTTCTGAAAGTCTCCAGAATTTCCTTTTCATGCTCATCCTTCTTTGAAGTTCTAAGATTCCTAAGTGAAAAAAAAGTAAAGGGTTAGTTTTAAACCGAATATAAGGGTTAGGGATTACCTTTGATTTTTTTTCCTTTTCTTTAGATTCATCCTCATCAAATTCCATTATAGCTCTTAGTGTATCCAACTGCTTCCCACTCCTTAATGTGATAGCACAAGCATTCTCTCTTAGGTTAACATTAATTTATGAGGGTAGCTTCCCTGAGCCTTGAGAATCCAATCGTCCAACTGTGGTAGCTAATTGGCTCATCTGATTCTCCAAACTATAGATGGATGACCTTGTCTCTTGTTGAAACTGCTGTGTTTGGGTCATAAAGGATGTTGTTTGATTCATGAAGGCTTTAAACATATCCTTAAGGGATGTCCCATAATTGGCAGGCGCTGCTTATCAAGGTGGGTACTGCTGTTGAGCTGGTTGGCTATTTGGAAAAGCATTTTGCGGTGGTGGTTGATTCCTCCATAGCTCAAATTAGGATGATCCCTCAATCCTGGATTGTAAGTATTGGAGTACGGATCATATCTCTTCTGAGGTTGTCCTTGAAAGTTTTCCATTGTGTTGGCTTATTGTGTGATGTCATCTTCTTACAATGTGGAGCAAGCATCCGTAGTATGATCTGACAATAAACAGATTTCACAAGTTTTTACAACTGGTATGTTCTCCGCAGACAACTGACGAACCATAGTAGTTAAATTTGAAATTTGTCGTTCCATATTGCACGAACTAACTTCATTCACCCTTTCTGGTGTATGGTCCACCTTAGTCCCATATTGTTGTGAGTTGATCGCCATGTTTGTAATTAAATTCTTGACAGACTCTGGAGTCTTGTCTACTAGTGCTCCTCCACTTGTAGCATCGATCATATTCCTATCCATTGGTAGAAATCCCTCATAAAAGTACTGGATTAGGTGTTGATCGTCAATTTGGTATGGTGGAAAACTCGAGCACAACTTCTTGAATCTTTCCCAGTACTCGTAAAGAGTTTCTCCACTAAACTGTCTAATGGCACATACCTTCTTCCTTATGTTGGCGACTCTTGAAGCAGGGAAATACTTCTCCAAGAATAGCCTTTTCATGTCATTCCACGATTATATCGAGCCAGAGGGAATATAATACAACTAATCATTTGCTAAGTCTGCAAATAATAAGGGAAAAGCTCTCAGCTTAATTTACTCTTCAGTAACTCCTTGTGGATTTATGGTGAAACACATCACATGGAACTCCTTTAAATGCTTGTATTAGTCTTAATTTTAATTCAAAAGCAATATCTAAAGCATGATATTCTATGTATAATGGTTAATGATGTAAATTAGGAGTTGTCAACTCCCTCATAATCTTATTATTGTTGTTTGAAGCCATCTCTTCTTCCGGATCACTGGATGAACTGTTTGACAGCAACTCAAGTGCAATGTTGAGGCCAGGTGATGGAACAAAAGCTTCTTCTAAATCTGCAGTTGGGCGTCTAGATTGACTAGTCTCTTTCCTTAGCCTTTTTACATTTTTCTCTATTTTTGGATCAAAATTCATTTCACTAGATTGAGAAGATCGAGTCATAAACTAAAAGAAAACAAAGAATAAATAAAAACAAATAAACACTCCTCGATAAAGGCGCCAAAATTTAGGAAGCGTCGTTACACTACCAAAATTAAGACCTTACTTATACTCCATGAACAAAAAATTCAGTATAGTGATAAGTAAGGATCGATCCCACAGAGAGCATTATTATTTCTAATTGATCCTAATATTTTTAATAGTAAATGAAAGAAAATAATAAAAAGGGGGTTTTCAATTAATTATGATTAACTAAATAAGTAAAAATAAATTAATAAGATTAACCAATAAAGTAAAAACTTCAGTGATTTGGTTCAATCTCACTTTTACAATTAATAGATCAACCAATCATAGTATATTTCTATCTTTATATGAAACTAATAACCCTAGACAACAATAAGCTCTGCTACCTGAAATTTTGCTTAATTTTAATATAACAAAATAATTTTTTTGTTAGATTCTAACCATTATACAACTTAAAATAAGTTTTCTAAATTTAATATAATGGAAGCATTAATAATACGAAAATTAGATTATTCTAAACAACAATCTCATAAACTCGGATTGTTTAACTTATATTATGATACTCATAGCAATAAACAAAAGCTTGACCACAATCATCTATCACTATTTACTACCAACAATTAGGAACAATATCAATTACACGTAATATAATTCTTAAATCTAACAATTGATAATAATTTGATCAATCTAAAGAGCTTTAATCAAACCAACCAAATTTAAAATCAAAAAGCAATTAAAACATATTATCACAAATAATTTCATATAAGGAAGAATAAATAATATTTCTAAATTGATTTAACCATTAATTGTTATTCGGTTTGAAATTCCCTAAAACTAAATTGAAAACTTAGTCTGACATGCTCATAATCCTGTCACCAATTCTTGATCTCTTCTCTTTTCTCTATGTTAATCTCCCCTAAAAGATATGTGTTAACATGTATTTATAGGTTACATGACAAATCTCTAGCATTAGAAGGAAACCTAATCCAATTTGGAGTAAAAACATCAAAAACGCGTCCAAAATAAGTAAAAAATGCGTCAAAATTAAGTTTGGCCTGACCCAGAGCACTTTCATCGCTCATTATAACGCTTTCGATGCTCAAAATTCTATCAACCAGTGCTGGCCATAAGTCATTTCTAGCGTTGTCAGCGCTGGCCCATTTTAGCACTAACACCCTTTGGAAAAAAAAGTCATAACTTCTTCATAAGAACTCCAATTAAGGCGATTCAAGATGTTTCGGAAAGCTGTGAAGTAGATATACAACTTCTATGTTTTACTATTTTGATAATTCGAATTTCATCAAGGTCTAAATTGAGCCTGAATTAACTGCTAGGTAAATTACAAGCTGAAAATCCAAATATAATTATTCCAAGTTTTAATTCACCAAGCCTTTATTCTAATTCCTACAAAATAATGTCAAAACACATGGAGTTAACATAAAACACTTAAAACTAATATAAAACACTCAAAGCTCAAATATATATATATATATATACATATATATATATATATATATATATATATATATATATATATATAATTAGAAACAAAATAATTATAAAAACTAAGAATTAAAGGAAAAAAATATAATAAAATTCATTCACATCAACGTGTATATTTTTATTTAATTTATTTTTATTTCCTTTTTTAGGCAATGTATGCGTTTAACTATCAATGGCCTTCTGAAGGGATAGGAAAATCAAGGGCATAATTAATCGAGCTAATACAAGTTCATTTTGTGAATATGTCAAGGATGGTTGTAACTCTTTAGAGTCAGTCTATACAAAATACCTACAATCAGACACAATCCAGTTGCACCACAAACTGTTATCATTCGGGTTGGCAAAATCATCCGAGCTATTCATGGAATAACAATCAAGGCCAACTCTATGCTCCAAGTCTTTCATATCCACCACACAATCACAATAGCCAAAATTGAATTTGGAGAAACTTCATGCGCATAATGAGAAGGTCATTGAATGAATTGAGATGAGAATGAATAATCAAGAAGTTTTTGCTCCATAACTATCATATCCATCAGAATTTTCATAGCAGCCTCAATCGTACAAATTCTCCTATTAGCAACCTCCACCACAGCTAGAAAATGAGTCTAAATTGGAGAAGCTTTTTATTGAGGTCACTAAGCGAATGGAAAAGAGTACTAAAAAAGAAGAAGAATCAATGCAAAATTTTGATAACCAAATGAAACAACCTGCCAATGTTTTAGATAATCGTCCGTAAGACACTTTACCGAGCTATACGGAGATTAATCTTGAGGAGGAATGTAAAGAGCAATGTGAAGAAGATACATTTAAAAATGGCAACAAGTTATACAAGGTTGCTATAAGAAATTTAAAGAGGACATATTCTGATGAGGAGGAAGATTATGAGGTTGAGCATAAGAGGAGCAAAATTGTGGCAAAGGAAAAGAAGGATAAGGATGATCAAGTGGTGAGCTCGAATGGTACTAAGAAAAATCCAATTGTGCCTTCTATGCAATAAATTCAGAATTTTGAGGAGTACTATCGAATTGACTTTATTGAAGGCAATGATAACATGGATGAATTCAAGTTTGGGGGTGGTCCGCAATGTTGCGTGAATGCCATAGAGATTAAAGAAAAACGAAAAGGAGGCATGCAAAGATAATTTTTGTGATTGGGCCTGATTGAAAGAAAATAGAGTAGTCGGGCTGAGATTTTAATACAAGTGCTTATTATGAGATAACCCAAGTTTTAGTTTTAGTTTTTATTTTTATTTTTATTTTAAGTAGATTTTTCTTAGTAGTAAATTTTAGTATTTAGTTATTTATTTTAATTTTTTTTTTATTTTTTTTTGTTTCAGGTTTTTTATGTCGATGCAACTCAAACTTAGCAGATGAGGGGTAAAATGCTACATATTTAGGGGAGTCCTTCTATTTTTAAATTCTTTTATTTTATATATTGAGAACAATGTCTATTTTAAGTTTGGGCTGTGGATAAATTTTGAAATAAAAAATTTTAATTTTTTTTAAGTTTTATTTTAGTTTAAAATTTTAGAATTTTATGGGTAAATTCACTGCAAACTCTCACGAGACACAACTCGTCCACTTAGGGTAACCTTGAGGTTTAAAGGCTTGTTGCACGTGCTAAGTGCAATCGTGATACCTACAAAAATGGGTAGTTTAGGTTATATTTTATTTTCATGTTTAGTTAGTACTTGTGCAATAAATTGTTTGAATTGGGATATGGCCAATGATAAGAATCTAATTATTTACTATTATTTAAGAAAAATTGATAAACATGTTTATATTATGATATTTGAGCTAATTTTGCGATATTTATAATTCTTTTACATTCATGAACACATACTCTGCTGTTCGACTAGTTGTTATTTACAAACTTATTAGGTTAGATGTTTGTGAAGATTACCGTTGAAAATTTAAAAAAATTATTTGAACTTCGTTTCGTGCTAAGTTTAGGCTTTCATATAAGTTTGGGGGAATGTTGAATAATATATAAACTTTGAGAAAATAAAGGAAAATATATAATATTAAAATATTAAAATACTTGACTTAGTCAAAATTTTGTGGCATTTGTTACTCGAATGAGTAAGCCCTTAGGGATGTCTATACATTTAGTGCCCTAATGTTAACTAGTTTGGGAGTCATTGGTCGAAAATTCATTACATGAGTAGCACTGAAAAGCCTAATAAAATTAAACATTGCTCAAGTCAAGAACAAAATTATGAGGGTAAAATAGAGCGTAAAATGCATTCATCTATATACACGCATATAATGCGAGAAGGAAGAAAAAAGTAATATATGCGCTCGCTTAAGAAAAATAAAAGTGCATACATATTAAATATGTGTGATCCTGTACTTATATGATTGTCTTGCTAGTCGTTATTGATGTGAAAAATAAAATTTAAAAAGGATTCTTTCTTCAGATGTTTGATTGTATGTGTTTATCTAAATTTTGACTAGCTGAAACAAAGGGGCACACACTCACACACTAAAGAATCTTGAGTATTTGCGTAATTACTGATTATTTTGAGATTTTAAATTTTGTGGTGTCCTGAGATTTTTCTTGAGTCATGTTACGTAATCTTTGAGACCGTTAAACTAATTCATGTTGGTATATTGCTTGAGTATTTAGTTTTTAGTTTTAATTTTATTTTTTTAGTGTTTTGCTTGAGGGCAAGCAAAGGGTTAAGTTTAGGGGTATTTGATAAGTGAATTTTATACCTATGTATTGATTATCTTTTAGCATAATATTTTGTAAGTTTTTAAGTGTTTTATATTAGTTTTAAGTTTTGTATGTGTTTTGATATTTTTTGGTAGGAATTGGAGTAAAGACTTGTTGGACCAAAGTTTGGAGTTGCTATGTTTGCATTTTTAGCTTGCCAATTACACAACAGTCACTTCAGGCCTGATTTCAACCTTGATCTGATCAGAATTTGTCAAATCCTGAAACATGAAAGTTATAGATTCACTTTTCATATTTTCAGAACATCTTGGATCATCTCAATCAGAGTTATTATGTGAAGGTTTTGACCGCCTTTTAACAGACGTTGAAGCTGAAAATAGGGCCACGATCAAGGCGGATTCGCCAGGTGTAAATCTACGGTCGGGGCCGTGTTTGGCCGAAAGGTCATGGATGGGGCGGATTCCCATACTACAAAATCACGGCCAAGGCCGTATCAGGCTAGACTTGATATATACTAGGGATTTGATATGTAACCTATAAATACATGTGAAAACTCATATTTTAGAGGGGTCTAACATAAGATTAACATAGGTTAGAATAGATTCAAGTAAGGTCTTATTAGATCTAAAGAATGATTCAATGAAGGATTGCGAGGATTGAAGATTACGCTTCAACTCAGATTTTTCTCTAACTCTTCTCATTAAGTTTTGTATTCTTGTGATGATTTATATATATATGATGTTGTTTTCTTTTTTAGTTATGAACTAATTGTTAGTTAAGATTACAATGGAACACAATATGTAGTTTACATTAACTTGCTTCCTTTTTTATTATGTTTGATTATATATGAATTATTTATCATATTTGATGCTTTGGGTATTAATTATTCGTAGTAATTAATCTGATAATCTATATGAAGTTAACTAATGGATTATAAAATTAGATTCAAATATTTTGTGCTAAATATTTATGGGGATTTATGCATGAATTATATGCGGGTAATTAATTAAGATAATCTTTATGAAATCTAATGATAGATTATAGGTTTATATTTGAATATGATATTATGTGACTGATTTATTCTTCTTCGGATTGAATAGTTCGGTTATGTATAGGATGAAAATGCATATATGCCATATGTAACCTTTTTCGGAACCTTTTCTTAAATACTTGTGCTTAATTTAATTCACATGTACCTATAGTATTTATTTAAGTAGGAGATACTTACTTGTCATTGATAAAGGTTCATAAATATTATAAAGAATTTTTGGTTAACAATTCAATATAATTACTTAATTAAAAAAGGAGTGAAGAGATTTAAATGAAGTATTGAAAAAAAATTGATCTTAAATATTTAAAATTTGATTTAATCATTGTCATTAGTTTAATTAGTTGTTAATTTTAATTAGATTTAATTTTACAGTTTAAATGCGGGTTTTTAAGTATAATTAATTTGATTAAGAGTTAGTAATTTATGATAATTATTTTTTAATTCCTTGTGGGTTCGATACTCAAATTAATCATTATATTACTTGTTGGCCACGTATATTGCGTGTAAATTCCTAATAAAAATTAGGCAAACAACTTTTTGGCCTGAGAATAACATAACGCCATGAAACAGTGAAGATGAATAAAGTATTTGGGCACCAGCTGGCTCAAGCTGAGACTAATAGTGTGAAGAAGCTCTAGAAGGAAATAATGAAGAGGGAAACAAAGGTCGAAAAAAGGAACTGCCAAGATACAGTAACCCACCCGCCTTTGGGTTGCCAGTACATCCTTTCTTCTAGTTAAAGATTCTTAACCTCATAAACCTTCGGAATATAAAACTTCATCATTAACAGTTGCATATCTGTATCTCAGATGTTAGAGGGAATATTGGTTGTTAGGTACACTTGCCTAAAATATTTCTTCCTATTATGCTCCTTTACATTCTTAAATTGTTTAACTACTGGGAGCTTGTAAGTTTGCCCCTTTAAAATCCCAAGAACGACCACTGTAACCTTATCCTCAACAAGGGAAGATGAAGACATGCCTCGAGTCTTGGAAGTTTTATCCAATTGAAATAAATGTAAGAAAAACAAAAAAGCTTACTAAGATCGGAGGAGATTTGAGAGGAGAAAAAAAACGGACAGTGATTTAAAAGCTCAATGGAAGTTATGGCTTGGTTTTATCTCTCTTCGAGAACTCAGATTTTGTATAAGTAAATAGATTTTAGCCCCTTTTGTGCTATTTAAACACCAGACCTGTGGTTCAAATTAACCACGATCCAACGATATATGCGGCTTAATTGACTACAATTTGACGATTACAAAAGTAAAAACACACAATTCCCTAAAATCATGCATATACTGGAGGTTTTCCCCGCAAAATCGATTAGAATTCTTTACACGTCCCATTGGAATTCCTTTTCACGTCCAGTTGGAGTTAAAACACAAACTTTTCAAATTCTTATATTGGGCCTGAACTGCTATTCAGGTAAAAGCCCATTTCTTGAAAGTTCATTATGAACTTGGTGGATGACCAATTGGCCCAATAGGAAGAAAATTGTTTTTCTTCTAAGTGTTGTTTTCGGTTTGAAGTCTTTAAAATCCCAAAGCCCTTACCACTTCGGTTAGATGCCCACGGGCTCACGAAAGTTTGTCTCTTTAGTCAGACGCCTCAGGACTGCCGAAAGCTTATCTTTTCGATCAGATGCCTCCGAGCTCCCGAAAACTTATCTTTTCGGTCAGACGCCTCCGAGCTCCCGAAAGATTATCATTTCGATCAAACGCCTCCCAAAACTTATCTATTCAGTCAGGTGCCTTCAGGCTACCAAAAGCTTATCTCTTCTGTCGATGTACCTGGACTTTCGAAATCCTTATCTCTTCATTCTCAGCAGTCCTTGGATTCTTAAAGCATTTTCTAGAAGCTCTTTCACCTTCTAAAGCCCCTTTTGTCTCTACTCATCCACCCCATTTCATATGCTGAAGGAGTGTGGGGTAATGTTGGGCTGCGTATTTTACTAAAGAAAATGGACTGTCCACATTAGGCCTTATCTTTATAGCCCGTTTGGCCTAATGTGCCCCTAAGAGGACTTTTTATTCCAAAAGGCATGGTTCGCTATCTCATAACTCCGAATATTAAATGATATGGTAGTTACCATATCAGTTACATATTGTATTCACTCTGGATACTAAATGAGATAGTAGTTACTCCTAACACTAAATGAGATGACAATAACTTTCTCCAAAAGGATTCGTTGGACACTACTAGAAATTTGGCCTATAGCGATGGTCGCTGACCGTAGTTATAGGCCAAAAAATCATCGCTAAAGGTATTAGCGACGGTCAGGAACCCTTGTTGTTGACGCCGTTGATAAATCCTATAGCTACAATCCTACACATCTATACTAACGGTTACGACCGTCGCTATTTGCAATATTGACGCGAATGCCTTACAGCTATAGCAACGCTATTGCTACGGTCATGGCTGTAGGTATAGGTCTTTATTGCTATGATCGACCATGACTGTAGCTATAGGCTTTGGTTTTTTGGAACACTATAGCTACGGTCGATGACCATCGCTATAGCTATTTTAGATTTAAAAAAAAAAAAAAGTAGTAAAGCACATATTTATTCAACAAACACAATACAATATAAAATAAAACATAAAAAATATTATTACATCATTTAAAATAATTCATCCCCTAAAATATGAGAATCATAATTCATAAACTTAGTTCAACTGACAATTCAACATAGAGTTCCATTGGAAATTTGACATACAATTCAGAAGGGCTTCATATGTAGTGAAGGATCAGAAATAATTTGGGGCTTAAAGTTTGGCTTCCCATAATCCCATAACAGAAAAAGATAAAAAGGAAGAAGAAATAAAAAAGAATATTAAAGAAACAAAATAAAAGAACATTAAAGAAACAAAATAAGACTCGATTTTGTCACCTCCAGCTCTTGGACATCTGCAATTTCTTTTTCTAATCTTTCAGAGTCCTTCAAGGATTTGGTGCGGGACTATTTCATACCAAAATTGCCAAAGTAGGTATAATATATACATCCTCCATTCATCATAAACTAAATAAAAGTGAAGCATATACCATTATATCAAAAGGGAAAAGTAAAGTTTAGGAAAAACTGATGAATTTAGCATGATTCTATTTAATACCTAAAACCTAGAATTAAATAAAAAGCAGAAGCACACAAATTTCTCCAAATTAAAACCAAAGCTAAACTGAATAAAACTTCTAGCTAACCTATAGCCTAGCCACGACCCTACAGAACCAAAAGTAGATATATATGACAGGACAAACTACATACATAGCTATGAATTTCACAGGGAACATAAATTTGAGCAACAACAAACAGTGTGAAATCGAATTGGCCGAATCAATAACTAAACCATTTAAGAGATGGATAATCTATGTAAAGAACAAAACATAAAACATATAATCGTTACATTCATATGTATATATATAAGAGATATTAATTAAATACCACCATGAAATTGTAGGAAGTTTCTAAACTAAAATTCTTCTCCGTCTTTCAAAAATTGATTGCTTCAAAATCAAAAACTCTCTCTCATCGAGAGAAAGAGAGGGGTGTACAACTGGGTTGGGAGTGGGCCATAGACCAGGTACGCACGCTGTGTGATGGGTAGTGTGGGGTCTACACTAAACGCCATATTATGAAAACCTAGTTTTTTAATCAAATAGATCGAAGGGGAAATGATACGATAAGAGAGAAAGTACAGATCGAGGATAGCGTCTTCATCTTCTTTACCGGTAGGATAGAGGATGAGGAGCGACATTCATGATTTCAGATGAAGGTTTTCATTGGTGAGTGAGAGAAATTAGTGAGAGAGACGGATGATGGAGAGAGTACTCGGGTTTGGGAGAAAAATTGAAAGGATTATTTGCGTGCCCCGACTAAAAAAAGACCCAATATCTACCACTCATTCCTAACCCTCGTTGAAGCCCAAAAAATAAGATCTAAACCGATGATCATTTCGTGACTCTTACTAAAAAGGTGACTCTTACTAAAAAGGTCTATAGCTACGGTCCCATCTCAATTGTCGCTATAGGGAGTCGTGTAATCCAGAATTTTTTAATAGCGGCATTACATACGGCCATAACACAAGCCTCGGTATAGGCCTATTTTTCCTTTCTATTGCGTCGGTTAAGAGTCAACCGTCGTTATAGGGTTATTTTTTGGCTTCTATTGCGTTGGTCAAGAGTCAGTCGTCGTTATAGGACCTATTTTTCCTTTCTACTGTGTTGGTTAGGAGTTGATCGTCGCTATAGGATTGTTTTTTCGCCCTATACCGACGATTAGTTACTTACCGTCGAAATATTATAGCTACGCTTCTACCCCGACTCTCAGTATAGTTCTTCGCTATAAATCGATTTTATAGTAGTGACAAGATAGATAATATAAATACGAATAATGTCATTCTAACTATTGACTACTAAATACTTCCATTATTAATATATTTTAAATTTTATATTTACTCTTACATTAAAGTTATATCTCACAATTTAAATTGTCAAGTGCTTTTAATTATTTGATTGTCTAGGTCCGAAATCTTAGGCGACCATTCAACGTCCAAATAATTTCGAGCTTTAAAATTACAATTAAATATTAAAGCAAGAAACATGTGATCGACTGATTTGAAATGGATAAATAAGACTGGTTGGGAATCTTTAAATTGAAGAGGTAATTTTGCATTTCTGTTTATGCATTACTGCATGTTTTCGGAAGTATTACTTTTATATATATATTTTTTGATATTTTTATATAATTTTATAAAAAAAATTATATAAAAATAAGATTATTTTTTTATATATAAAAGAAGATAATATAAAAATATAAAAAATACGTGTAAAAATATTAATTATCTAATATAAAAGAGCGTCAAATACTAACAATTTAAAAATTAGAATATCAACAAAGTATTATTTCCTCTCTCTTTTTAATTTACGTCTTAGAAAAAAATACAAAACTTAAAAATTATAATTAACACTTTATTTGACTGATAAATATGAGCACATAATTTTAACAATATCCTTCTAAATCATTGAAAAAGATATAAGAGACACAAATTAACTTTTAATGTGATAATAATATGAAAAACTAAGTCATTAATACATTTTTAAAATTTACAAATGATAGATTAAAAAAAAATCACTCTCTAAAAAGATTGATAAAAAGGATTGGACGCAATACCACAACATACTACCTCTATTTCTTTTTAATTCACGTTTTAGAAAAAAAAATTAAAACTATAATTGCTATTTTATTTGGTTGATTATTTATATATAAAATTTCAATATTATCATTTTATTTTCATTAAAAAAGATTGGCACTAACAACAAACATTGAATGATAGCCCCCACATCCGTCCTATTCAATTTAAAGATTCTCAGCCACCCATATTTAAACGCCATATTATGAAAACCTAGTTTTTCAATTAAATAGATCGAAGGGGAAATCATACGATAAGAGAGAGAAAATACAAATTAAGGATAGCGTCTTCATCTTCTTTGCCAGTAGGATAGAGGATGAAGAGTGACATTCATGATTTTCAGATGAAGGTTTTCATTAGTGAGTGAGAGAAATGAGAGAGAAATTAGTGAGAGAGACGGTTGATCGAGAAAGTGCTGGGGTTTGAGAGAAAAATTAAAGGGATTATTTGCGCGCCCCGACTAAAAAAAGACTCAATATCTACTGCCATTCTTGATCCCCGCTGAAGCCCAAAAAATAAGATCTAAACCGATGATCACTTCATGACTCTCGCTAAATAGGTCTATAGCTACAGACCTATCTCAATTGTCGCTATAGAGAGTCGTGTAATCCTAAATTTTTTAGTAACGACATTACATACAGCCATAACATAGGCCTCGGTATAGGTCTATTTTTCCTTTCTATTGCGTCGATTAGGAGTCAACCGTCGCTATAAGGTTATTTTTTCGCTTCTATTTTGTTGGTCAAGAGTAGACATTCGCTATAGGGCCTATTTTTCCCTTCTATTGCATTTGTCAAGAGTTAATCGTCGTTATGGGACTGTTTTTTCACTCTATACTGACGGTTGGTTACTTACCGTCAAAATATTAATTTATAGCAACACTGCTGCCTCGATTGTCAGTATAATTCGTTGCTATAGGTCGATTTTCTAGTAGTGATAAGATGAATAATAGATGTACAAATAATATTATTCTAGCTATTGACTATTAAGCACTTTTATTATTAATATATTTTAAAATTTATACTTACTCTTACATTAAAATTATCTCTCAGGCAATTTAAATCGCAAGTGTTTTTAGTTATTTTATTGTCTAGGTCTGCAATCTTAGGCGACCATTCCAAATAATTTCGAGCTTTAACATTACAATTAAATATTAAAGCAAGAAACATGTGATCGACTGATTTGAAATGGATAAATATGACTGGTTGGGAATCTTTAAATTGAAGAGGACGGATGGGGTGATGGGGTATGATTTATTGTTTGACCCCATTTAATGTTGGTTGTTAATGCCAATCCTTTTCCTTCTTAGCTTTTATAGTAAGGGTGGTTTTGTAATTTTGTATTTCTGTTTATGCATTACTGCATGTTTTCGGCATGTTTCTTAAACCGTCCCTTCAGCTTGGGCACGCTAATAAATATGGAAGTATTATTTTTATATTTTTTTTAAATATACTTTTATATAATTTTTTAATTTTTTTATATAAAAATAAGATTATTTTATTTTTATATAAAAGAGGATAATATAAAAATATAAAAAATATCTAATATAAAAGAGTGTCAAATACTCAACCCCCCATCCCCCCCCCCCCCAATAGAGATAAATTCGAGATTCACTATACTAAAGATTTAAAAATTAGAATATCAACAACGTATTATTTTCTCTCTTTTTAATTTACGTCTTAGAAAAAAATACAAAACTTAAAAATTATAATTAACACTTTATTTGACTGATAAAAATGAGTACATACTTTTAACATTATCCTTCTCAATCATTGAAAAAGATATAAGAGACACAAATTAACTTATAATGTGATAATAATATGAGAAACTAAATCATTAATACATTTTTAAAATTTACTAATGATAGATTAAAAAATAAATCACTCTCTAAAAAGATTGATAAAAATGATTGGACGCAATACCACAACATATTACCTCTATTTCTTTTTAATTCACGTTTTAGAAAAAAAATTAAGAATATAATTGCCATTTTATTTGTTTGATTATTTATATATAAAATTTCAATATTATCATTTTATTTTCATTAAAAAGGATTGGCATTAACAACAAACATTGAATAATAACCCCCACATCCGTCCTATTCAATTTAAAGATTCCCAGCCACCCATATTTAAACACCATATTATGAAAACCTAGTTTTTCAATTGAACAGATCGAAGGGAAAATGATACGATAAGAGAGAGAAAGTACAGATCGAGGATAGCGTCTTCATCTTCTTCACCAGTAGGATAGAGGATGAAGAGCGACATTCATGAATTTCAGATGAAGGATTTCATTAGTGAGTGAGAGAAATGAGAGAGAAATTAGTGAGAGAGACAGATGATAGAGAGAGTTTTAGGGTTTGAGAGAAAAATTGATGGGATTATTTGCGCATCCTGAGTAAAAAAAGACCCAACTACTGCCATTCCTGATCCTCGCTGAAGCCCAAAAAATAAGATCTAAACCGATGATCACTTCATGACTCTCGCTAAAAAGGTCTATAGCTACAGTCCTATCTCAATTGTCGCTATAGGGAGTCGTGTAATCCTGAATTTTTTAGTAACGACACTACATATGGCCATAACATATGCCTCGGTATAGGACTATTTTTCCTTTCTATTGCGCTCGTTAGGAGTCAACCGTCACTATAGGGTTATTTTTTTCCCTTCTATTGGGTTTGTCAAGAGTCGACCATCGCTATAGAGCCTATTTTCCCCTTCTATTGGGTTTGTCAAGAGTCGATCGTCGCTGTAGGACTGTTTTTTTCGCTCTATATCGACGGTTAGTTACTTACCGTCAAAATATTAATTTATAGCTACGCTTCTGTCTCGATTGTCAGTATAATTCGTAATTATAGGTCGATTTTTTAGTAATGATAAAATGGATAATAGATGTATAAATAATATTATTCTAGCTATTGACTACTAAGTACTTTTATTATTAATATATTTTAAAATTTATACTTATTCTTATATTAAAATTATCCCTCAGACAATTTAAATCGTCAAGTGTTTTTAATTATTTTATTCTCTAGGTCTGAAATCTTAGGCGACCATTCCAAATAATTTCGAGCTTTAACATTACAATTAAATATTAAAGCAAGAAACATGTGATCGACTGATTTGAAATGGATAAATATGACCGGTTGGGAATCTTTCAATTGAAGAGGACGGATGGGGTATGATTTAATGTTGGACCCCATTTAATGTTGGTTGTTAATGCCAATCCTTTCCCTTCCTATCTGTTATATAAGGGTAGTTTTGTAATTTTGTATTTCTGTTTATGCATTACAGCATGTTTTCGGCATGTTTCTTAAACCGTCCCTTCAACTTGCGCACACTAATAAATAGGGAAGTATTATTTATATATATATATATATATATATATATATATATATATATATATATATATATATTTGATATTTTTTTTATAATTTTATAATTTTTTCACATAAAAATGAGATTATTTTATAGTCGCCTAATAATTTTGACCCAACTAAATTTTTTTTTGACTTTGCCACTAGTTGGATATATTTACGGCTGAATGTTAAACGAATATATTTATATTTATATTCGTATCCGTTTATTTATTGATATCTAAAATCGAATAACGGATATATCCATTTTGTTTTAAATACGAATAATATTCGTTTTTTTTTCTTTTTCGAAGTACGAATGCTAATGGATAAAAAAAAAATTGTTACCATTTATAGCCCTATACATGGCAGCTTCACGTGAGCTTGCGAACTCTCGTGTTTGCTATTCTAGCTTGTATGGCTTTTTAACTAATTGGGCAACTTGATAATCAGGAATTATTAATTTAATCAAGTTTGATCAAATGTATCTAAATCAATTAACTGATTTGGACCTTTTTTGTTTAATAAAAAAATACGTGAGTCTAAACTTTAAATAATCTAAATAATTTAAAATAATTAATTAACCCAAATAATTTTAATTAATTTAGATTGTCCCGCTAATTTGTAAATCATATTGTCAGATATATAATATTACACTATTGTCATTGTGCTCAAAAGTATATGTACAAAATTTGAAGTATATACTTAATTCAGCTGGTCCCATATACAATTTCGAACCCCCACGTATCTACCGTTTTTAACCGAACACGTGAAACTCTGCATGGAATGGCCATCTCTTTAGCAGCCAAGAGCGATGCTCGAGAAAATATTCACCCCATTCCATCCCTCATATAAAAGTCAAATCCTAATAATCGAAATCGACTAGCATGAAATTAATTTTATGATAAATTAAATAATTGATTAATATATTATTGACACACATAAAAAGAGAACACTCATGACTTGCATGTTAACACTGTATTAGTCTATTATCTAACTTATCATAAAATTAATTTCATACTAATTGAATTTAAACACTAAAATCAATTTAATTAATTACTCAAAATGTTTCTCCCAAACCTCTTCATCCTCACAATCCTATTTTCCACCTCCAATGCTTTGGTACAAGACTTCTTCGGTGCACTTACGAGTCTGGTCATTTTTTAATTCCATGTTTCTTGGTACGTTTATTATTACCTCCAACTCAAGCACACTAACAAATAGGATAAGTATAAGTGTACAACACCAAACACAATATTTTGATCTCAACCAATGAAAGATGGAACTTGACATGAAAATATGTGTCAGATACTACTTTTTAATTGTTGAGATATATATTGTATTTGATGTAGTGTGTGGTTGTAGTGTATGTAAAGTTGTCCTAACAAATACGATAGTGCCAAGAACCCACGGGCTGGGACACCACTAAATTCAGATAAATTCGAGATTCGCTGCATTTTTTATTTAAAAATTAGAATATCAATGAAGTATTATTCCCTCCATGTTTTTTTTTTAATTTGCGTTTTAGAAGATAATACAAAATTAAAAATTATAATTAATATGTTATTTGATTGATATATAAAAATGAGTATATAATTTTAATATTATCTTTCTAAAATCCATTCAAAAAGATGAAAGAGAAACAATTAACATTTAATGTAATAATAATATGAGAAAAATAAGTCATTTTACAAATGATAGATGAAAATAAATAAATTTCACTCTCTAAAAAGACACAAAAAAGATTAGAGGAAATAGTACAACAAACTCCCTTTTGTTTCTTTTTAATTCACGTTTTGGGAGGGGGGAGGGGGGGGGGGGGGAGAATGTAATTGATATTTTGTTTGTTTAATTAAATTATATATAAAATTTTAATATTATCTTTCTAATATATATATATATATATATATATATATATATATATATATATATATATATATATATAGAGAGAGAGAGAGAGAGAGAGAGAGAGAGAGAGAGAGAGAGAGAGAGAAATTAATATTGTGAACGGCGACCGATTATATTAGGACTGTAGGGGTATTTTTGATATTTTCTCTCATTTGCTTTATTAAACTACACATTCTGGTAATTAAACTGCGAACGAAAGGATTTTTAACTATTAGATCTCAGCATAAACGACTGAAATTTGTTGTAAAAATAAATTTCCATTTACAACGTTATCAATGGACACTACAAGAAAAAGGTCTATCAGCGACCGCTTATTAGCGGTCAACTTCCGTCGCTAATACGTATCAACGACCGAATACGGTCGCTAATATCTGTCGCCTATAGTTTGGTCGCTAACATGCATATCAGCGATGTGAAACCCCCAAATCTGAGCCTATACAGCCCAAACTTGAGTCGTCAAAAAACAACAACAAAATTATTATAAGGTAGAACAACATTCAACAATACAGTTTATAATAATACACAACTAAGTCTTCACTATTATTATCACACTATTTTACAACGCGTGAAGACTACGATAGCTATTCCTCAGACTCTCACTCTATTCTCCGGCTAAACCCAGCTATGTTTCCATCTCCTGTTGAAAAACAATGGAACAAAAGAAAGGGTGAGCTCAAATAGCCCAGTAAAGAATATCATTACTAAGATAATGACGAATAAATTATCATTAGCCTTCAACAGTTGAGTTCTTGATAGAATACAATAAACTACAAGGTTTATATCAAAAAATGTAGTTAAATTCTTGAACAATGTTCAGATCAATAATAGCAGCGGAATGAGCAATCTATTAGAAGAATAATGCAGACTATAATGTCCACTCGCTTCTCTTTTTAGGAAAAACATCATCAACTTTTATCATCTGAATACCATTAGTCAATATAATACAAATTCTCAGTTCCTGATCATAATCATGCAGATCAACAGTTCATCTTTGCACTACGGGCCAAAGACATTCAATACAACACCAACGGTCATGATTATACCAGATTCAGCCTTTGGTCATAATCATACCAAACAACAGTTCATCTTTGCACTACGGGCCAAAGAGAACATTTACCACGTGCCATAAAAGACACTATATCGCCTTTAACCTATCATCTGTTCAACAATTATATCGCATTTGTGCCCCCGGCCACAGATATTCACAACAACTTGATTTTGGATGATTAGAATGATATAAATGATGAACAGAAGAAATAGGATAAACAATAAGTATCAGAAGTTTACTTTGTGCTGAGTCAAATAATGTTCAAATTGTCAACATGATGTGGAGTGAAATTTAAAAATAATACTCAAGATCCACAGTTTAGAATAACGGTTATAGTTCAATAGAAAGGTTCACGTAAATAAGATGGTTCATTTGAAATGATGAAGTGCAACTATTATGGAACATATAATATTTTCAGGAATTATAGAAGCAATAGTTCCATAATAAGTTCGATTTAGGTGTATGAAAGAAAATAATATCCCTTACCGTAGCAGGTTTGATTAACAAAAGGTGAAGAAAATTAATATCCCTTACCATAGTAAGTTTGAATAATGGAAGATGAAAAAGAGGGTATCCCTTATGAATACAAAGGAAAATAATATCACTTACGAATATGAAAGAAAATGATATTACAAACAAATATGGAATAAAAGTGTCATGTGATAATTCGTGTAAACAACTTATTTCCACAAGAGACAAATAAGAAATGAATACAAAGAGTAATTCACCAAACATGCGGTAATCCGCGTAGTCAGGTTATTCTCGGAGATTAATAAGGAATGAATACGGAAGGTTATTCATCAACAGATGGTAATCCGCACCGTAAGGTTATTCCCACAATTTAATAAAAATTGAATACGAAGAGTCATTCACCAAACATGTTATAATCCGCGCAGTAAGGTTATTCTCAGAGATTAATAAGGAATGAATATGAAAGGTTATTCACCAACAGGCGGTAATCCGCGCCGTAAGGTTATTCCCACAATTTAATACATGGAAATAAAAAGCACATCTTATGAGTAAGAAAGAAACGATATTCTTTTCGAGAATCAAATAATGATAATCCCTTACCTTAACACGTGATTGGATATTGATTTAAATGAGGTTGATTAACTTGAACAGTACACGTACACTTATAAATCTTCACAAATACTCAAGATGACTTAAGCACACTTAGAGAGAACTTTCACAAGAAGTATTTAGAGAGAGAAAGAAAGAACAAGTAAGGAAGTTTATGAAAAATCCTTAAGTTAAGGCCTCTATTTATAGCCAAAAATCTTATCATAACCAAAATTTTCTAATTTAATACAAACCGTTCATTTCAAGATAATGTTTAATCTATACAATTCATTTCATCTTTTACGATTTTTTAAATCTAAACCATTCATTTAAAGATCATCTTTTAATCTACACCATCTATTTCAAAT
This sequence comes from Hedera helix, assembly GCA_947179155.2. Lineage (NCBI taxonomy): Eukaryota > Viridiplantae > Streptophyta > Magnoliopsida > Apiales > Araliaceae > Hedera > Hedera helix. The sequence continues at coordinate 7,988,618 of OX359271.1, forward strand.
TCTATATTATCTTTAATCTATACCATTCATTTTATCTTTTAAGATTTTCTTAATCTAAACCATTCATTTAAATATCATCTCTTAATCTACATCATCCATTTCAAATTCTATATTATCTTTAATCTATGTCATTCATTTTATATCACCTAACTTTATATTATAAGCAAATAACTTTATCAATTCAATTATTCAACAATAATTCATACATATTCATTATTATGACTAATTGTTATAAATACAGTGTAGTTGGCTTTCTGAGTTAGATATCAAGTCAATTAATTAATGAAATACAACTGTTTAAATAACATCATAGTAGAGAGAACAATAATGCAGAAAGCATGTAAAAGAAGGAATACGTTACTGTGTCATGACAATTATTGATTCAATAATGTGAATTACTGTGCATATGCTACTGTGAGAATTATCAATTTAATAACATGAATTATTGTGCATGTGACAATAAAGTCAAATATTGTACGATAACTACTTTATCAGTTTAGTAATACGAAACACTGTACAATGTCGTGTGCTACTGTGCAATACCATGTGCTACTGTGCAATACCGTATGTTATTTGTAATACCGTATATTACTATTCTTTTACCACCGGATATTTTAACAATTAAAAGTAATAGTACCATTGACCATTTAAAAATTGTTTATGTCATTTTCTATATCCGACAATTATTCTTTGTGGGGTCCACCAATGATTGGTTCGTACGGCGCCATCGTACGAATATTCCCCGACCAAAAGAATATTGTCCGACATAATATAATTTACACATAACATCCTTAACTTTTAACCTTATCAATTTAACCACTTACTGTTTCATGAAAATATATATGAAGAAAAATTAAATTTTATATTTCATAAAATTCGGGGTCTTACAAGCGACGGACAATAGCAACTGAAGTTTCAGCGACCGACGCGGTTTCTAAGCTGAGTCATCACATATGCCAACATTCGCCACGTGTAGCGACCGCTAATAGCGACCAAACATAACAGTGAATGATATCAGCAACCACTATCAATGACCAATGGGAAGATTATTAGCGACTGGATTTTGAGATAAATAGCTACCAGTTATTAGCGACCACTATTAGCGACCGAATTCGGTCGCTGATTATTGAAAAAAAAAATTAAAAAAAAATATTTTTTTCGATTCCCATAAATTTCTTTTAACTGTCAAATACATCCTAACACAACACAACAAATATATAAACAATCTCATTGAGATCTCCAACCAAATAAAAAACTAACCAAATGAAATAACATACATTTCAAATAAACATAAAACCAACATCTAATCCAATCGTGGTACATAAATATATACAATAGGATAAAAATCCAACTATGCATGGGTTACACAATAAAATAAAGAAAATAAAAAAGCTAAAAACGATATGTAGCTCGCCAAGCTTCATCGATCTTGCTAACTGCCACGTTCCTGTAACAAAAAAAAGAAACATGTTCAAGATAGTATTATTGACTGATTAATTTTGGTGCATTAAACAATAATATTACCTCGTCTTGCTCAGTCTCCTCCTCTTGGTCCGGCTTACTTGCTGCTGTCACCACCGTACCCGCTAATGAATCAGGACTCAACGCTTTCAAATGATCTTGCAGCTGACGTAGAAGGGCAGGATCTCTGCATATAGCTCTAACACAGTCCACAACATTATGTGGCGTCGGATTGTATGATGCTTGGGTAGACTGGCTACCAGAGCTACAAGAGGCAGTAATACTCAGCCATCTTCACTGTCTTTGGCCCTTAACAAAAAATTTCTTAACAATCGACGCCCTTTCCCACAACTCTTGATCAATCGACGGGCGACCACTACCAGGGGGATACCGCTCATCCATTAATTGGTTGTAAGTGTCCTGTAATTAAGTAATAAATTGAATAATTAAATGTAACGTCAAAATTAATGTATAAACATGTAACGTTAAAAAAAACTTAATTACCTGTATCCGTATAGCATTAGGTAGACCATCACGGGTGGTCACGTACACATCCAACCAATTGATAGTCTGACCTCTGGACCTGCTAGATGACTACAAATATGACGAGTGTATAAATATATTAATCATGCAAATAAATACTAATTAAATGATCATAAACATGAATAAAGTAAATTTGACGAACTCTGTACCTCCCTATCAATAAAATGTTGCGCCTGTGATATATGTACCCTTTGCCTTTTCCCCTTCAGCTACACCTACGGATCTGTTCTTGGCGGCAATCATCCATTTTCTCACCCATTCGTCATTCTGCCACTGCTGGCACATCTCAACCCATATATCGCGCAAGCATCACCACGGGTCGTACCCACGCATATACTATGCAGCCTGGCTAGGATGGTCTATGCCAACATTATACAGTGCCTTTTTTCCACTCCTTCTTTATGTTGTCTTTTGTGCGGACAACACATTTTTGCTAGAATAATGTCTGTATAACCTCTGTTTGTGAATCTTTCCACTTGTATCTTTTCTGAAAAAAAATACAATAATTACATTAAAATAATTGTAATATAATTAACCTAATAATACTAAACATCAGAATAGTTCAATAGAACAGTTATAAATTACAAGAAAAAATATATCTGGAACTCCTACCAACAAGCCTCTTTATGGGCTAGCAGTGTGTTGGCCCATGTAATAGATGGGGTATGCCAGTTTTGTAGGCATAACTGTGAAATACATTTAATAACCTTAACATCTGCAAAATATTTGAAATATAGAATAATTTACATTAGTGTATAAAATAATATAATTTTTAATTTAATATTACTATATGGTTAATAACTTACGTGTTAGTAGGATCATGGCGAATCTGTAATAAAATACGCTCATCTGGATTATCTGGGGCCTTCGGGATATGATTTGGACCCTGGCCTAAACCGCGTTTTCTTCCTGCTGCTGAAGATGTCATCTATTCAAAAAAATGACATATTAATGTGACTTACATAATAATGATTATAGAAATAAAATGTGTGTATATACAACAAGTCAATAATATTATGTAAACATTTATATATAACTCTACAGAATACAAATTAAATTAAACATACATTTTAATGAAACTCGCTATCAGATTCTGAATTATTTTCAACAATATGTGGAGATTCATAACCATCTCCTACTTCAGATTCAGTGTCGCTGTCACTTAATAACTCCTCCTCTTTAGTGTCATTGTCATCTAAGTGTTGTACTGAATCGAGATCCAATTCAGCATCATCATCATCATCATCATCATCATCACCTCCACCCTCTAAATTGTTGAGTTGATTGTTGTCATCGAGATTTATTATATGAGGGTTATGTAACGTCTCCTCTTGGTAGGCTTCTCCGTCTACTAATTGGATACGAATGCGCGCAGGAGTATGAATGACATCTTGCCAATCTGTAGGCATTCTATCCCTTTTCCGAATAGGAGTATGAGTGTAATATACTTGCTGTGTTTGAGTTGGCAACATAAATAGTGCATTCATATATGTCCTTTTGTTAAGGTTAATATCGACAATTCCATGTCGATCGACACGTATCCATTTTTCTGAATCAAACCAATGACATTTAAACAAATTAATCTGACCTCCGTATCTACCCTTGTACGATAACTCGATAATCTCTTCCAACTCCCCATAAAAGGCACGACCAACCTCATTATAGCAATCTCCTTGAACCAACACTCCAGTGTTGGTTGTTCTTTTACCGACGGCGTATATCTTTGTTTGAAAATCATAGTCATTTACTTTATAACCATTGCGAGTGACTTGGTCCCTATCTGGGCCCATGGCTAAGACTTGTACATTTGAAGGAATTGTACCGTCATTAAGAGCTTACAATTGTTTAATACATTGTGAATAATTGTTTCATAAATTAAATAAAATGACTTAATTAAGTTAAATAACTTACTTTGTCCTTTAGCCATTTTGCAAAGTTTTGATCCCGATTCAGTTCAATTTCTTTATCAGTGATGCCATGTTGATTTGTTCTTAACTCAGCGTCGAATGATCTACAGATATATTATATATATGAAACAATATATATGAGATTACAGTGTACATCAATGAGATTAAGTTAAATATGAGTTTTACATGCATAGCTCACTAATCCCTCAATCTCCTTGTAATTGAGAATAATGTAAATATGTGCAGCATATAATTCTGTTTTAGAGAGGAATATGCGTTTTTCTTTTTCATAAGCGCGACCCGGTAGACCAAATACATAAAGTCAACCGTTTAGTTCAACGTTCCCTCCATCATCATGTCTCGGAACTTGATTAGCCTTTATCAAAATTTCATCAAGAAAATAGTCTGATACAAATGTAGATATCTCATCAAAACTGTATGCTTCACATATCGACCCCTCGACATAAGCGCTACTTTTAACTTTCCTCTTCAGGTTTCCCATCACCCTCTCGAAAGGATACATCCATCTATATTGAACTAGACCACCAACACAAGTTTCATAGGGTAAATGAATTTGCAAATACTCCATGGAGTCAAAAAATTCTGGTGGAAATATTTTTTTAAGCTTACACGTGATCTCAATAATGCTCTTCTCATGTATTTTCATGTCCTTTGCATTTAACGTTTTTGAACAAATGCTTTTGAAGAAACGACTAAGCTCAGTCAAAACATCCCATATTGGTTTATCAAGCAAGTCTCAAAATGTTATTGGCAAGAGTCTCTCCATGAACACGTGACAATCATGACTCTTCATCCCTTGTATTTTGTCACCTGTAACACACCTTGCAATGTTTAACGCATATCCATCTGGTAGTTTCAAAGACTTGATCCATACACACACATCTTCAACCTGCTTCTTGGACAACGTGTATTTTGCATGCGGTTTGACAATATTTCCATTAGGTGATTCATAAAGCTCTAATCCAGGACGCTTACAAATATCTTTCATATCCAACCGTGCTTTATCATTATCTTTCGTCTTGCACTTAACACCAATCACAGTGTTAAATACATTGTCGAACAAATTCTTCTCAATATGCATTACATCTAGATTGTGACGAATCAAGTTTGTAGACCAATAAGATAGTTCCCAAAATATGCTTCTCTGAACCCAATTGTGAGACTCACCAAACTCATTAATTGTTGCTGACGCAACACTTTTATCAAATGGGATTACTGGCAATCTCATCACACAGTCACGCACCTCCGTCCCAGACAATCGTCCAACCGATATATCTTTCTCTACTTTTTCTTTTATAAAATTTTGTCTATTTCTTCAAAAAGGGTGATCTATCGGCAAGAAACGACGATGACAGTTAAACCAACAGGGCTTCTGACCATGTGGTAGATTAAAAGACTTTGTATACTCCATACAATATGGACAAGACATCTTCCCGTGTGTATTCCATCCAAATAACATATCATAAGCAGGAAAATCATTAATAGTCCACATAATTGTTGCCCGAAGGTTAAAATTTATTTTCTTCTAAACATCCCAAGTCTGTACTCCATCCTCTCACAATACCTTCAACTCGTCTATAAGAGGTCTAAAGTAAACATCTAGATTCTTTCCAAGACTCTTGGGACCAGGAATCATGAGTGAAAGAAACAAATATGGTTGTTTCATACACATCCAAGGAGGTAAGTTGTATGGAATCACTATCACAGGCTAGCAGGAGTACGAAACAGTTGAGTGGCCAAAAGGGTTGAAACCATCGGTTGACAATCCAAGCTTCACATTTCTTGCTTCAAATGCAAACCCCGGATGTGCTAAGTTGAATTCTTTCCAAGCCTTCCCATCTACAGGATGGTTAAGTTTCCCACCTTTAGCTGAAGATCTCGCATGCCAAGTCATGTGTTCAGCTGTTCTTGAAGACATGTACAATTTTTGCAACCGATGTGTAATTGGAAAATATCTTAAAATCTTAAAAGATATATTTGTCTTTTTTGTAGTCACACCCTCTTTATTAGACTTAAACCGATCATGACTGCACAATGTGCACTTTGTCTTCTATTCATTTTCCTTATAAAACATCATGCAATCGTTCGGACATGCATCGATCTTCTGGTATCCAAGACCCAACTTCTTCACCATTTTCTTACAAAAGTAATAGTTATCGGACAATTTTTCATCGTCAGGTAACATACTCTTAATGGCATTTAAGAGCGACTCAAGACACGTATGGCTCATGTTGTGATCAGCCTTGATGTTAAGTAACGTCGTCACTGCAGACAATGTAATTTGCTTTGAGCAACCAGGCCACAACGGTTCACTACCTACCTCTAATAACTTAAAGAACGCTTTGGCATCAGAATTCATAAGTTGATCTATGTCTTGTTCCTAGTCAAAATTCGGTCCAACAATATCATGAACTATGTCATTCATACGATGGGTACTACTGTCTGCTGGATTATGTATCCGTGCATTGACATTCTCTCTTTTCTGTCCATGTGCCCACCAACATTCTTCGTAATTTTTCATGAACCCATTAACAAGTAAATGATAGGAGACAATATCTCTGTCCGCATAATTTACAGTCTTACACTTCAAACAAGGACATCTTATCTTGTTCTGAGCGTTGACACATTCTTTTTGGCTATATGCGTAATCCAAAAACACTTGACAACCAGTTCTAAATTTAGCTGTAGCACCTATCTGCCCGTGTGACTTTCGTCGCCTCATCCAATTACGGTTTGAATAGAAATTCATAATAGTATGGTACCTATTTTGACAAGATTTATTGTATTTATTAAATTTACTTATTACAAATGTATAGAGATAATGCATGTTTCCTACCTAAATACGTTTCCACCCTTATTACACTGGTCAGGCTTCTATCACATTCTTGTATGTGACGTCCCAATAATGTCAACGACTTAAACAAATGCATATGTTTGTTTTAAAGAAATTTCTATAGCATCTACCATCGGTCTCCAAGTACACGAAATAGACTATGATTTACACAGTCTAAGTATGCACCCGGAGAACAATAGAAGATAAAAAAATCAAAATTTCTTTAGAACAAACAGATAAATTCGCTTAAGTCATTGACACCGGCCTAAGTGGGAGCGGAACATACAAGAACAGTCTCAAAACGGGGACTATTCAAGATTCACTCCTAATGAGTGAATCTTTAACGGGTTTCTAAGCTACGCATATTATTTTTTATATTAAATTTTTTTTTATTTTATCTTATATTATATTATTTTTATTTATTTTATAATATTATTTTGAATGATATTATATTATATTTCTTTATTTTATATTAATTTGAATGATATTATATAATATTATTTTTATTATATTATTTTGTTTTATTTTTCTTTATTATATTTTTTTGTAGTACTTTATATTATATTATATTTATTTATTTCATAATATTATTTTGTATTATTTTGAAATTGTGGGGAGTTTGAAAGGGAAAGAGGGTGGTGATGACTCGAGGACTAAAGTCTAAAAGGAAGGGAGTTCAACTAATAATCCCATGAGAATAATGTTACCGGAATCATAACCATCACCATATATATATATATATATATATATATATATATATATAGAGAGAGAGAGAGAGAGAGAGTGAGAGAGAGAGAGAGAGAAAGACTATCCACAGTAATTGATTGTCAAAAAAACTGTTGCACTAATTAAATACAAGATATAAATTAACTGTGAACGTTCTTACCGCTGAGACTCTAGCAACAGTATGCTAATAACAATCGATTATTATAAATTAACTCATATATATATATATATATATATATATATATATATATATATATATATTAACTTATTGTTACGGTTGGTTACTTGCATTATGATACTCCATTAATATTTAAGGGAGTATTATTTTTATATATATCTTTAATATTTATACATAATTTTTTTTATATAAGAACAAAGTGAATATCATTTACATATGAAGTGATAACATAAAAATATCAAATTTATATATATAAAAATATAATTTTTTTTTTTTATTAATGATACGCATAATAATCAACTTATTTAAGCATTTGACATATTCTATAACAATAGTCTATAGAATAAATAGTGACTTATTTATTTACATCTTGCCTATAATATGTCAAACATTTAAATAACGAGTGTTGCTATATATGATAATAAATTTATATTATCGTATGTAGATACATGAGATTGAAGGGTTTAAAAAATTTATTTTTTTTATTTTATCGTTTATAATTTTACTTTAATCGTAATGCACGTTTTATAAAATAAGTCAACATATGAATCATTTTCTTAAATAACTATTATAAAAATTAACAAACTCAACACAAATATTTAATTTATATCGATTTAAAATTTAATACACATAATATCTCAGATTGGTGTTTACCTTTTCCGACAAGGGGTGGCATCCGACAGGGGATGGCGCTTGGCAAGGGGCGGGGGCGGCAGGGGGCGAGGCGGCTACAGCAGGGGTGAGGGGAGGGGATGATCGACGTCCGGCAAGGGGAGAGGAGGGGAAGGGTGGCCGTCCGGCAAAGGGAGGGGCAGTTGTCCGGCAGAACTCTTCTCTTCTTCTCTTCTCTCTCTCTTCTTCCATTTGTTTCCCGTGCAGCGCCTAAATTTAAGTCTGAATATAATAGCGACCGCTTAACAATGACCGATTTTGATCGCTAATTTTTTTTAATGCGTTGACACTTTTAGCGATGGAAAGTGTGGTCGTGAGATGGATAATCGGACACTAATTATGGTGCCAAAAATTCCAGGCTTTTTTGGTGGCAAAAATGGTATTTACGACGAAAATAACGACCGTCTTCCGGTCGCTATTAATGTTAGCGACTAGTTACACTATCGGTCGCTAAAACGTAGTATAAGCGACAGATTTTGCGGTCGCAGAAAGTCTTGGTCGCTGATATGCGTTTTTTTTGTAGTGGGAGCAGTCCCCTATATATATATACTCTAGTAATTGTCCATGTCTAAAGGCACGACGTAACGAAAAAAATTCTGCCCAAATCAACACTTCATTTCACACCCATCCATTCAAATTTGAATGAATGAGTGTGAAATTGAGGAAAAAATTGTGTGTGTGAAATAAAATGTGAGCCATTAGATTAAGATTGAAAGATTATAACCATTGTTGTGCTTTGTTAAATAAAAGATTCAACATGAGTTGTGTTTTATTTTATATATATATATATATATACAGGATTCCCTCAAGTTTACACGAATTTGTAATAGACATTAATATGTATTATAATTTTTATAATATTATAGTTTTAATTAGACTTGGCAAACGGGCAGAATTAACCTAAACCGATTGGGTCATAGGTGAGTCGGGTTAAATTTGGGTTAGGCCAAAATGACTCAAATTTTTTTGGGTTAAAAATAAGAGGTCTGTGACCCAAGATGGTACAGGCCAAGCCGCGAGCTAATTTATTTCTTTTTCATCAATCACAATTATGTTATATAGACTAAAAAATTAAGTTGATTTTTTTTATTTCAATTTATTTATTTATTACCTATTTTTTAGTAAAATAATTTTAACAAATAGTCTTATATTTCAATGTATTTGTTAGTAAATTATTCTAAAATTGACTCAAACCGGTGTTTATATTAGAACGAAGGGGGATTTTTGACCTTCTAAATACCGTCGGTCCTAATTACTACAGTAGAAACTTCCCATCTTATATGAATAAAATTTGTCATTTGCTCCACCAGCCGCCAAGGTAGGGTTCTTAAGGATACAGTCAATGAACTAAAATGTAATGTCTACTTAAATTTTCATTGGTTTTTTACTAGTAATAAATATAATATAAGTTTGTTGATTGAATTTGTCATTTGGTCCACCAGCCACCAAGGTGGGTTCTTAAAGATAACAACCAATGAAAGAAACTATCTAACATCTTCTTAGATTTTTCATTGTTCATTTATTATATACATTAGAATGTATATGTATGCAGTTTGATCCTCTTTTTTAGTAAAATAATTTGAATAGTCATATTTTTGTTATAATTTTTAATTATAAAGAAATATTTAATAATTTTAATTTTTTATAAAATTAATTTTACTAAAATAAAAAATTGACCCGCGAACAGAACCGAACCACAACGGGTCAAGCAAAAATAACTCAAATTTTTATAGACTAAAAAATTAAGGCCAGACCTAAGAGTTCGGACCAATTTGATTAGGTCTAATTTCAATATGATGCAAATCTATATCCTCTAGCCAATTTTGGTTAAACTCGTGCAAAGTATGTGCCTTTTTTATGGTCAAACTAATTCGATTATATGTAAAATTATCTCCCCTTCAAACGTAAGGGTAAAAATGTCCTAATGTTAAATAAATAAATGTATAAAATTGTCATTTAATCTTCAAACACTCACTAAATTGATATTTAGTGACTTTAAATGGCTTCTCAATGTATATTTTAATTTAATTTAATAAATGTAGTATATTAATGAAAGATACTTTTGTCATTTTATATTATTATTATTGTTAAAAAATAAATAAATAATTAACAGACGAGAGGAGTACTACCTTGTATTCTATAAATATATTCCTTATATCTCAAGAATCCTCCACCCACAAAGCTCTCACTGGAAAAAAGAAACTATACCCCAAGACCCGCCATTCTTGGTTTTCCGGGATGGACGCCGGCCGTTACATTGTCTTAGTTCTCATTCTCGCCTTCGTATCCAAATCCGTTTCCCGACCAATCATCCGACTCTTACCCAAACTCCAACGCCCCGACATTGACGACTGCGAGAGCTGGAAATACAACGTGGAGACAAATAACGCCGGGGAGTGGAGTACAAGCCCGGAGAGGTGCGTAAACTACCTGCAAGGGTACATGACCGGTGACCAGTACTGGTTGGATTCGGAGATGGTCGTCGATTATGCGGTGGAGTATTTGAAGACTGTGAAGCTGACCGGGAAAGATGCTTGGGTTTTTGGTGTCGATGATACTCTGCTATCCACTGTGCCGTACTATGAACACCACAGATTCGGGTGAGTTATTCAAACCTCTTTATATTTCCCAGTCAATCAAGTTTGTTATAGTTTATTCTATGGAAATACAATAAGAAGGGAACCCAACCAATCAATCTGATGACGTGTTTGCTTTAAGCCTTTAACTACCATACAGTACGCATGCATGAGAAAAACTTTCCAATAAGCTTTGTTCAAACTAGCTTGGTCCTACCTCTTTTGAATTCATTTCGGAGATATTACCTCTTCCCTAAATAGCTAGAAAAACTTTGTAAATGTTCATTTTTAATCTTCTAGCACACTTCAATACTAGTTAATGACTATAGCCATTGTTTACTCTTTCAACTCTAACTTTATATACTGATAAACGTATTGGTATTCACAAGATCTTAACTACGGAGTTACATTTATGTTTTTAACTTCTTGTTGTGCTGATGCAAATGATCAGTCAGAAATATTATAAATTGTGATGAAATCTATAATACTATTGAATTGTGCAAATGCTGATGCTCTAACCTAGCTAGCTAGTATTTTCACATTTGGTTGATCCAAATCTTCCTCTTTTTGAAACAGTGCAGACGCCTTTGACGAAGATTCTTATAATGATTGGGTAGCCCTGGCTAACGCTCCTGCCGTACCAGCAAGTTGGAGATTGTACTATGAGGTAGCAGAGAAGGGATTTACTATAATTTTTTTAACTGGCCGGGATGAATTTCAAAGAGATGTTACCAAGAAAAATCTAATTAAGGCTGGATTCGACTACTGGGATAAGCTTATCCTAAGGTACATACATAAGCTGATGCTTCATTATAGCAATTTTCTTCACCCAAATTCTTTCTTGGACAAGTTTTAACTAATTTGACATACACTTTAATTTATGCACATAATATGTGATATGAGGATAATTTTGTAAATTACATGTCTGACCCAATTTTCTTAAGCTCTATGTACAAGTGTATAACTTTTTGTGGTATGAAGTCACCGGCAAGTATTTACAAGATGGTTCGACATAGTTACTTTTTGTTAAGTGCTTTGTTGTGGATGAAACAGGGGAACCTCAGATCAAGGAAAACCGGCCATTACTTACAAATCTGAAAAGAGAAAGGAGCTAGAAGATGAAGGTTACACCATTCATGGGAGCTATGGAGATCAGTGGAGCGACCTGTTGGGTTTTTCTACGGCCAAGCGTTCCTTCAAAGTCCCAAATCCAATGTACCATGTTGCATGATGAGAAATCAAAAGGTGGCAATCTCATAGAATGTCATGTTATAATTCGTCGTTTAATTAATGTTTAAGCCATGGTTGATTGTTTCTTGACTGCAATCCTAAATAAATGGCGTGTATCATAAATGGGCGTGAATCCTCTCTGATGATGTTTAAAAATATTTTAATATTATGTTGTTAATTATGAGCTACAATTTTCATGGGAGTTACGAATGTTAGAAATTAAGTCGTCGCAAATTAAACAATATAAATAAATAGAAGAACACGTGATTTAATGTATAAAACTTTAAAAGAAAAAAATCACAGATCAAACTCTGAATCTCCACTATCACAATAATAATGAGCTTACAAATTCCTCCTAAGTTTTAGCCTTAACATTTGAGGTTATATAATATCACCACACAACTTTTTGCATAGACTAAAAAGGTTACACCATTCATGGGAGCTATGGAGATCAGTGGAGCGACCTGTTGGGTTTTTCTACGGCCAAGCGTTCCTTCAAAGTCCCAAATCCAATGTACCATGTTGCATGATGAGAAATCAAAAGGTGGCAATCTCATAGAATGTCATGTTATAATTCGTCGTTTAATTAATGTTTAAGCCATGGTTGATTGTTTCTTGACTGCAATCCTAAATAAATGGCGTGTATCATAAATGGGCGTGTATCCTCTCTGATGATGTTTAAAAATATTTTAATATTATGTTGTTAATTATGAGCTACAATTTTCATGGGAGTTACGAATGTTAGAAATTAAGTCGTCGCAAATTAAACAATATAAATAAATAGAAGAACACGTGATTTAATGTATAAAACATTAAAAGAAAAAAATCACAGATCAAACTCTGAATCTCCACTATCACAATAATAATGAGCTTACAAATTCCTCCTAAGTTTTAGCCTTAACATTTGAGGTTATATAATATCACCACACAACTTTTTGCATAGACTAAAAGCTGTAAAATCCTTCCTCCCACCATACAACTTTTTTGCACGGAATATAAAAATTATAAAAAATCATCTCTCTCACACAAACACAAAATCCACTCACATCATCTTTTAACTCTTAGGATGCTACATGACTTTTGGTTATGCTACACTTCAACAACTGTAGATAATACTCTATTTATAGAATACCTACAACTTTCTTCTTCATATTTAAAATATGACACTTCCAACATAATACTCCTATTAAAAATAGAATTTCTTTATTTTCATAACAACAATTCTTTTCTAAATGGGAGTCAAGGAATATCACAACAATTTCTCAATTGACTTAAATTCTCGACTACTTTAATTTCAAGTCTGGATAAGATTTGAGGAGTATCCCAACAATTCCTCAATCGACTCAAATCTCTAAACACTTCAAATTCATCATTGTTACCACTGTAGTAGTCGCCACCATCATCTGTAACATCTGCACTTTCACATCATCTACATCATCGATAATATCCATCATCTTCATCTTCATCAACATCTCTATCATTTTTATCATCTAACGACTGCGCATTAATCTCCATAAGCGCAAAATCTCTTGTTCATCACCATCATGATGAACATTGAATGCAGATCCTTCAAATTTCACTCTCTTTATTTGTCACACCAATGCGACTAATTCTCCTCTACCTTGGTGTGATGCTCCCAAAATTCGTGTACCATAACACTGGAGATGGTGCTCACTATATTAACCATTCATCACATTTATTTTTATATATCTTACTTAATGACATATAATTAAATATAATATCTTACAATACATGTCTTACTACTCCCAAGTTCTAACATTTTAAAATACAAAATATAATTATCACAAAAGATTACATCATCAATAATAATAATAATAATAATAATAATAATAATAATAATAATAATAATAATAATTCTAACACGTTAATTATTCTACTCCTTTGTTTTTTCCTTACCTTTATCTTTTTTAGATCCCTCGGCTTTAGATGAAAATATTATATAAGTAAGAGTGAGCAACTATTTTGCTCAACAAGTTTAAAAAATTCGATAAATAATAAATCATGAATATAAGAATAACTTTTCTAAATTTTCAACAATTGTTTAATAATTGTGAAATAATATGAATAATTAGAAAATGAATCAATTCTTTTAAATGAGAATCTTTACTTTTATACTAAATGGTCATAAATGACCGTGAACTCTTACAATGTTTAACTGTCATTCAACTGAGAACCTTCAGAATGTTTATCAATCGCATAGACTATAAACATCATCTAGAAGTACTTCAGGGGATCAATTTATTGTACCCTATGTTATGCATAATATTTTATTCTTACTTGCGCAAAGTTGGTTATCCGACATAAAATATCTCATTTATCAGGGTTGTTCACTCAGTCTTATAAAAGGTCACACCAAAACAATTTGGATTGGATTGAACTTTAATCAATTTCAAAGAATTTTATCAATTCAAAACTTATCATTTCATAGAAACGTATCTAGCCGAAACAAAAGACATCGAATCATATCTTTAAACAGTTCATAATAGAAAAATAAAGTTCAAAGGCACCAAAGTGCAAAAACTTTCGCATAACTAATTTGAACAGTTAAATAACTAGCATAACTAGAGAACTTGCACAAATATTAAAATTTTGCGTAAGTTTAGAACTTGTTTGAACTTGGTGAGACGTTATTAGACACGCTACTACTGTCCTCCTAAATATTTCCCACAACATCCGTGAGGATTTATTTAAGTAACTTAATTATTATCTATTACTGTTTAATCTCGGTAAATAACCATAACTTATGTAAGTAATTAATTATTTATTATAACATTAATATAAAAATGACCATATTAAACTTACTTAGTCTTATATGTCCACTTTTAATGCATTTTAGTCGGTAAAATTATATTATATAATTTTCTAACTTATCTTTAATTAATTTCCTTAATTTTCTTAACTTAATTTTATTTATTAAAATTCTTTAACTACTTTATTATTTTCCTTCCTTCTGGTCTCGCTTAGTTAATTTTATTTCATATGTAAAATATTTTTTTCTTAATTTTTTAGCATCATTTAATATTTTTAAAAGGGTCATTTATGCTCAAAAATGCAACATTTTTCATATTTTGATTTTTAATCCAAAAATCACGAAATTTACACAATAACTTCCCCTCCCTGAAAGTAACTCCAGTTAAAATTGCATCACGTTATGAGTTAAATAACTTCAGTTTTGCCAGTTTTAATTTTCAAAACCTAAAATTTCATTTGGCCACAACTCACTCATTCGAAATTGGATCTAGCTCATTTTTGGTCAGAAGCTTATTGTTATGAAACACTTTTAGACCCTGAAAGGCCTTAATTTTTCTCATAAATTAGCTTCCCAAACACAGTACTTGAAATTCTTACAGTTTTAGAGTTTATAGTTTTTGCATTTTTTCCTATTTTGGTAGAAAAATCACCATGAATCGCCATTAACAAATTTTATTAACGTTCCACTTGGGCTATTTAGAGAACTCATAGACTCATCAGACACAACTTACGGATCTCAAAAATAATTAAATCACAATGAGTTAAGTATTTTAGAAATTCAATATTCCAACTAGGGTTTTCATGTTTTTATGTTTATGTTTTTGCTTTCATTTTCTCTTAGTTTTCATGCATCTATACACATATTACACACAAACTCCATCACAATCGCACTTATACCTTCGGATCCACCATGATCCTCGTCACAAACAACCTCCCACAACAAGCATGCATAAAACATAATCTAATGGTCTTCTTGGATCTTCTTCTTCCTTACTAACTTTGCTAGCTTCCTTCTTCTTCCTTAGTAGCACAACCTTGAGCCTCTCTCTTTTCTTTCCCTCTTCCCACCGAAGCTCTCTCTCTCTCTCTCCTTTTTTCTTAACTTGGTAAAATGAAGAAACTCTTGCAAGAATACTAAGTGTTAGGTATTTATAAATGAAATAACAAACTTGCAAGTAAATCCTCCTCAATTTTGGTCTTCTCTTGGTCAAGCCACTACACTTCTCTTCTTCCCACATGGGTCTCACATGATTAACCTTAATCACCCAATTAATTAAGCTAAACTAGGTTAAGGTTAATTAACATTGGATTACTATTCACTAGATTTGATGGGGTTTTGGTAGGAGTTGATGAACCCTGTGCGTTGGCCTAGTACATCCGGCCATTCCACTTTTTTTGTTTTAATAATTGCATCATTTAATGATGTCATTGCTTACCTCAATTATTTGCCCAACACTTGAACTTGGATTGGGCTTGGTTTTGGGCTCATGTGCAAGTCTTGGATCACTTCTTGTTGGGTTATTAGACTCTTCTTTGGGCTCCTTGATTTGGACTTTAAAAACATAACATTTGGGCTCTCATTGTTATCATGAAACATGCCTTGTTTGGTTGCTCCTTGGACTAGCTCTTTTATTTCTCATTTGGGCTTGTAGCTTGATTGATTAATTGGTCTGGCCCCTTTTTAATTTGCCACACATGCCAGGCTTGCAACAAATCTTCATATCTTGGACTTTAATTAGTTTAGCTTTATGACTAGCTTGCTTTATTAATTTATCTTGATTTTCCTTTTTGTTCCTTTATTTAATCCAAACTAATTTAATTAATTAGCCTTATTTGACTATTATTTTATTTCCTTTGTTTCTTTGTTTGGCTACTAGTATATTAAATATATAAATCACTTATATATTTAATCATTCACTTCAATTGTATAATAACACTTTTTCAATAAAAATTTATTTCATTAATAATATTACATAACCCTTATTACAAGGTTACATACTATACACGATTGTTACACTTGGACCCAATTAACATAGCTTATAATGTCACTTGTTGGGAATTAAATCGACGCAAACTAAATGACATAAAATAAATAGAGTTAAAATGACACAAGATTTAATGTTAAAAATATTTAAAGAAAAAAATCACAGACCAAATTTTGAATATCCACTATCACAATAATAATGGGCTTTTGCACGAACTAAAAGTTGCAAAACCCTACATTCCATAATATAATTTTTTTGCACGGAATATAAAAGTTACAAAATACCATCTTCCTCACACAAACACAAAACTCACTCACACACTCTTTTAACTCTTAAGATGTTGCATGACTTTTGATTGCGTTACACTTTAACAATTAAATATATATAATACGTTATTTATAGAGTACCCACAATTTTCTTCTTTCTATTTAAAATAGGACACTTTCAACATAATACTCCTATTAAAATTAGAACTTATTTCTATCCATAACAATAATTATTTTCTAAATAGGATTCGAGGAGTATCCCAACAACAAAAGAACTAACAATATTTTTTTAAACATATGTTGAGAATAAGTCAACGCAAACAAAACAATAAAATAAATAGTGAAGAATAACACAATATTTAACGTGAAAAATCTTTAAAAAAATAATCACGAGTCAAACTCCGAATTTTCACTATATTAATAATAATAGACGTACAATAATCCTATCAAATTTTGCACTCTAAAACTTGAGGTTACACAAATCTCCATAATACAACTTTTTGCTCGCAATATAAAATATACAAAAACCCTCTCTCTCGCACAAACTAAAAGCTCACTCATTCATACACTCTCTTAACTCTTAACTTTTAAAATGTTACACTACTTTTGGTTGTACTATATTTCAACAACTAAACATAAAATTTTATTTATAGAGTACTCACAACTCTCCTCTTCCTATTCAGAATAAGAGAATTCCAAAATAAAATTCTTACTACAAATAAGTTAATTTCCTTTCAAAATAATATTGCTATTAAAAATAGGACTCTCTTTTCATAACAGCAATTTGTTTTTTGAACACAATTTGAAAAGTATCCCTATAATTCTTTTTGCAAATCAAATTTTTAAATACTTTAATTTTATTTTTAAATAGAATTTAAAAAATATCCCAACAACATCATGAGTTACCACCATTACTTGATGTCAGTTATAATTTCAATTTTATATTCCATTTTCTTATATATGCTGATCTCCGTTAGCATGATGGTATATAATCAGTTGGTGAATGGCATGTTCATGTGTGGAATATTTGTTAGAATGATATAGAAAGAGTTTGCTAGCGACATGTTGGTAATGCAAAAATTTATATGTGAGAGAATTAATATATTATGTGTAATATATTATATATTAGTAATGGATAAGAATAAAACACTGTGATGTACATGATGTTCCGAATCTCCTAATTGCATGTGTAGACTTCGTTGAGCATAATAGTATAAAAATTGAGTTGTATTCTAAATGTGACATGTCAATGATTCATTATATTGGATTGAGCATTTATTTTTTTACGATAATATGAATCATCTTAAAAAAATATTTTCCGTGCGTCAGTTCAATATCACACTACTTTGGTTGTATCATTCCATATTATATGATTTGTGTATTTTATTGATTTAAATTTATTTATTTCATTTCTAATATTTTTTTATACTGAAAGAACAACAACGGATGTGGTTTGATTTTAAATATAGTTATTGGATTTCAACCTATGTGGATCTTTATAATTTCCAATAAAACCAAGTCGGACTTAATATTTAGTGATTTTTAGTGTTTCTCAATCTGTATATCTGTTATTGATAGGGGACTTCCTCAATGTGTTATGGCCTCTTTCGATTCTATGTTGGTATCTCGAAATGCTAGAATTTTTCATCAAAAAATATGTGAATTTATGTTGTATCTCGAAATGCTAGAATTATTCGTCAAAAAACATGTGAATTTGGTTTGTGTTTGTACTTAATTGTTCGAGGTTATGAATAATGTGTCTTGAGATATCAAGTTCATCTGATTACTTTTCCTATTTTAAATTATTATTTGTTATTTTACGTGATAACGGTAGTTGATGCAGCAATAGCAAAATTTTGTAAAAGCAACGTTTACAGCGATTATAATTAAAATAATACAAAATGAACAAAAAAGACATCTTTATTTGTAATTTTATTTCTCATTTGCAATTATATTAAATGATAATTAATATAACAATAAATGGTAACAGTGATAATAATCATTCTATTAAATAATAAAATCATTATATTAAATGATAAATAATAATAATAATAATAATAATAATTCTTTTAGATAATATTAATAGGTAAAAACAAGAGTATAGTAATTACGACAAGTTTTCTCCCACACAAATTTTGTAGCCAACAATTTCTCTACAACTAATTAATTTTCTTACCTTTTCTCCACCACAAAACAAACAAATATTATTTTTTGAGAACTAATATATATATATATATATAATATTTTTATATAATTCTCTTCTATATAAAAATAAAGTGGGTCCTATCGAAATCTTGTAAGAATATAAAAAGTACACGTGTAAATAACGCCTCTGTGACTACTTCGTCTTATTTTGAACACATAAGATAAGAGGTAGAGTCGTGCAGGGATAATTATTCGATTGAAGAAGAATTGGATATACAATTTTGAAAGGGAGATTTAAATCAAGAAGGAATAAGTGCGGGTCACAAACAATTTTTGGGGGTGTACCCATGACTGCTACGGATGGAGAAGTGACATTAATAAAATTTAAAAAGAAGTGGGGAATTCATGTTAATTTTTTTCGTAATATTTCATCGTGCACATACTGAACACCACCCAAACCACCTCGTAAGGCCAAATTAATTGTACGAAAACAAAGAAAAAAGGAAGAGTGAAGGAGTGCAATGTACATATACCTTTTATCGATTTTATAGTATATTAGTTTATACGTACGCTGCCAAGTAATATATTGAATAAATGTAAATTTTATGGTGGATAATATATATAAATAGTGTAGTGGAAAAAAATACCATTATAGTAATTTAAAAATGTAAGAGATTAATTTGTGTTTAGTCTAAGTATTACTACTAAAATTTTGAATATATGTGAAACGCGTTAGACTTTTGAGTTTTAGTATCCGAGAAAGGAAAAATGAGGAGAAAGAAACTTAGTAAGAAAGGAAATGAGTGGAATGACAAAAGAAGGCCAATAAATGAATACATTAATTCTATCTAGACTAAATTTAATTGAGTCACTTAACCGATCAAATTAATTCAGCTCAATCATCCCATAGTTTATTACTAGTTGGCAACTCGTGGAATGCACGAGCTAGTTTGAATAATGAATTGACTAACCTAAACCTAAATATCTAACAAAAAATACATTTAAGATATAGTTGTTGATTAAGGTTTTATCATACTGTGATATAGAAGAACTTTTCGTCACAATAGAAGGAAAATAATGAAATTACATGTAAGGTTCTACATAAAGTATTAACAACAATTAAACTATTAAAGACTAAATGTCAAAAAAAATTATTTAAAATATAGGTATAAATATAGATCTAACTGAGTTATGCATAGTACACTTTTTAGGTCTAAACTTAGGAACCAAACAAAGCATAAACACGACAAAATAAAACATACATGGAATACAGATATAATTAAATCCTAAAATAAAGTCAAATCCGAAATAAAATAAAATAATAATCTGATGTGAAACCCTAAAATTTAAAATGGACTGGCAACTTAAATATCATAATTAGCTCTAATGCATTTAGATCAATAAATCGAAACTTGCGAAAAGTTGTAAAGGCGTTTTTAACGGACCAAGAGAGTTAAAGATGGAAGCTTAAAGTTTAATATAGTGGCACTATTTGTATGTTAGTTATCCATTATTTATTTTTCCTAATCACGCAAGAGATTTAAAGGCTAAAAAAATTAAAAGATAGTAACTTAAATACTGCATGCATACATATCAGCAACTAAGAAGACCAAATCAAGAGATTGAACCTTAGGGCTTAGGGGCGAATCCTAGAGAGTTTTTCAACACTGGTTATTTTATAGTCGATTTTGTCTAAGTTTTGCTCAAAACTTTTTCGGTAATCCAATTAGGGCCAAAAAAATTCATTGGTTAGCCAAATAGAAGGTTCCTAGAGGGGTTGAACCCTAGGGGGTCCTCCCAAACTTGTTAGTTTTTTCAATTTTTTTTGTTTTTGATTGTCTTGTTCAGACAATTTGATTCAATTGGATCATTATGATCCGCTTATCGAATGCACACCTCTCTTTTTCTCGTACATACCCCTCTTTCATATTTAAGTTTTCAAAACAGTTCCATTTATCAATCCTATAAGCTATAACGACTCCGTTTACCAAAAATTACAAAACCCAAGCTCAAAAATATTAATAAAATTTTAAAAAAGTGGGGAATTCATGTTAATTTTTTTTGGGTGATATTTCATCGTACACATACTAAACACCACCCCAAAGTCACCTCCCAAGACCAAATTGATTATACGAAAGCAAAGAAATTAGCAAGAGTGAAGGAGTACATATGCCTTTTATCAATTTTATAATATATTAGTTTATACATATGCTGTCGAATAATATTGAATAAATATAAATTTTATGGTAGAGAATATGTATAAATAGTGTAGTGGAAAAAATACCATTATAGGAATTTAAAAATGTAAAAGATTAATTTGTTTTTAGTCAATGTATACTACTAAATTTTGAATATATGTGAAATGCACTTTTGAGTTTTAGTATCCAAGAAAGGAAAAATGAGGAGAAAGAAACTTAGTAAGAAAGAAAATGAGTGGAATGAAAAATGAAAGGCCAATAAATGAATACATTAATGCTATTCAGACTAAATTTAGTTGAGTCAATTTAATCGGTGAAATTAATTCATCTAAACTAAAAGTTGAATCATCTCTTAGTTTATTATATTAGTTGACAGCCCGTGCAATGCACAAGCTAGCTTGAATAATGAATTGACTAATTTAAACCTGAATATCTAACAAAAAATACATTCAAGATGCAACTGTTGATTAAGGTTTTATCATACTGTGATATAAAAGAACTTATCATCTCAATAGAAGAGAAATAATGAACTTACATGTAAGGTTATGCATGCAGTATTAACAACAATTAAACTATTAAAGAAGCAACACCATAAAAAATTATGCAAAATATATATGGATGTAAATATAGATCTAAATGAGTTAAAAATAGTGTTAAGTGTAGAAGTTGGACACTTAAAAATAGTGTAGAAAACTAAAAAATATTTAAAAAGTAGGAGTCAAGTGCCGGACACTTTCCCCCAACCGACAAGGATCCCGAGTTCATGTGACATAAGCCGTAATTAGAGTCCAAGCAGATTACCTTGAGGTTGCTGCTTGATTTGGGATTTGAAATAATTATATGGTAAATAAATTATCTGACTTTAGCCATTGTTTACTCTTTCAACTCTTATATACTAATAAACATATTGCTATTCACAAGATCTTAACGAACTTATTGTACTATGCGAATGATCAATCAGAAATGTTATGAATTGTGATGAAACAATACGATTGAATTGTGCAAAGGCTCATGCTCTAAGCTAGATTGAATGTGGCAGTTATCATTAATTTCTCTTGTTGTGGAGTGGCCTGTTGGGTTTTGCTATGGGCAAGTGGTCCTTCATACTCCCAAATCCAATGTACTATATTGCGGGATGAGAAACTCAAGGGTGGCAGTTTCATAGAATGTCATGTTGTTGTTTTGCTGTAAAAATAGTGGAACTTACCACTTTTTTATAATAAATTTTATTATTTTTATAAAGGTTATTGTATGAACCATTATTATGAATTATTACTCATAGCATCTAGAAAGTAATATTAAATTTAAATTAAAGCCAGGGCTACAATTTTATTTAAATGACTAAAATGGACTAAATGGAAAAACTTGATTTATTCTAGATGGACTGAATTGTGCAAAGGCCTATTTGATTATTTTTCTAGTCAATTTTATAAAATTTAATAATTTAAAATTCATGTGAATTTATGTGATTTTAACTAACAAGAAAGTTAATATTGTGAACTACATAAAAAGCATTTCCGAGTATAAAATTATTGTTTCAAAAATTTAGAATTTTGTAAATTAACAAAAATTAAAGTCAGATGAGAGTTTTTTTTTTTTAAAAAAAACAGAGAGAGTATTAATCAGAAGCACAATTAATTCATAACTTATAAGTATGTTTTTAGAATTAAATATTAAGTAAGAAAAATGTGATTGAACGATTTGAAATGTTTAAATATGGGTGGTCGAAAACAAATTATTGTACCGATGGGCTATGGGGTATCATTTTATGGTCGTTCTTAGTGCCAATCCCTTTTCCTTCTTAGCTGTTACAGTACGGGTTTGTAATTTTGCATTTCTGTGTCTGCACGTTTTTTCCATGTTTAGTGTACTCACGGGCCGCGGCACCACAAAATTGAGATAAATTCAAGATTCAATATATTTTTTATTTAAAAATTGGAATATCAATAAAGTATTATTTTTTCTGTCTTTTTAATTTGCATTTTTGAAGATAATATCAAAATTAAAAATTATAATTAATACTTTATCTGATTGACAAAATGAGTATATAATGTTAAGAGTAAAATTAAAATAATCACATATAATTTATATTATTTTTCAAGTCACCGCATGTCATCCGAAAACTATTGATTCACCATTTGTGATTTCACTTTCGGTTCCAAATTATCTCAATTTCATCCATTTTATAGCAAGTGAATTTCACTTAGGCTATGTTTGTTTGTAAAAATCATGCTTAAGATTGAACTATTTGTATTAATTTAACACTATTTCGAACTATTTTATCCCATGATAAGGGATTAATAGTCTTTTAAATAGTCATATGAACTATTTTTGTAATCATTTTTAAGACTATTTATGAGGGATTATATAATACCATGATGAATTTAGAATTAATAGTCCTCCTTATTTGAAGTTATTAAATGACTTTATGAGACTAATAGTCCAACATTAAGAGACTAATAATCGGTCGTCATGGAATAAAATAACCTAAAGTTATTTTAAATTAATATATATAGTCTAATCCAAAATATATTTTTTACAAATAAATATAACCTTAGCGAAAAACTGAGTGAAGAATTGTCTAACAATGAGAATGTTACTCAATAGACTTAAATACCCTCTTGTCTACCTCTAATTTAACAAATATGTCGTCATTCATGAATAATGTTTCCACGACCTTTTACCCACTAAAGTATTCATGATTCACCATGAAATATATATCTACCCACAAAAAATCTAGATCCATATGCGAATTCAAAACTAACAAAGAAAAATAAAGAAAAAGAAGAGGTCTTACTATACATACATTCTCAAATTACATGAATGATGGTAATCGATTTTCATGACTTCAAACAAAAATCTCCACATGCCAACTTCTATTTCTTAATTCATTAAACCCATTTAAATTTATGTTTCTTTTGTTGGGTACGAGTTTTCACCCACGAAAGGAATCCAAGTTGAAAAAGAATTTACTTGTCTAGTTTGGTTGGTGTCCAAGATAAATAAATATGACATTAATCTGATTTGAAGAATAAATTGTTTGCGATCTATAATAAGAATAGATTAGGAAGAGTATTATAAATAAGACTATGAGAGAGTCTAATTATTATTACAAGAGAGAAACTCGATAACAAAAAGGCAGCCGAAAGAATAAATTGAGAGGGTTACAATTTATTGCCCATGAGTATTCGTCACTGTAATATCCCGGATATTTAAATGAATTAGAAATAAAATATTTAATATTTAATAAAGGTTGGAGTTTGATAACCTAGTAGTGATAGATAAATAGAGGTCCAAATTAAATTTAACAAACTAACTTAGATATGGTGATATCAAAATTTTTGATATCTTAGCAAGTAAAGTGATAATTCAATAAACTTGACTAACAGCAAGTCTAATTAAATTAAGAGAATTAATTAGTGGAGTTATGTAATTACGCGACGTGATTGCGTGTAAATTAAATATGTATTTATATGAATATATATATATGCGTGCATATTTAGTAACATAATTTAATGGTTAATTAAATTGTGAGAAATAGATAAATTAATATTAAATTAATCCGAGTTGAATTAAAAGGTTTATTGTGGAATTAATTTTATCCATTAATCAACAATTATGCAAATTGTTGATAAATTATTTGTGAGGAATAATTATGTAATTTATATAATTATAAATTATATAAAGTAGTTGAATTAATTAAGGGAGAATAGTAATGGTATATATGTACAACATTTAATTTCATATATATGTACATATATATAAAGGGATTAAATTAATTAAGTAATTTTAAATAGTAATTTAATATATTAAATGAATATATTCTATAATTAAATAAATCATTGTAAATGATTTATGAGAGTGAGAAATTTAATTATACAATTATTTGTGTAATATTAATTAAATAATTAAATAAATTATTTAAATAAGAAATTGAGAAAATATATTAGTATTTCAATGTATTTTCGGGTAAATGGAATTATTTCCATAATTGATGAGAAATGAATTATTTAATGTAAATATATTAAATAATTTAATTTATGGCCTAAATAATATATATTAAATTATATATTGTATTTATTTTAATTTCATAATTTATTGTGAAATTGTTTTGAGGTAAAGTAACGTGTATAAATAATATATATAGATTATATATATTATTATTAGCAAACACACTCTAAAGTTTTAATATCAAAATAATTGACAAGTTGTCATTAATTAAATATTCAATTAAATTGAATATAATGAGTGAATTAAATTTTTATAAATTAATTAATATGATAATTAATTAATGTAAATAATATAAAATATTATTAATAATATTATTAGTCCATTTAGTAATTTAATATTAATGGGTTAGAGTATTTAATTAATTAATCAATTCAATTATTATTTAATTATGGATTGGATAATTAAGGTGTAACAAAATTAATAATTAATCATTTGGGATATAATTAAATAGCCCAATGATAAATTAAATGGACTTGACAATTTAGTAGCCCAAACAATTTAATAGAAGCCCAATTGGTATTTTAAATTAAAGCCCAATGATTGGCCCACTTGGAAAATACTTAATTTAACTAATATTAATTAAAAAAGTGACTTGGACAATCAAATTGGGACAAGAAGAAAGAAAAGTCAGCCGCATGGGAGGAGAGAGAAAAGAGAAAATGAGTTTGTTTTTATTTTCTTTTATTTTTCATTTATTTAATATTTAGGTTGCTTGTTTTGATTTTTGGTGAGTCATTTCCCATAAAATTCTCACCAACTAAGGCATGGGTTAGCTTTCTTGAACAAGTATCCAATAGCTAACTTGTGTTGGTCTAAATTCATAGATATAAAATATATATCTATACATCATGGAAGACTTAAGTAATTAGAGAGAGAGAAATGTTAGTCATTTCTTCTTCTTTCACTTTTCAAATTAGAGAGAAAATTATTTGAGAGCAAGGATATGGAAGGAGAAGGAATTCTTGGTTCATGCCATCCTCCTTCACAACCCATTTTGAAAGAAAAATGAAGATAGCCATTAAAATGAGGTAATGGTTATTTTAAATGAAGTTTATTTATTTATTAAATAAATTATCATGTTTGTATAAACATGTTATTATAGTTAATAATGTGTAGTAGTAATATTTATGCCATTCTTGAGTTTAATATGCTTGGTGTGTATTTTGGTATATTTTGTATGCTAAAATATGTGTTTAGTAGTGTATAAACAAGTCTTGGAATTTATGACCAAAAATAATTTTTATAATATTTAGATTTAATGTTATAATATTATAGAACATTAAATCATGAGAAAAACAAAGTTTGAATCACTCAAAATGGAGTTATACACAAAAAGTTATGATTTGTGGTAGTTTATGTGATGTAAAAATTTTTATAAAAAAATTTTAATATTAAATCATGAAAAATTAAATTTTCATGTTATAAATTGATATTAAGTGATTGGTAATTTTTTTGGATTTTTAAAGCTTACTTGAAGGTGTAATTTTTATTAAAGTGGTGTATTAAAACTACTATTCACAATCTGCTAAGGGGAAAAGAAAAAGACTGGCCGCGCAATGCGCGCAGCCAAATAAATCTGACGGACAGCCGTACAAAACGACGCCGTTTGGCGCATAAAAAGTTAACCCGCGCGCAATGCGCGGAGGCCGGCTCCGGGGTCTCCAAAACGGCACCGTTTTGGCCCCCGAATTTTTGTAAGGCGCGCGATGCGCGGAAGACATTTTCGGCTGAAATTACTATTTTGCCCCTCCGGTCTTTTTCTGCGTAATTACGAAATTGCCCTCGTATCAGTTTTTCGACTTAATTACAGAATTGCCATTCTGGATAATTTTAATTAATTTAAATGTTTAAAAATTAATTTAAAATTATAACAAAAATAATAATAATACAAAAATGATATTTAGGTATATAATATTATATTTTTCAAATATAATATGTATTTAGGATTAATATTTAAATGTTGTAAATATTAATCTAGTTATTTTAATATTATATTTTTCCAAATATAATAAGTATTTAGGATTAATATTTAAATGATTGTAAATATTAATCTAGTTAGTTTAATATTATATTTTTCAAATATAATAAATATTTAGGATTAATATTTAAATATTTTAAATATTAATCTAGTTAGTTTAATATTATATTTTTTAAATATAATAAGTATTTAGGATTAATATTTAAATGATTGTAAATATTAATCTAGTTAGTTTAATATTATATTTTTTCAAATATAATAAGTATTTAGGATTAATATTTAAATGTTGTAAATATTAATCTAGTTAGTTTAATATTATATTTTTCAAATATAATAAATATTTAGGATTAATATTTAAATGTTTTAAATATTAATCTAGTTGGTTTAATATTATATCTTCTGAATTTATGATTAAATTAATTATTATTTAATTAATATTAAATAATAAACAAGGATGATAAATTAATTAATTATTATTTAATTACTATTAAATAATAATTAAAGACAACTAAGTTTGATTATTTAATTATTTATTATTTGATTAACTTTAAATAATAAATAAATCTAGTAAGTTATTATTTACTATTAAATAATAACTAAAAGTAGTTAATTACTTACTATTTAATTAATATTAAATAGTAATTAAATGAAATAAAGAAAATGTCTTTTAACTCTTTTGTGTAAACAATTATAATAAATTGTTTAATAGTTTAATAAGTGTTTAACACTTGAGAAAATTATTTTCTAAATTATTAAATTATTAACCTAATTTGATTGAGAGTTTATAAGGTTAATAACATCGTTTTGACTGATGTAAATTATGTGTTAATACTTATGTGTGGTAGATAAGTTCCTTAGTGAGCGTATAGTTGTACAAATACGCCGTGCTAATTATTAGACCAACTTTACTAATGTTAGGTCTTTCAAAGCCAGTTAGTTAAAGTTAGACATTAATTGTAGCTGAGCAAACAGGCAAGTTTCCTAAACCCTACTCAATTTATATTCGAGCAGGATATATTATTTTATTGTTCAAGTCCCTAACTCAAATTCAAGTTATTACGTTTCAAGCATGCTATGGTTTAATTTTGTATAATTATTCCACATCTTTAAATTATTGATTCGCACATAGTGCTTGTTGCATGTGTTCATCAGGTATGAAAGGCTGATCACCTTCATTACCATAAGGTTCAGTTAAAATTGTTCATGGTCATTATTGACACTCACATTTCTTGATTCAGTCATTCAATTATTGAAATTATGATTCGTACTCTTTCACAATTATTATATTGTTGAAAATCCGAAAGCTTGTTCTTTCTTTCAATCATGATATATCGTTATTGTATTTAAACTTGCTGAGCAAAGTCGTTGCTCACTCTTGCTATATCATGATAACAAATTTCAGAATAATACAAATGTCCGAGGAGAGACGGAGACAGAAGCAAAAGACAAGATTATAGTGTTATTCATTATAACTAAATTGTTATATGATGTAAGTAATTTTGTAAACCTTTTTATGAATCTAAAGGTATATATGTAGGTTAAGGTTAGAAACCTTGGGAAATGTTGTAGAATAAACAATTTATGTTTATATTTTCCGCATTAGTTATAGAACGTGTATGAAGATGATGTATCGTGACGTACCGAGTCTAGGGTTAAAGGAACCCGGATTTGGGGTCGTCACAGTCACCATCTCTATTCAATTAAAAGTTGGAGGAGTTTATTGTTCGAGGTGTTTTGGGTGGTGAAGTTAATTAGATTTCTCAATCTAATTAAAACTAAATTTGTACTCTCTCGATTTATTATGTAACCTCAAGCTTTAGAATATAAAACTTGAGAGAATTATTGTAAATTAATTATTAGTGATACCGTGGAAATTTGAAGTTCGACATGTGACTTTTTCCTTTTAAGTGTTTTTCACGTTAAATATTATATCTTAATTGTGGATGTTTATTTGTTATTTTTATTCTCATTATTGAGTTTGTTGATTTTCTATTTAATTGCATAAAGACGAAAAAGTAATTTCTGGAATTGAAATTATTTTGGATCTTGATAATGATATTAAATTTAAATTAAAGCCAAGGCTACAATTTTATTTAAATGACCAAAATGGAGTAATTGGAAAAGCTTGATTTATTCTAGATGGACTGAA
Source organism: Hedera helix (assembly GCA_947179155.2). NCBI lineage: Eukaryota > Viridiplantae > Streptophyta > Magnoliopsida > Apiales > Araliaceae > Hedera > Hedera helix. Next base: position 8,018,269 of record OX359271.1, read on the forward strand.
TTGTGCAAAGGCTTATTTGATTATTTTTCTAGTCAATTTTATAAAATTTAAAAACTCAAAAATAATGTGAATTCATGTGGTTTTAACTTACAAAAAAGTTAATATTGTGAACTACATAAAAAGCATTACCAAGTACAAAATTATTATTTCAAAAATTTAGAATTTTTTAAATTAGCAAGAATTAAAGTCAGATACGAGTGTTTTTTTTTTTGTTGTTAAAATGAGAGAGTATTAATCAAAAAGCATAATTAATACATAACTTATAACTATGTTTTTATAATTAAATATTAAGTAAGAAAAATGTGGTTGAATGATTTGAAATGTAAAAATATAATCGTTAAATTGAAAAAGAGGGATGGAGTATCATTTAATTTGGTTGCAAGTGCCAATCCTTTTCCTTCTTAACTGTTATAGTACGGGCGGTTTTGTAATTTTACTTTTCTGGTTCTGTATTAGTGCATTTTCATCATGTTTGTTGGCAAGTTTATTATCACCACCAACTTGGGCACATTAATAAAAAAGTGCCAAGTACCCACAATCAGTGACGAAGCTACACTTTAAATTTAGTAGAGTCAAAATTATTATAAGATTATAAATAATTTTACGAGAGTTTGGAATAGTGTACCTAAGTCAATTTTTTTTTAATAATTTTATACTTTCGAGTTACATATATAAAATATATATTTGATTACAATGATAATATAATAATTATTAACTATCTCTCTCTCTCTCCCCCCCTCTCTCAATATATATATATATATATATATATATATATATATATATATATATATATATATATATATATATCCTATTGACTCCTAATAGACTTTTCTAAAGACAAATTATTTATAAATAATTAATTTGTTCAAAAAATAATATAAAATAGATTATTAATTAGCTTATGAAGAATATATGAATATACATATATATAGAGAGAGGATGTATGAATGATATAATATTGAGATTTAAGTGAGAAAATTAGAAATTTTCAATTTGGTCTTGTATATTAAAAATTTTACAAATTTTTAATGGGGTTAATTTATATGTAACATTTAAATTTTTTTAAATTTACCCTATATTATAAAACAAAAAAAAAATTAGAATATCAAAATAAAGTATTATTTCCTTGGTCTCTTTTTAATTTACACTTTAGAAGAAAATATAATTAATACTCTATCTGATTAATAAAAATGAGAATATAATCTTAATATTATCTTTTTAAAATTATTAAAAAAGATAAAAGAGAATCAAATTAACATTTAATGTAATAGTAATATGAGAAATTAAGTCATTTATGCTTCTTTGAAATTTACAAATGATAGATAAAGAATAAATTTCATTATCTAAAAGACACATAGAAAATATTGGAGGAAATATTACAATAAACTTACCCCGTTTCTTTCTAATTCACGTTTTAGAAGAAAATAAAAAAAATTAAGAATGTAATTAATATTTTGTTTGTTTGATTAAATTTTATGTAAAATTTTAATATTAACCTTCTATATTCATTAATAAAGAGAGATAAAGATAAATAAATTAATATTTAACGTGAAGATAATATAATAGAGTTGAAATGTGTTACACTTTTGGTGTTTTGTTACACAATATAAAGGGAAAATGAAGAGAAATAATTTAGTATTAAGAGAGAAAATAAATGAAAAATAAAAGATCGACAAATGAATACATTAATGTCATTCCGACTAAATTCATTTGAATCAACTCGATCAATTAAATTAATTTAACTCAATTAAAAACTGAATCAACTCTTAAACTTATTATATATAGGTATTAATACACTATCCTTTCATACTTTTGTAAATGTCATATACTCTATTTTAATTAATGCTCTTTACTTTTGTCAATGTCATAATACTCTATTTAAAGATTGATATTTTTGTAAAATTTTAGTCACATAAATAATAAATAAATACATTTTTATATGAATAAAATCTTACGAAAATATCAATTTTTTTAAGTTAATACTCTTTGAACATATATGTTTTCATTAGAAGTTAAGCAAATTAGTTAGTGAATTTCCTCGACGCTATACTAAGTTTGTTAGTGGAATTTTGTTTAAAGTTTAACTTTTTGCTATATTTTTTCATCTTACATAGTCTATTTGCTTCACAATATAAAAAGGCCAATTTGATTGTTTTTCTAGTCAATTTTATAAAATTTTAAAATTCAAAGTCGAAGTGAATTCATGTGATTTTAATTAACACAACTCACGGGCCGCGGCACCACAAAATTAAGATAACTTCAAGATTCACTATATTGTTTATTTAAAAATTAGAATATATTTCCTCTGTCCTTTTAATTTGCATTTTTGAAGATAATATCAAAATTAAAAATTATAATTAATACTTTATTTGATTGAAAAAAATGAATATATAATTTTAAGAGTAAAATTAAAATAAATAAAAAATCACCTATGAGTTATATTATTTTTTGAGTAACCAATTGTATTCAGAAAACTATCAATTACTTTCAGTTTCAAGTAAGGGTGTTCATTTGGTAAAAATCGAATTGGATCGGACCAAATCGGTATCAAACCGGTACCAAAATTACATAAAATTGTGTAACGAAATCGGTACCGATTGGACCGGTATACTGAACCGGTTAGCCGGTTCGGTATTGGTTTTTACCGAAATAAATCGAATTTTATTTTTATTAAGAAATAATTAATAATAATAATAATAATAATAATAATAATAATAATAATAATAATAATAATAATAATAATAATAATAATAATAATAATAATAATAATAATAATAATAATAAAGAAAATCGGTATAACTGGTTCGGTCCGGTTAATACCAATCTTTCAAAACTCTGGACCGATACCTAATCGGTTGGTGTATATCGAATCGGTATTGGACTGATTTTTTTGATACCGAATTGACTAGTTCGAATCGGTCCGATATACCATAAATGTCAAAAAAATTGAAAATTTTCATCCATTTTAATAATAAGGGGACTTCACTTGCCAAAAAGCGAGTGAAGAATTGTCCAACAATGAGAATGTTTACTCAAAAGACTTGAATACCCTCGTCTACCTCTAATTTAACAAATCATGTCGTCATTCAAGAATAATATTTCCATGACCTTTTACCCACTGAAGCTATTCATGATTCACCGCGAAATAAAATTAACAACATCCTTCCAGCCGTTATTACCATAAAATTTCCCACAAAACCCAGACCCATACACAAATTCAAAGCTAACAAAAAAGAAAAAGAAAAAGAAGAGGTTTTATTATACATAAATCATGTAATAGTAATCGATATTTATGTTCCCTTAAACCTCAATTATGTTATCTATTTCTTCCTGTGGGGAAAAAAAAAGAAAAAGAAAAAGAAAAAACCCCAAATCAAAAAAACCCAGAAGGCTCCATCAAACCCAAGTGGTTGCCCCCACATCCTAAATCAGCCACCTTGTATATATAATACCCAAAAAAATTAAACTCAAATACCAAGCCTCAAGGGTTGTAATCACCATTCTTAGTCACCTACTTGCTAAAATTAAATTAATAGACATCTATCTTGATACCATATATGTCATACAAACCTTAATCTTCAAGTTCATGAAATACAAATTAAAAATAAATGAGTGGAGATGAAAGATGTGTGACGGGCCCGATCCCGAAAATTTTGAGAAAACTCGACACGGGGTCTATCAATCTACGCAACCATGATAATGTACCTACAAGTCAATTTTCCTTGCCCGTGCTAGCTTTTGGAGCCATCATTATAGCTGAATTTGTTGTTGTAATAGGACAAAATCAAGCAATATGACATTCCTTCCCACAACCCTAACACAACTTGGATTGCTGAGTACAGTTCGGGTTGATGTGACCCACCTGACCACATTTGTAGCATCTTACTGGTGATTGATCCCCTCCCCTTGAAACTAGTGCCGGTGTTGGTGCTGATGCCGGTGCCTTTCCGTAATTGTTATGGGATCTCTTCCTCTTGATGTTGTTCCCACTTGATTCCCCTCTTATGTTATTTGAGTCAAGATTACCACCAAAGTGTTGATTTCCTCCTTTATGGTTCTCATTTCAGTGATTGTTGCCATTATTTTTCTCTCTCTGCTGGTCATTAACTCCTGGCTGTAATATTTCATTTTCTTGCTCCACCCTTTGAGCCCTATCCACAATATCTAAATATAAACAAAAATTATAAGAACTAAGGTGTTGGCAAATTTCGAGTCTCAAACATTGCAAGAACATATGACTCATTCGTGCTTCGTCGTCCACCAGATGAGTCGTGAATCGGGATAACTCGATAAACTTGGCCTTATACTGTGAAACAGTCATGTTCCCCTACTTCAGTTTAATGAACTCCACATCCTTCATGTGACAAATACTTTATGGGAAGTACTTCTTATTAAATAGCTCTTGAAATTCTATCCACGACATCTCGAGTGCTGAATGATGGATACATTTTACCACTTCCTACCAATGGTCTGCCTCACTTCGTAACATGAAGGTGGAAAATGGAACCTTCTGACCATCGGCCTATTGTAAGATATCAAATATTTTTGTCATCTGCTTTAGCCATGCTTCTGCCTTGAGTGAGTTCGGCTTTTCGAAAAATTCAGGTGGTCCCAACTCCTAAAACTGCTTAACAGTGACCATCCTCAAATTACCAGTGTTTCCACCAATAGGAGCTCCCCTCGCTTGATTTTGCATGAAGTTTCTAAAGAAACCATCATAGTTTACATGGTCACCCGCGTTATGTTTCGAAGCTGTAGAAGGATTATTTGTAGCTCCCTGGTTATCAGCTACATTCGCCTCGGGCATTGGATAGTTCATTTTTTGATTTTTAGAAGCCATTATTTACTGCGGTCATATGATAAAGGTTAATTAAACAAACTGACTCGTCACTTCTTGTCTCCACATTCAAACCGACTCATTAGATAACAAAATTTAATTTATGTAGGATACACTAGTGACTAATTCTATTCGTCTCTCTCCTCCTATTTCTACCTCAGATCTTCATTAAAGATCATATCCTTAAACTCGGATACCAAATGTGACACCCCCAAATTTGTCCCTACACAGCCTAATTTGATATGCCAAAAATACACGATAACTATTACAAAATAATACATAGTATAAAAATACAGAGTTCAATAATACACAACTAAGTATTCACTATTATTCCCATACTATTTTACAATATGTGAAGACTACTACAACTATCACTCAGACCTTCACTCCATCTCCTGGTTAAAACCCAACTACTCTCTCATTTCCTGAAGAACAATGAAATAAACGAAAGGATGAGCTCAAATAGCCCAGTAAAGAAATATCATGATTAAGATAACAATGAATAAATTATTATTAGCCTTCAACATTTGAGTTCTTGATAGAATATAATAAATAACAAGTTTTAGATCAATAATAGCAGCGGAATGAGCAATTCATTAGAAGAATCATATAGACTATAATGTCCACTAGATTCTCTTTTTAAGAAAAACATCATCAACTTTTATCATATGAAACACCACTAATCATGATCATACCAATAACAGTTCTTCTTCGCCTCAGGCCAAATGGAACATTCACCACGTGCCTTAAAATGACACACCCATCATGCCATCGGAACTTGCCTTTTTTAAGTAATTTAGTCAAAGGTCTACTAATTAAGCCATAGTTTTTAATGAATTTCCTGTAATACCCTGTCAAGCCCAGAAAACCTCTTAAACTCTTAATGTTCTTCGGTAATGGCCACTATACCATACAATCTATCTTATCTGGATCAGTAGAAACTCCCTTGTTGGTTATGACATGCCCCAAATACTGAATCTCCTTAGTACCAAACATATATTTACTTCTTTTGACAAATAAGGAGTTATCCTTTAGAAGCTGCAAAGTGAGTTCTAGGTGGTGTAGATGTTCCCCATATGTTTTGTTGTAAATGAGTATATCATCAAAGAAGATTAGGATGAACCTCCTGAGATAAGGTTTGAAGATATGGTTCATTAATGATTGAAAGGTGGCTGGTGCATTAGTTAATCTAAATGGCATCACTAGGAATTCAAAATGACCAATTGGTGTCTTAAATGTAGTCTTGGAAACATCTAGGGGATGCACTTTGATTTGATGATATCCAGATCTAAGATCTAACTTAGAATACCATTTGGACCCATGCAACTCATCTAACAACTCATCAATAACTGGAATATGGAATTTATCTTTAATAGTTATATCATTAAGTGATCAGTAGTCCACACACATCCTCCACGAGCTATCATATTTTTTTACTAATAGAACTGAAAATGCATAAGGGATAGTACTTCATTGGATCACTCTAGATTATAGCATTTCAGTGACAATCTTCTCGATCTCCTCTTTTGGCATATGTGGATATCTATAAGATCTAAGATTGACTAGTTCATTACCTGGTTTAAGATTGATATAGTGGTTATGTATTCTGTCAGGAGGTAAACTCTTAAGTTCCTGGAAGACCTCAACAAATTTCTGCAACATATTTTCCAGTTGACAACATTGCTGCACCACTTCCTTATTTTTTGGTTCAGTACTCTCCTCTATAATACAACATTGTTTCCCCACTTCTTCCTTTCTATGAACAATACACTTGTCCATAGTATCAGTTTGCAAGTTGGATGTATCACATGACATACCAAATATATAACGAAAGTAGCCATGGGTAGTAGTGTTCAAAATCTGTATGAATTCCTTAGAAGAGAGCAACTACACAGTTGGCTTAATTAAATCAGATTCTCCTTGTAAGAGAACATATCTGCCATTTTTAATAAAAGAGAGCTGTAACTGATCGAAGTCAAAAGTGACTAGATTAAAATCTTTGAGCCATTGGACCCTTAAAACTACATCAATTCCTCCTAAGTGTAAATCTCTAAAATCAGTCACAAATGTTTCCCCCTATACAGTCCATTGTAGGGATGAACATTCCTGGCAACTAGTTACTTTAAAACCATCCGCCATAGAAACTGAAATTGGTTTTGTCTCCTTAAGCACAACCTTCACCCTTTTAGTTGCTTGAGGGTCCAAAAAATTACTAGTACTCCCACTATCAATTAGGATTCGTAGGATTTTTCCATTAGTCATTCCCAAAATTCTGATGGTATTATTAACAGTATGTCTAGATAAAGCATGCAGAGTAATGTGAGCTTCCTGTGGTTCATCAGTTTTTCCACCAAACACTGTGTCATCCTCATAGCAATTATCTAAGTCACCATCATTATTGCTAGCTTCATCAGATGGCAGTATAAGGAATAAGTGAGGTTTCTTACATTGGTGCCCTTGAGTACAAGACTCATCATAGGAAAAACACAACCTCTTCCTTCTTTTTTCAGCTATCTACTCTCTTGTTAGTCCCTTAATTGGTAATGGCCTACCATTTTCCAAAAGAGGAATATCAACATAATGGTTTAGATTAGAACCCCCTACACCAGATTCACATTAGCCATAAGGTTAGTTTTTTGATAAACTCCCAAAATAACAGGCTTAAAGCTCAACCTACTTCTTTTTAACCATACCTCCAATTTAGCTTCCTCCACTCTAGCTAATCTAATCAACTTCTTGAGTGAAGTCAATTTCAGCTCCTCAATTCCCAATCTGACCTCCTCTTTCAGCCCTCCCAGGAAACAATCCATAAAAAAGGATTCATTCAACACTGGATTTTTAGCTAAGGACCATCCTTTCAACTCCTCAAATTTCTTCCAGTAGTCATCAACTGAACCAGTTTGTTGTAAAATTTTAAGTTCTCCAATTGGATTCACCGAAGTCTCAAGGCTAAATCTAGCTATAATTTCTTCAATAAACCCTTCCCAAGACAATTCTAAACTTCCTTGAACAAAACCTGCATACCATTCCTCAGCTTCTCATTCTAAATTCATAATTGCTAGGTATAACTTCTGATTATCATTAACCACAATGTGAGTAAACAGTTTATTACATTTTTGAATCCATGATTTAGGGTTAGAACCATCAAATTTAGGAAATTCAAACTTAATTGTTCTAAATATGCTATTACCAAATTTATCATTAGTTGAAGCAAGTTCATTAGGTAGTAAAAGAGGATCTGATTGATTGCTTAAACTTCCTACAGTGTGATGTGGAGCTAGTAATCGTGCAGAGAGAAGATCTTCGAATCCTTTCATCAATTGTTGTATCTTCTGTTCCATTTTTTGCTCGTAACCCTGTTTGAAGCCTTCTACTGTTTCCTATAGCTGAGACTTCGGTTGTTGGATGAAGCTTGTATGTTCACCTACCTGAATCTCCAAATTGGTAAGTCGCTGGTTATTGGTCACCATGGTTGGATCTGAGTGCTCTAATACTAATTGTAAGGGACTGAAACTCTTTAGTACCTTACTGAGTGTAGAATTAGCCCTCTTTCAATAGAAATGAGAGCAGCAACCAGAGAATTATAAAGGAAGGAAATAAAATAAGAGAATTAAGAGGGAAGATTAGAATAAAGAGAAGGAAAACAGAAATTTTATTTCATCAATCATGCGTTTACAATTGCTATCTGCAGCTATATATGGCTGATCACATGCTAAGCATTACACGAGCAGTACAAACACACCTCACTACTAACAGAATTCATATACAAAGACAGCTATGACCTTACTTACCTAATTGAAAAGACAACAATACCCATTTAAGAAATAATTGAGCTAACTACCACTAGAATCATTAACTAACTGATCCATCACTTATTCTTAAACTACTAATACTACTAATCCTTACAGTCTAGTTTGAATTTTAAAGCTTTTTAGAGCTTTAGTGAGTTTGCTTATTGAGAGTACTGTGGATTTATGACTTTTCCTTTTGCTTTATTATTAGATTCCTATAATAGGTTTTCTTTGGGGAAAGATGGAGTCATTTTACTGAATTATTTTTATTTATATGTGTTTTTTTTTGTATGTTTTTAACATTGGATTGCTTATTTGCTATGTGGCTTAAATGTTAGTAGCAGTTTGCCAATGGAAGGTGTCAAAAGTGTCTCTGCAGTGCACGAACATACAGAGAAACACATCTTTGAATATGCAATATTTTCAAAGGACAGAGTCTTTTAGCAATTTAAGTTCTAGCCTATTTCTTGTATTCCTTCTGTTCGGTTTGATATGCGCATGGCTATTTGACGAACACCTTGTGGATTGGATTTTTGAGTTTCTTGATTATGTATTGATTTTGTTTTTATTGAGAAATTTCTCTAATCATTCATGTTATTTATCATCCATTTTAACAGTTTCGTGAAACTAATTAAATTACTTTTCTTGATGTTTAATGCTAAAAATAAGTGGAGAATATGAATGTGAAAATTAAGACTATATCAAGTATGAAGTGTTCCTTCTTTGATCTGACACCAAGTGAGCATTGACATCATCTGAATTTCATACTAAAATTTCCTAGCTTCGTAGACTTGAGTTTAAAGATGGGTAGAAATAGAATAGGTAGCTTTCAAGAATAATATATATGCTAAAAATACAAATAAGGCCCATTAATCTGAAGGCTTTGAATTATATTCAAGTTTTTATACATAACTGTACAAACTTGATTTGACTTTGGTTGAATAGTAATGTCATATTTGCCTTTGTATATAAATTGTGCTCGAATAATTGATAACTTCAATTGGCAGTTGTTGGTTATCTTGATAAAACTATGAGTGTTGATTTCTATGATGAAATGTTTTTTGAGTGGAAAGAATGTTTTTGAGTGGAAATAATGTTTTCTAAAATTCAGCCACCCAAGTATCACAAACAGACAGGTAGACCAAGGAAGCAAAGAAGAAAAGAAGTTGATGAAATTGTAATTTTCCTTCCAAGTATAGGTTAATTGAACCCTTTTAGTATTCATTTAATTAAGTTGTGTTATTTAAATGCTTTTTAGATTATTGAAAATTACTTTGTACTCTGTAGGCACCTCAAGGACCACCAAAACTGCGACTACTATCAAATGCAAAGGGGAAAAGTGCTTCAAAAGCATTTGAGGTGAATGTACACTTATTTATTTGCTTATTAATTACTAGTTATTAGTTATGATTTACTAATTTTACAAATTCATTTATATTTGATCTTATACCATAGGCATCTTCTTCGCAGTTAAGGCAAATAATGCAAGTTACGTCAAGCTCTCACTCCAAGATGGATCATCCCAGGTGCTGCCTTATTATTTTTTTAGAGTGTTCAAATTGAAGGGATGGTATCTATTTCTCAGACCGCAACAAAGAAGTTCAAGAGTAAGTGTAGTAGTAAGAAGTCAACTGCTAAGGGCAAATTGCCATCCCTCGAAAAGGCTGGTAGGGCCAGGGGATTAAGGTTGTAAATCCATTTGCACTAAGTAGATTAACATGTCATAATTTTGATTGGGATGATGTTATGAACAGGTTTTGCTATATTTTTTCAGTTGGATACAAGGTTAATTTTTTAGGACATGTTTTTATTGTGTTATTAGTAGATTTTGGTATAGTCAGTGGGTTGCAATTGATTGGTATTGTAATTGACATTCTTGACATTATTAAATGAATTGAAGTTGTCAAATTTAACAGAGTATATTGAAAGCTTTTGATGTGTACATAGTCAGTGGGTTGTTCACAAGTTTCCAAATGGATGGTTGTTCAAATTCAATGCATTGGCTTTTAACTGAATGCATTGTATTTAGTGCATTGCCTTGATAATACGGATATATCTTTAAATGAAGAGTTTGTTTTAATGGTAATTGAAACCCCCACTTTTTCCTAGTGAGAAATTAATTTTGTTTCTGAAATGTTTGAACATACACAAGCCTTCTTTTAGTAACAGAACTCCAACAAAACAAGCAAGATTGCCCGAACTTCAAGCTATCATCTTAAGAGGAATTACATTAAGAATCCCTTATTTTGTTTTTATTTTAATTTTTCTCATTGTTTGGGTGATAGTGATTGATTTAATAATTTTACTATATAATAATAGTACTTTTAATTTTCAAAATTAAAATTAATAATTAATGTACAAAAACTTATTTTTTTAAAATTTAGTCATTTTTAATTTAGAATTATTATTATTAATATAATTATTGTTAATTTATTGATTTAAATTTGATAAAATATGATCAAGAGCTACTAAGGCTGTGAATATGATATGCCAATATTTGGTAGAAAACATAGTTGTTAAGGATATGAAAATAGTGAAAAAAAAGCAAGGAATTGAGACTTTTAAAGCCAATGTACATAGTGGGGGTATTTTTTACTTTTTTTTAGCCATATTTGACCATTATAGCCGTATAGCTCATGCTCCATTAGCGAGTTCCTTGCACGCACAGTTAATTTAGATGGAAAAAAATTACTTTTTCACTTCACCTCAAAAATACAGACATTTAAATATAACTTTCTAGATAACATGCGATTAAGTGAAAATTTAACCAAATTTCAAGTGGTCATATGAAATTTACCCATAAAAAATTAACAGCCGAGAGGAGTGTTCTATATATATTCCTTATATCTCATGATAAGTCACTGCAAAAAGAAACTACACCTCAAAACCCACCATTCTTGGTTTTCCGGCATGGATACCTGCCGTTACATTCTCTTAGTTATCATTCTCACCTTCGTATCCAAATCCGTTTCTTGACCAATCATCCAACTCTACCCCAAAACCCACCACACCAACATCGCCGACGGTAATGACAACTTGTACTGCAACAGCTGGAAATACAGCGTGGAGACAAATGACGCCGGGAAGTGGACCATCCCGAAGAGGTGCTTAGACTACGTGCAAGAGTACATGGCCAGTGACCAGTACCGGTCGGATTTAGAGCTCGTCGCCAAGGATTCGTTGGAGTATTTGAAGACAGTGAACCTGACGGGGAAAGATGCTTGGGTTTTTGATATCGATGAGACTCTGCTCTCCACTGTGTCGTACTATATTCAAAACGGATTCGCGTGAGTGATTAATGCCCAACATAATATATATATATATATATATATATATATATATATATATATATATATATATATATGTAGGAAATTCAAAAATATAATTGCAATCTGCGTCAGACTTCTCATTCTCACTTTATGCTTGGAAGAAGGCATGCATGTTCTTAGGGGTCCATGCCAAAAAGATCCAAACATATGTGTGTTGTGTGTGTGTGCGCACACATGCACACACGCACACACGCACGCACGCACGCGCTCGCGCGCGCGCGCACGCACACACACACACACACACACACACACACACACATATATATATATATATATATATATATATATATATATATATATATATATATCGATCTATACATTCTAGTTAATGACTTTAGCCATTGTTTACTCTTTCAACTCTAACTTGATATACTGATAAACATATCGGTATTCACAAGATCTTGTTGAAGATTGTCTCAAGATTTTTCAAAGATTTTGCAAGATATGGAAGGATTTAATTTTGATTTTGGCTCCATGAATCATGAGATTTGATTTTGGAAGGATTTGGTCCAAGATTTGGTTCCTTAAATTGTGGGATCTTGTCCCCTTCTCATGCACTATAAAAGGAAGCATTGGCTTCCCATTTCAACACACCAAGCTAAGAGAGCTAGCAACTAGAAAGAGAAAAGAGGTAAAGAGGCTTAGTAAGAGAAAAAGAGAGTGAGAGTGAAATGGTTCTAAGAGAAATTAAACAGTTAGTTTATTTCTCAGTTGAGAGAGTTTATAATTTTTCATATTATTTTTAGTGAATTTCTGATATCTCTCCCCGTGATTTTTCCCAGTTGGGTTTCCACGTAAAAATTCTTGTGTCATTATTTTTTATCTCATACAGTTGTGTGTGTGTGTGTGTGTTATCTTAGTGTTTATTTGTCAGCCTGATTTCTCGACAATTGGTATCAAGAGCTTTTGGTTCACGCCGTTGGTGTCTAGGAACGATCCGTTTATTGAGAAATCTCGCAGGTCACAAATAAAAAGATGATAAACACAAGTATGAGGTACGATGTTGAACCATTTGATGGAAAGTCAAATTTCAGTATTTTGCAGAGTACGGTCAAAGATGTATTAGTTCAACAAGGATTAGCGAAGGCACTAGAAGGGATTGAGAAGAAACCAGCAAATGTGACAGAAGACAAATGGGCAGAACTTGAAGCAAGGGTCGTGGCAACAATCAGACTGAGTTTCGCGCCATAGATCAAATATCAGGTTTTGACAGAAACCTCTCCGAAAGACTTGTGGGAAAAACTTGAGAAAGTTTACAAGTCGAAGTCTCTGTCAAACCGGTTATATTTGAAGAAGGAATTGTACCGGCTTCGGATGGAAGAAGGGTCAGATTTGACCAATCATATTAATGAGTTTAATAGATTGGTGACTCAGCTTACTAGTATAGATGTGAAGCTGGATGAAGAAGATAAAGCCTTATTGCTTCTGGTCTCTCTACCAGATTCATACTCAACTCTCCAGACTACTCTCCTTGCAGGGAAGGAAAAGCTTACAGTTGACGATGTGATGTCAGCAGTCCTAGACCAAGATATGTTCAGGGGCACTACTTTCAGAGATCAAGGAGACAGTCTTCTTGCATTTTCAGATGGGCGTTGTAGGGGTCCTAATCGGAAGAAGAATTTCGGCAAGGAACAAGGAAGGTCTCAATCGAGATCAAGCAAGAAGGATATATCTCAGGTTGAGTGTTATCATTGCCACGAGAAGGGCCACTTCAAAAATAAATGTCCATTGTTGAAAAAGGCGAACAAGAAGAAAGGTAAGCAGATTGAAAATTCTGCTAATGTTGCTGAGAAAACGGGTGTCTGCAGCGATGGAGAGCTATACACAGTGGCAGAAAATGAAGCTTCACGAGGTGATCTCTTATCCATTAGAGACAGTAGCAGCCTTACAGATTGGTACATGAATTCCGGTTGTTCTTTTCATATGTCCCTTCACAGGGATTGGTTTGATACTTTTACATCCTGCAATGGTGGTTCTGTGATATTGGGTAACAATGCAATCTGTAAAGTTACCCGGATGGGCACCATCAAAGTTAAAATGTTTGATGGGGTGATGAGTGTAGTTTGTACTTACGAATCGATGTTCTTGAGCTTAATAAATTGTTGTCATTGAGTATTTTTATTTGCATTTTACTTATTTTTATGTTTATATTGCAGAAAATAGCTTTGGAGGGTCAAAACGGTAAAAGCGGAGCTTAATGGCAATTTTGTAATTTGTGAACAGTAACCGCGGCCGGGGCCGGCTTTTACAAGGGAATCCGTGGCCGGGGCCGTGGTCGGCGGATTTGGTTTTAAGTGTCCGTGCGTTTCCAGAAGTTGAGCAAAAGAAGGATTATGATGTTGCTACGAGTTAGGAGTTGTTAGTAGAGTTATTAGAGATATAAATAGATAGGATTAAGATGTTTTTAATAACAACTTAGAGAGAAGGATTTCCATTGAAGATTGATTGGCGTTTTCAACTATGTCAGGCTAAGTTCTTTATTTTCAGTTCTAAGGGATGTTGAATCTTATTTATTATCTATGAATTAATTGAGTTATTAGTATTTCTTCCTTCGTCTGTGGAATTTATTCTTGATGATCTATTAGAATTGCTTAATGATAATTGGTTTGATTAATTTGATAAGGCCCATTGAATTGATTTGATTATTATCATATGCTAGATTAAGATATAATATTAAGCAAACGATGTTATATCTGATCATAAGTAGCGAATAGTGGTATTTGATTGTGGTCAAGCTTTTGAATATTGCTATGACATCAAGAAGACAGGTTAAATAGTCTGCGATTGTACGATTATTGCTTGGAATGACCTAATTCCCTAATTCTTAATGCTATTGTCATATTAAATCTAGACTGATAGTTCTAGGTTGTATGATAATTAGGGTCTAGTGGGGGCGATCGTCACATTAGATTTAAAACCTAAAGGGAGTTTCGGGTAACGCGGACCGTGGTTACCTAGGGTTGTTAATTTCATTGAAGGAACGATATTAATTAACTTGGTTATATCATATTTATGAAAAGATGATACTGAACTGAAGAACTGAAGTTTGCAAATTATTGGAAAATCTTAATTTATACTTCTTGTTTTCTAGTAGAATCATAGTTACAAAAATCCCCTTTTTATTATTACTTGTTATTTACTGTTAGAAGCATTCGGATAAATCATAAAATACACTTCCCGTGGGTTCGACTCTTGCTTGCCATTATACCAATTTTATATTGATAGAGTGAAAGTAAGGAATAATTTTGGAGTGATAACGACAGCTTCCAAATTTTGGCGCCGTTGCCGGGGAAGTGATTGTTTTTATAAATTTTCTTTGTTTTCTTTCAGTTTATGACTCGATCCTCTCACTCTCCTGATTTAAAATTTGATCCAGAGATAAAGAAAACTGCAAAAAGAATAAGGAAGGAGACTCGTCGAGCACGAAACGAAACTTCGGAGTTCGAAGACGCTTTTACTACATCACCAGGCTTAAACGTTGCGCTCGCATTACTGACTTCTTCCAGCGATTCAGAAGAAGAAATGGCTGCACCAAATAATAGGACTATGAGGGAGTTGGCTACTCCTAATTTACGCCAACAACCATTATGCATAGAATATCCTGCTTTAGATGCTGCTTTTGAATTGAAATCTGGCTTAATTCACCTTTTGCCTACTTTTCGTGGTCTTACAGGTGAAGATCCGTATAAGCATCTGAAGGAATTCCACGTGGTTTGTTCCACAATGAGGCCACATGGAGTATCGAAAGAACACATAAAGCTTAGAGTTTTTCCATTCTCCTTAGCAGATTTGGCAAAAGATTGGTTGTACTATCTTCCCTCCGGTTCGATCCAATCATGGGATGATATGAAGAGGCTATTCGTGGAGAAGTATTTCCCTCCTTCACGGGTTGCCAACATAAGGAAGGAGATATGTGCCATCAGACAGTTTAGTGGCGAAACTCTTCACGAGTATTGGGAAAGGTTCAAGAAGCCGTGTTCGTGTTGTCCACATCAAATTGACGATCAACACCAAATTCAGTACTTCTACGAGGGATTGCTACCGATGGATAGGAGTATGATCGATGCTGCAAGTGGAGGATCATTGGTCGATAAAACTCCAGACGCCGCACGGAACTTAATTGCTAACATGGCGGCTAACTCACAGCAATACGGAACTCGGATGGACCATGCACCGAAAAGGGTGAATGAAGTTGGCTCGAGCAACATTGAACAACAACTCTCGGAGTTAGCTGCTATGGTTCGTCAACTTTCTGTGGGGAACGGGCAAGTTACAAGAACTTGTGGAATCTGCTTGTCATCGGATCATTCGACAGATATTGGTCCTACACTGCAAGAAGATGGCACCATAGAACAAGCCAATGTAGCGGGAAATTTTCAAGGACAACCTCAGAGAAGATATGATCCTTACTCTACTACTTACAATCCAGGATGGAGGGATCATCCTAATCTGAGCTACGGAGGAAACAGGCCACCAATGTCAAATGTTTTTCCAAATCGACAACAAGGCTTTTAACAAGCTCAACAGCAGTATCCACCTTGACAAGCAGCACCTACAAAATCTGAAGCATCTTTGGAAGATATGCTTAAAACCTTCATGAATCATACCCAACAGTTCATGAATCAGACCCAACAGTTCCAACAAGATACAAAGGCTTCCATCCATAGCTTAGAAAATCAAATGAGCCAATTAGCTACCACAGTTGGACGATTGGATTCTCAAGGCTCTGGGAAGTTGCCCTCTCAAACGATGATCAATCCGAGGGAAAACGCAAGTGCAATTACTTTAAGGAGTGGAAAACAAATGGACACACCAAGGGCTACGGTTGAATTTGATGAGGATAAAGCTAAGGAGGAGGCAGAGATCTCAAAGGTAATTCCTAAATCTCCTATTCAGCTTAAGTCTAACCCTTTACCTTTTCCTCCTAGGAATCTTAGAACTTCAAAGAAGGACGAGCAAGAGAAAGAGATTCTGGAGACCTTTAGAAAGGTAGAAGTGAACATTCCTTTATTAGATGCAATCAAGCAAGTTCCAAGGTATGCAAAATTTTTGAAGGAATTATGCACTAATAAAAGGAAATTACAAGACAATGAAAAGATAACTGTTGGAGAAAATGTATCTGCTGTTCTGCAAAGAAAAATGCCTCCAAAATGTAAAGATCCGGGTATGTTTACCATTCCCTGCAAGATAGGTAATACCAGGTTTGAGAGAGCTATGCTAGATCTAGGAGCATCAATTAATGTTATGCCACTATCTATTTATGCTTCTTTGCATCTAGGTCCCTTGAAAAACACTGGTGTCATTATCCAATTAGCTGATCGTACTAACACATACCCTGAAGGGGTAATTGAAGATGTATTAGTGCAGGTGAACGAATTAATATTTCCCGCAGATTTTTATATTGTGGACATGGAAGACGATACATCTCCAAATCCTGCTCATATCTTGTTAGGGAGGCCATTCTTGAAAACAGCAAGAACGATGATTGATGTGCACAATGGGACACTGACCATGGAGTTTGACGGCGAAAAGATTCAATTCAACATTTACGAGGCCATGAGGTACCCTAGTGATGTCAATTTCGTGTTTTCTATTAATGTCCTTGATTCCTTAGTGCAGAAATCTTTCGACCACTTACACATGGAAACCTTGGAGGATGCTATCACGAATAGTTTGGAGCTGGAAGAGGAAGACGAGATTGAACAACATGCGGAATTAAAGGATACTATAGCCGCATTACACTCATTACCGAAAATTTCAGATAAGTATGCCGTTTCGTCCATTCAATTACCGGTGACTCATGAAAGGTTGTTACCTTCTGTTGTGCAGGCTCCGAGGTTGGAATTAAAGCCTTTACCAATCCATTTGAAATATGCATATCTAGGGCAAGAGGAAACACTGCCAGTGATAATTACTAATAATCTAACCAAAGTCCAAGAAGAAAAGTTGCTTCGAGTTTTGAGAGACCACGTACAAGTCTTTGGTTGGACAATTGCAGATATCAAAGGTATTAGCCCAGCTGTGTGTATGCATCGCATTCTTTTAGAAGAAGGAGCCACCCCAAAGCGAGATGCTCAACGCAGACTGAACCCACCTATGATGGAGGTTGTGAAAAAAGAAGTTCTGAAATTACTTGATACAGGTATTATTTATCCTATTTCAGATAGTCAATGGGTCAGTCCAGTGCAAGTAGTCCCTAAGAAAGCTGGCATAACTGTCGTTAAAAATGATAATAATGAGTTAGTGCCTACTCGTTTGCAAACAGGATGGAGAGTGTGTATTGATTATAGGAAGTTGAATGCCGTAACTAGAAAAGATCATTTCCCTCTCCCTTTTATTGACCAAATGTTAGAAAGATTAGCAGGTCACACTTATTATTGCTTTTTAGATGGTTTTTCGGGTTATAACCAAATTGTGATTGCACCTGAAGATCAAGAAAAGACCACTTTCACATGCCCATTCGGTACATTTGCATACCGTAGGATGTCCTTCGGACTTTGTAATGCACCCAGTACGTTTCAACGATGCATGATAAGTATATTTTCTGATCTTCTTGAACATTGCATTGAAGTATTTATGGATGATTTCACAATTCATGGTGATTCATTAGATGCATGCTTAGATAATTTAACTCGTGTGTTGGATAGATGCTTAGAGACGAATCTTGTTCTAAATTGGGAAAAATGTCATTTTATGGTAGAACAGCGTATCGTTTTAGGTCATGTAGTTTCAGCTAAGGGAATAGAAGTGGATAAAGCTAAGATAGAAATTGTTGCTGCTTTACCTTACCCCGCAAGCGTGCGGGAGATTCGTTCCTTTCTTGGTCATGCAGGTTTTTATCGAAGATTTATCAAGGACTTCTCCAAAATAGCTATGCCGTTGTGTAAGTTGCTGCAAAAAGAGGTAGACTTCCAGTTTGACGATGAGTGCAAAGGGGCGTTTGATAAATTAAAGACCCTATTGACCTCCACACCGGTGATACGACCACCGAATTGGAATTTACCCTTCGAAATCATGTGTGACGCCAGCAACTATGCAGTAGGGGCTGTTTTGGGCCAACGAGTTGACAAAGCTGCACATGCCATCTATTATGTTTCTCGGACATTGAATGCTGCTCAGATTAACTATTCCACAACAGAAAAAGAATTATTATCTGTTGTTTTTGCTTTAGACAAATTTAGATCTTATCTTCTCGGTACTAAAGTCATAGTTTACTCTGACCATGCTGCTCTCAGGTATCTGCTTACAAAGAAGGATTCCAAACCAAGGATCATACGATGGATCCTGCTGCTCCAAGAATTTGACTTGCAAATAAAGGACAAGAAAGGAGCAGACAATTTAGTGGCAGATCACTTGAGCAGGTTGCTAAAAGATGAAGAAGCACTTCCACTGCGAGACTCCTTTCCAGATGAGCATCTATTCTCCGTTGATAAGGCTGCACCCTGGTACGCAAACATTGTTAATTATTTAGTCAGCGCTTATATTCCTAGTGAGTTCTCCAAAATGCAGAAAGAGAAGCTTAAGAGCGATGTGAAACGGTATGTCTGGGATGACCCCTATTTATGGAAATTCTGTGCTGATCAGGTAGTTAGAAGATGTGTCCCCAACTCTGAGTTTTCATCTATTTTAACTTTCTGTCATTCTTACGCTTGTGGGGGTCATTTTGGACCAAAACGAACAGCTCATAAAATTTTAGAATGTGGTTTCTTTTGGCCTAGTATTTTTAAAGACTCCTATCTATTTTGTAAATCATGTGCTAATTGTCAAAAGACCGGAAACATATCCAGTAGGAATCAAATGCCGCAAACACCTATTTTGGTTATTGAAATTTTCGATGTTTAGGGCATTGATTTCATGGGGTCATTTCCTGTCTCTTATGGTAATGTTTACATTCTTCTGGCTGTTGACTATGTTTCCAAATGGGTGGAGGCTAAAGCCACCAAGACTGACGATTCTAAAGTTGTTGCAGATTTTGTCAAATCTAACATATTTGTCAGGTTTGGAACTCCGAGAGCTATCATCGGCGATAAAGGAACGAACTTTTGCAATAAGACATTAACAACACTGTTCAAGAAATACAATGTCATGCATAAAGTTTCAACGGCTTACCATCCGCAAAGCAATGGCCAAGCATATGTCTCAAACCGTGAGGTCAAGTCCGTTTTGGAGAAAGTCGTTCAGCCTAACAGAAAGGATTGGAGTCTAAAGCTAGAAGATGCATTATGGGCCTATCGGACAGCGTACAAAACTCCTATCGGAATGTCACCGTATCGAATCATCTTCGGAAAACCATGTCATCTCCCAGTCGAGCTCGAACATAAGGCTTTCTGGGCCATTAAACGATGTAACTGGAGCATGACTGAAGCTGGCGAACATAGGAAATTACAATTACAAGAGTTAGAAGAACTACGCCATGAAGTTTATGAAAGTTCAAGATTGTACAAGGAAAAGACCAAGGCGTTTCACGATAAGCAAATTTCGCGAAAAATGTTTATACTTGGTCAAAAGGTCCTTTTGTACAATTCCCGCTTGAAACTGTTTCCAGGAAAGCTGCGTTCTCGGTGGGAAGGGCCTTTTGTGATTGTTCACATTTCCTCTCATGGTGCGATAGAAATTAACGACCCACGCACGGGAAGGATATTTAAAGTGAACGGTCATCGGCTTAAACCGTTCTATGAAGGATTTCAAGTGGAGGACGTCGAGCTAGTGACATTATTGGATCCCGTTTATCACACTTGAGTAGCAACATGTCGCACGAACGACATTAAACAAACGCGCTTCTCGGGAGGCAACCCGACTTTAAATTAGTCATTTCATGCATTTTTCAATTTCTACGTTTTTTTAGCTTAGTTCATTTCGGATTTCAAAGTTATTTAGCTTAGGATATATTACGCCATGTTAAACCGTTCTAATCCTTGGGAATTTTCTGTGTCATTATAGGTATGGGTGAGTTACGTTGCAAAAACTCACAGCGGAAAAATAAAAGACAAGCAGCACATTTTCTGCTACAGACTACACGGCCCCGGCCAGGTTATAGCTCAGAAAAGCCCGGCCCCGGCCGGCTCTTCGCAGCCAAATATGGCCCCGGCCTGATTTTTGCCTCGACAGACACGGCCCCGGCCGGCTCCTCTCAGCCACTCCTGGCCCCGGCCGGCTCTAAGCCCAGAACAACACGGCCCCGGCCGGCTCCTCTCGGTTCAGTCTCGCCCCGGCTAGCTTTTTGCCTAGCATTACACGGCCCCAGCCGTGAACGCGATTTCAGTTTTTTTTTAACAGCCTGGTCCGGTCGCGTTTGGTCAACTTTTTAAACCTTTTTAATCCCTCCCAGCCGAGCACACCACAAACCTAAACCAACCCAGCCGAGCACACCTCCGACCTAACCCCTTCGAGACAAACCCAGACCTACACCTCCCCACCGAAATCATCTCTCTCTCTCGATTCATTCTCCCAGCCGAGACCCTCTCACAAATCTCTCCCAGCTGACTCTCTCTCTCTCCTGGTATCCCTCCCAGCCGAGCACACCTACCTCCCGAGACCCACACCTACGCCTCCTCACCGGCACCATCTCTCCTCCTCCTAGTCGAACTCTTCTTCCCTTCGGATTCCATTCCTAATTCAATCCACGACGCGGGGCTTTTGGTTCCATTCGGCCATAGAGGGGTTCCACTAATTTGGGACACGTGCGTTCATCCATTACCCATTCAGGTACTACCTACTGTTTCTCTTCGGTTTTCAGTTTTGTTGTGCTTCCTATTAGCCTTCTACTTTGGTTACCCAGTTGGTTTGTGTTAGCCAACTGGAGGAGTTTTGGTGGGAGTTGTATGCTTGTGTGGTGTGTGACAGAGAGATTGCAGGTTCTGCCATTGTTAGCCTTGGTTGTATGCTCTGAATTTGAAAAAAAAAAAATAGTGCACGCCAAGTGTTTGTTGAATTGCCTCATAGACACGACTTGTCCGTTTTCCGTTCTTTGAGTTGTTCAATTTGTGCTACATATTCGTGGTGGGCTATTGAGAGTTAGGCATTGGTATTTTGTTCAATATGCCACCGAAACATCACCGCGGTGAAAGTTCCACACCGTCGACCCGTGCTTATGATAAGAAGAAGTTTGTTAGTGCGGAGGCGGCGGACAAATTTGATATATATTTAATGGGTAAAGCTCTAACTCCCGAGCGCGGTCTTCGTCCCGAGGAGCTAGTTGATGGTGATATGGCTCGGATGATCATGGAGTGTGGATGGGATTTCTTCACGGATCAACCGGATCCTGCCGTGATCTCAATAGTCAAGGAATTTTATGCGAACGCTGAGGATACGTCGCGGTGTGCTGTTATGATTCGGGGGAAGATGGTCTCCTTTAGTGGTGCTACGATTAATGCCTTTTATAACATAGAGCCGCCCGTCTTTTGCCAATACGCGAAGTTTGTTCTTGAGCAGCCGAATTACGACACGATCATTCGCGATTTGTGCAAACCTGGGACGGTTTGGACCACTAGAGGCCTTCAGGGTTCCATGATATTCCCATTTAACTGCTTGAGCCGTTATGGCAAAATCTGGTATGCATTTATATGTGCCAAGTTGATGCCATCTACGCACCTGAGTGATGTAACGAAAGAACGGGCGGTATTGCTATATGCTATCGTAACGGGCAAACATATAAATGTGGGGGATGTGATCGAGGCGTCGATTAGGAAGAATCTGCGCGGTCCTACTCAAAGTGGTTTGCCACATCCCTCGCTAATTTGTGGGTTATGTAGGCGAGCAGGTGTGAGATGGGGGTCAGATGAGTCTATGCAGCCACCATTGATTTTGTTGGATCATGGTTTGATTTTGCGCTATAAAGTCTGGGACGGAGGTGAATCACATCCCCGTGGTTTAGGTTTTATCATCCACAACGATCCTGTTGCTGACACTGGTGAACCATCTACTTCTGGCGGTACACGTAAGGCCAAATTCAGCACTCAGCTCCGGAATTTACAGTTGAGGGTCGATACTCGGATGGATCGCTTAGAAAGGCAGAATGCACGACTCGCCGAACGTCAAGCCCATATGTTTGACTCTCAGACTAACTTTAACATGGCTTTGACTGAGATGTTCGCGAGGATGAATCCGACGGCTGATCCAGTTCCTTTTCCTGAGCCACAGCCATTGCCGGTGTACCCGCCTCCTGATGACCATGATGACCGCTCCAGTCCCTTTTCCGATTCCGACGATTGACCTATCAGGGGAGTCCTCTTGTTCTTATTTCTTCAGTTCTTTATTTCTTTAACAATGAGGACATTGTCTGCTTTAAGTTTGGGGGTGGTAAAGCATTTACTCTGCATATTTACTCTGCATACATATAGTAGTTTTAGGAATATTATGTTGCAACTGCATATTTTAGGACATTGTGTAGTTGGTTTAGCATTCAGAAAAAAAAATTAAAAAATTAAAAAATTAAAAAAATCATAAATTTTTTTTGTTTTATTTAGTGTTAATTAGTTCGTTGCATGTAGTTAGGATCATATTTCATTGCATACCTTGAGCGGTAATTGATGCATGAAGTTTAATGATGGCCGATGATGAAAATTTTTGATGAATTTTGTAATAATTTTAAGTAAGATGGATAAAGATTGCTAAATTGGAAATTCTAACTATTTGCTAGTTTTACTGAACTCGAGACCCTTAATTTTTCATTGCACATTCGATATGTTAAGTCAGTTGGGTTTTGGTTCAATTTAATGGATTAGGTGCTAATTGAAGATAGTGGTGATCTCTATACTGTGTTGGATCATATGTTATAAAGGATGAAATACATAACTACTTCGATGTCTGTCTTAACTGGAAAAAAAAACAAAAATAAATAAAGTAAAGTAGACAGATATGAGCAGAATATTAGCTAGTCTGTTTTTGTGGCCTCTATTGCTCGAACAAGTAAGCCCTTAGGAGTGTCTCTACACTCAGTGCCCTAAAGCCAATTAGTTTGGGAGTCACTGGTAGAAAGTTCGCTACGTGGGTAATTTTGACAAGCCTAAGAAAAATGGACACTGCACATGCTAAGTTAATATTACACGAGATGGAGCGTAAAACGCACTCGTAAAATGAAGGAGAAAAAAAAATGGAAAAAATGTGAAGACGAGTGTATAGAGGGGATGAAAAGTCTGAGTTGATATCTTTGATTTGTCACATTGGTTCATGAGTTGTATTAAAACTTTGATTGAATTGATATATTGAATTCACACACACACAAGGGTTGGTAGTGAATGGAATTGGTGATACGTTGGATTTTTGATAATGCATGAATTTGAGATTTTGCTGAATTATTACTTAAGGATCTTTGAGGCTGGATTTTCATGAATTGTGTTGATTTATTGCTCAAGGCATTGGTTGGATCTGCATATGCATTCATGTAGTTAGTATAAGTAATGTAGTTGTTTTTCTTATTGGTATTTTTGCTTGAGGACAAGCAAAGTCTTAAGTTTGGGGGTATTTGATGAGTGTAGTTTGTACTTACGAATAGATGTTCTTGAGCTTAATAAATTGTTGTCATTGAGTATTTTTATTTGTATTTTACTTGTTTTTATGTTTATATTGCAGAAAATAGCTTTGGATGGTCAAAACGGTAAAAGCGGAGCTTAATGGCAATTTTGTAATTTGTGAACAGTAACCGCGGCCGGCTTTTATAAGGGAATCCGTGGCCGGGGCCATGGTCGGCGGATTTGATTTTAAGTGTCCGTGCGTTTCCAGAAGTTGAGCAAAAGAAGGATTATGATGTTGCTACGAGTTAGGAGTTGTTAGTAGAGTTATTAGAGATATAAATAGATAGGATTAGGATGTTTTTAATAACAACTTAGAGAGAAGGATTTCCATTGAAGATTGATTGGCGTTTTCAACTATGTCAGGCTAAGTTCTTTATTTTCAGTTCTAAGGGATGTTGAATCTTATTTATTATCTATGAATTAATTGAGTTATTAGTATTTCTTCCTTCGTCTGTGGAATTTATTCTTGATGATCTATTAGAATTGCTTAATGATAATTGGTTTGATTAATTTGATAAGGGCCCATTGAATTGATTTGATTATTATCATATGCTAGATTAAGATATAATATTAAGCAAACGATGTTATATCTGATCATAAGTAGCGAATAGTGGTATTTGATTGTGGTCAAGCTTTTGAATATTGCTATGACATCAAGAAGACAGGTTAAATAGTCTGCGATTGTACGATTATTGCTTGGAATGACCTAATTCCCTAATTCTTAATGCTATTGTCATATTAAATCTAGACTGATAGTTCTAGGTTGTATGATAATTAGGGTCTAGTGGGGGCGATCGTCACATTAGATTTAAAACCTAAGGGGAGTTTCGGGTAACGCGGACCGTGGTTACCTAGGGTTGTTAATTTCATTGAAGGAACGATATTAATTAACTTGGTTATATCATATTTATGAAAAGATGATACTGAACTGAAGAACTGAAGTTTGCAAATCATTGGAAAATCTTAATTTATACTTCTTGTTTTCTAGTAGAATCATAGTTACAAAAATCCCCTTTTTATTATTACTTGTTATTTACTGTTAGAAGCATTCGGATAAATCATAAAATACACTTCCCGTGGGTTCGACTCTTGCTTGCCATTATACCAATTTTATATTGATAGAGTGAAAGTAAGGAATAATTTTGGAGTGATAACGACAGCTTCCATGGGGTCGTCAGAACATTAGGTGATGTAAGGTATATTCCAGAATTGAAAAAGAGCTTGATATCGGTTGGAGTACTTAACTCTATAGGCTGTAGTATCTCAGTCAGAGATGGTGTCATGAAAATTACCAATGGTTCAATAGTAATTATGAAGGGTCAGAAAAAGGGCACCCTCTACAAGTTGATAGGGGACACAGTTACTGGTGGAGCAGCGGTTTCTGTGCAGGATAATTCCAACAGTGATTGCACAGAATTATGGCACATGCGACTTGGTCACTTGAGTGAAGGTGGAATGAAAGAACTTCACAAAAGGCAGTTGCTGAAAGGTGTCAAAACGTGCAGTTTGGAATTTTGCAAGTATTGTTTGTACGACAAACAACGAAGGGTCAGCTTCAAGGCAGGAGCACATACCAGTAAGAATGTACTTGATTATCTACATTCAGATGTTTGGGGCTCGATCAAGGATACATTAATGGGTGGAGCCCATTATTTTGTCAGCTTCATAGATGACTACTCCAGAAAAGTGTGGGTGTATTTTATGAAGCAGAAGTCCGAGGTTTTCAGAATCTTTAAGCAATGGAAAGCTAAAGTAGAAAAACAGACCGGAAAGAAGCTGAAGTACTTTAGATCAGATAATGGCATGGAATACAAGAACAAGTCATTCCTACAGTTCTGTCAAGATGAAGGTATCACCAGGCACTTCTCAGTTAAAAGAACTCCAGAGCAAAATGGAGTTGCAGAAAGGATGAACAGAACTCTATTGGAACGAGCCAGATGTATGGGGTTGAATGCAGGTTTGTCCAAGAATTTCTGGGCTGAGGCAGTCAACACAACCTGTTATCTGATAAATTGATCCCCTTCAGCTGGAATTGATTACAAAATCCCCGATGAGGTATGGACTGGGAAACCAGTTGATTTTTCTGTAATGAAAATCTTTGGTTGTCTAGCTTATGTTCATCTGCCAATTGAGGAGCGACAGTCCAAACTTGATCCAAGGTCAAAAGAGTGCATTTTCCTTGGATATGAAGATGGAGTCAAGGGATACAGGTTATAGGATCCAGTATCCAAGAAGAAGGTTGTTAGCAGAGATGTGGTGTTTAATGAGAAACACATGTTGAACAAATCTGAGAATGATGAATCTACAACAAATGAGTTGCAGAAACACCCAGTTGAGGTGGAGCTTCCTGAAGAAAACAAAGAAGCTGAAGAGATTGAAGATGATCATCCTTTAGATCCCCAAGAGAGGTCCTATAATCTTGTTAGAGATCGGGAAAGGCGAGTCAGCAAACCAGTGCAGAGATATGAGTTTGAAGACATGGTTGCCTTTGCCTTGATTGCAGGTAGTGGAGATCCAACTAGCTATCAGGATGATATTCAGTCCAAGGATAATGATAAATGGGCAATAGGGATGACAGAAGAGATGGAGTCTTTACAGAAGAACAAGACTTGGGAGTTAGTTCAACTACCAAAAGGATCAAAGGCTATGGGATGTAAGTAGGTGTTCAGGAAAAAGGAAGCTCAGTCCGATAAAGAAGGTGAAAGATTCAAAGCCAGATTGATAGCAAAGGGATTCTCTCAGATAGAAGGAATCGACTACAATGAGATCTTCTCACCAGTTGTGAAACACACATCGATTCGGTTGATCTTGTCTATCGTGGCATCACGGGATATGGAGTTAGAACAGCTTGATGTGAAAACAGCTTTTCTCCATGGTGATTTAGAAGAAAAGATCTACATGAAACAACCAGAGGGGTTTATTGAACCAGGGAAAGAGGGCTTAGTTTGTAGCTTGAAAAAGTCTCTCTATAGTTTGAAGCAGTCCCCGAGACAGTGGTATATGCGGTTTGATAGCTTCATGGTGGCTCATGGTTACTCTCGTTCTGAGTATGATCCATGTGTGTATTTCAGATCGCTTGACGATGGTTCTCTAGTACTGTTGACATTATATGTCGATGACATGTTGATAGCAGCAAAGAGGATGATAGATATTCTTCAGTTGAAGAATTTATTGAGCAGTGAATTTGAAATGAAGGATCTTGGGTCAGCCAAGAAGATCCTAAGTATGGAAATTCACAGAGAACGTCAGGTAGGAAAGTTGTGGTTAACTCAGAAAGGATATGTGCAGAAGGTCTTGGAGAGGTTTAACATGCATAATGCTAAACCAGTTAGCACTCCGTTGGCAGCACATTTCAAGTTATCTTCACAGTTGGGCCCACAGACAGAGGATGAGGTGGAGTCTATGTCCAAAGTACCGTATGCAAATGCGGTGGGTTGTCTCATGTATGCCATGGTATGTACAAGGCCAGAGATCTCACATACAGTAAGTATGGTTAACAGGTATATGGCAAAGCCAAGGAAAAAACATTGGAATGCTGTTAAATGGATTTTTCGTTATCTAGCAGGTACAACCAATTACGGTCTTATGTTTGATCGTGATACTGCGAGAAGTGAGGTTACATGATTTGTTGATTCGGATTATGCTGGAGACCTAGATTCAAGAAGATCTACAATAGGGTTTCTATACACCTTTTGTGGATGATGTATATGTTGGAGGTCGGTGTTACAGTCTACGGTAGCATTATCAACAACAGAGGCTGAGTATATGGCATTGACAGAGGCAGGCAAGGAGGCTTTGTGGCTAAAGGGACTACTTGAAGAACTAGGTTTCATGCAGGGCAGTATCCGGATACAGTGTGATAGTCAAAGTGCTATTCATTTAGCAAAGAACCAGGTGTTCAACGCCAGAACCAAACATATAGATGTTTGGTATCACAAAATTCGTGAGTGGCTGAATAATGGTGACATTACAGTTCGCAAAATTCACACAAAGGATAATGTTGCAGATATGCTCACAAAATCAGTTACAGCAGAAAAGTCCAAGCATTGCTTGGACTTAGTTCACTTCATCAATTGTTGAGTTCGTAGTGGAGTATCCAGGGAGAGGGATACATTCACAGACACGAAGAAATTCACAATACGTAGTATTTGAAAAATGTGACGCCCCCAAATCACTATACTTACTATAGATGACTTGGTGCTCACTATAAATGCTAAATCAATAGGTTTATAGATGATTTCCTTTATTCTTAAACAAAGTTCTCATCCTAATTCCCAAAGATCTTTCATTATTTTATATCAAGTCCTTATAATTGATACAAGAGGCTTAATATTCAAACATAACCTTTTTATCCTTAATATTTAGATATTCTATAACTTTACATGTTTCAACATCCACGGTATTAAATCATTAGGACGGCTCTTGGGAACAGAGAATCTCGCGGTGAATGTTTGCATCTTCACCCGTGATAAATGTTTGCATCTTTATCCGTGACAAATGGTTGTATCTTTGTCCGGTGCAAAATTCTCTTTCCGTACAGAACATTACCCAAATAGTTAAAACCCTCATTCGAAACGTATTTGGTTATAGTGATATCTCTTCATATTAATAATCCTACTTATCCGACATTCAGAATAGTAATAACAAGTTATACCTGGGTCCGAGGAACCTTAACGATGGATTTGACTTAGTCAACATCGCTTAGTCCTGTCTCGGATGTACAGCACTCACAAGTTATTTACCGATCCTCATCCAGATAAATAGATCATTATTAATACTATGTTAAGTTTTAACAATTCTATGTTTAATCAAAGTAAAGACGTAACAAGAGAATGTGATAAAACTTAATAATATTTATATAATATTCGGTTACATGTGTTGAACTTGTTCTTATTACAAAATGTCATTATGACTACAGTTAAGAACAGTTAAGGAAAGCAGTAAACTAGTCTACGCATTTCTTCTTTCCTTTCTTCTTCGAGCCGGAGCTCTAGGGTTTGTCTGCACATTAGGTTTATATGCAAGGGTGAGCTAAAATGCTCAGCAAGTCTTAAACACATAACATATAAGTGAACTCACACCGATAAGGTTTGTAAGGACTCATGGAATAACAATTGATATTTAAAAATGTTTTAACATAGCAAGACTGAGTGGTGGTTAGACCTTGAACTGTTCTTTGTCTTTCGACTTAGAACCTTTTACAGTGGATATAGAAAGGGGATCAACCTAACGACATCCTATGTTATTCATAACATACAATACACTGGACAGATCAAGAACAGTAATACATATTTGTTCATCTCAGTTTACTTTACATGTCAGGATCGCCCCAAGACGACTTGGTTTGATATAATACAGCATGATTCGAATTTATCACGAATAATCATTTCATTTTGCAAGTTATGCCGAAACAAGAAGCAATAACTCTCGTATCAAAGATTTATAACACGTTGCATACACAAAATGTATAAATCACATAGAAAGCAAGTAAACAAAGTTTAAGGATAGAAAACTTGCCTTTAGCACAATCTAGGGTTTTCCGGTAATCGATTAAAGCGCCTATACAAAGGGTTTCGTGTACCGAATGTTAGTTTATCGAATTTTCCTTTTGAATAAGTCTTAGAATAACTTAACTAGACTATTTCCATAGGTGGAATCATTTCGTTAAGTGGCGAACTCAAAATTTTATTTTTTAGTGCTAGGATCCGAATGGTCCTTAAAAAAAATTCAGCTTCGACCTATTTTATTGTGACAGCCATAACTTTGTCATACGAAAACATTTTTGAGTGATTCTTGAGTCTAAATTGCTTAGAATTTCATGATCTACAACTTTCATTTAGGTGGCTAAGGCAGATTCAGAAATTAAATTTTCGGAAATTACCAAAAATATTCTGCTAGTATATTAAACTTAATTTTCTTTGATCCGATTGGTAAAACATGATACCTCAAGCATTAATTTGCTAAGATAACATGTTCTAACACTACGTATCACTTCATAACATAAAAATAACAAAATCATAAACCTACTTATATAAGATTTTATGACTTTTTCTCAAGAACACGAAGAACGAATCGAAGAATACGAAGAACACGAAGAACAAAGTTTCATCGTTCTTCGTTTCGACTACTAAAATTTGATGCCACAAGCATTATTTAGCAAGGCCATCATGTTTCATCATCCCATAACACTAAATTACCAAATCATAAACCTACTTATGTAGAAATTATGACTTTTGCTCAAGAACACACGAAGAACACGAAGAACGAAAAATCGTACATGGTAACGACTTATGTTCTTGAGCTTTTGGATTTCATACTTGAAATAATTTGAGCATTATAACTGCTTACATATGTGATTATAACACTTTATAATTGACAAAATTTGGTCATTATAACGACGTGTTTACTTAATTATAACAATTTATAATAATACTCCAGAACATACGAAGAACACGGAGAACGGATAAACCGTACATGGATACGACGTATGTTCTTGAACTTTAAACTATGAAATGAAATTTGACATAACAACGACTTGCTCAAGTCATAAGGAACACGGAGAACGAAAAATCGTACATGGCTACGACTTATGTTCTTGAGCCTCATCGATAAAATAAAACTTTAAGCATAATAACGATTAAGAATCGTACCTTTTATTATTGCAAGCTTTAACTATTTCTTTGCAATCGATTCTTGTCTCACAAGAACTCTCTCTATATTTGCTCTTTAGCTTTCAAAAATGGTAAAGAACTAATGAACTTAAGCCTTCTATTTATAGGAAAACCAAGGGTCGGGGTAGTTTGGTCATTAGTTTAAAAGCCAAGGGCATTTTAGTCATTTCGCACATTATTTAATTAATAAAACTAGAATAATATCTAGATATTTTCCAAGCCAAGCTTCTAGAAGCTTCCCGAGCTGTTTTGTCATTATTTCTTCCGATTTCGGTATATCGGATAAATCGCGTGTGATTAATTTAAAATATTTCGCATTAGTAATATAAGTTTTAATTACTTATACGTATTTTATTAATAAAATACATCATTCAGTATTAATATGATGTCTCGTCTGACCCTCAAAGTTTTCCTTGAATTAATCTCGGATAATCTTCCGTATACTTTTCTCAAATATACCTACCGGGCGACGCGATTGATAATTTTTTTTCATTCTAGACACTAATTATGATTGAATAATATAATTAGGTATTAATCTGATAAATTTGATTATTCAAATTTAATGTTAACCTGTCTCATGTTCCGTTTGATGAAAACAATACGGATGAATTACCAGTTTAATTATATAACAGTCTGATTCCAACTAAATGGTTAACTAATACTGATTTAAAAATTTGATATTACTGAGTTTTGTTCCGAATGAACACTTTTCTGTAAAGTGAAAAGTCCAAAAGACTTGGCACGTTTTTCGGTGAATAGTGTTTTTGACGACCATTTCTCAGAAAATGGTTAGAAGACCAAAAAGTCAAAAATAATATTTATTTTTGTCTTTTCCCTATTTCGTCTTATTCCCGACACACTTTTCGAGAAAATCTTTTATTGCTTATTACGCACCGGTGTTGCATACAAACACTGTATCCATCAACGGTTTGATCAAAAACGGAAAGCGTTTTCGTTTGAAGAGCGATTTACGTTTTATTTATGGAAAAATATCAGTGGCTCCCTGGTATCTATTCCCCGTATAAATGCTATATCGTGAAATGGAAAAAGTCCAAACGTTGAAAAGAACGTTCAAAAAGACGACAAACATTTTCTCGTGAATCGTGTCTTTTTCGTCTTTTTCCCAAGAAAATTTTATTGATTCCCTGACATCTAAACCTCATATTATCACTATGTTGTGAAATGTAAGAAGTCCTACAGATGAAAGAAACAGTCAAACGAATGAAAAACATCACCTCGTGAATAGTGCTTTTACACGTTTTTCGAGAAAAACTATTATTGACTGTTACGTGTTTTTAAATCGTGGGAAGGTTGAATCTTGAAACAGAATGTCATTTCGACGTACACGTTTCGCTCGGGAGCTTAGGTTAGAATTCCTAGGGTTTAGACCCTAGGGTTTAGGGTTTAGGTTTTATCTTCTTTTCAGATTTTTGAAGAAAAAACTTTTATGTTCCTTTTTCGTGCTAAGGCTGTATACTTGAACCGAAACACATAAATAAGCAATAACGAAGATTCCATAACACATTTAAGATGTAATTCAAGCTTTATTTATTCACATAAAGTCGGATTACAACTCTCTCGGAAGTTCGGAATATTACAAAAAATATAAGCCAATGTGGAGATTGTTGAAGATTGTCTCAAGATTTTTCAAAGATTTGTAAAGATTTTGCAAGATGTGGAAGGATTTAATTTTGATTTTGGCTCCATGAATCATGAGATTTGATTTTGGAAGGATTTGGTCCAAGATTTGGTTCCTTAAATTGTGGGATCTTGTCCCCTTCTCTTGCACTATAAAAGGAAGCATTAGCTTCCCATTTCAACACACCAAGCTAAGAGAGCTAGCAACTAGAAAAAGAAAGGAGCTAGAGAGGCTTAGTAAGATGAAAGGAGAGTGAGAGTGAAAGGGTTCTAAGAGAAATTAAACAGTTAGTTTATTTATCAGTTGAGAGAGTTTGTAATTTTTCATGTTATTTTAAGTGAATTTCTGAGATCTCTCCCGTGATTTTTTTCAGTTGGGTTTCCACGTAAAAATTCTTGTGTCATTATTTTTTATCTCATACAGTTGTGTGTGTGTGTTATCTTAGTGTTTATTTTGTGAGCCTGATTTCTCGACAGATCTTAACTACAGATTTACATTTTATATTTTGAACATGTTGTTGTACTGATGCAAATGATCAGTAGGAAATATTATAAATTGTGATGAAATATGTAATACTATTGAATTGTGCAATGGCTGATGCTCTAACCTAGCTAGCTAGTATTTTCACATGTGGCTGATCCAAAACTTCTCTTTTTGAAACAGTTCAGATGCCTTTGACGAAACCACTTATAATGAGTGGGTGGAATTGGCTGAGGCCACTGTTCTACCAGCAAGTTTGAGATTATACAGGGAGATACAAGAGAAGGGAATTACGGTAATTCTTTTAACTGGCCGGAATGAATTTCAAAGAAATGCTACTGTGAAAAATCTAATTAGTGCTGGATACACCCACTGGGAAAAGCTTATCCTGAGGTACATATATATATATATATATATATATATATATATATATATATAAGCCAATGCTTTATGATAGCTATTTTCTTCACCCAAATTCTTTCTTCAACAAGTTTTAGCTAACTCGACACACTTTTATGCACATAATATGTGATATGAGGACAATTTTGTAAATTACTTGTCTGCCCCAATTTTCTTAAGCTTTATGTATAACTTTTTGTGGTATGAAATGATCCGCAAGTATTTACAAGATGGTTGAACATAGTTAGTTATTGTACCTACTCTGTTGTGGATGAAACAGAGGAACCTCAGATAAAGGAAAACCGGCCATTACCTTCAAATCTGAAAAGAGAAAGGAACTAGAAGATGAAGGTTACACCATTCATGGGTGCTCTGGAGATCAGTGGAGCGACCTGTTGGGTTTTTCTACGGCCAAGCGGTTGTTCAAACTCCCAGATCCAATGTACTATCTTGCATGATGAGAAATCAAAAGGTGGCAATCTCATAGAATGTCATTATAATTCGTCGTTTAATTGATGTTTAAGCCATGGTTGCTTGTTTCTCGGCTGGAATCATAAATAAATGTCTTGTATCCTCTCTGATGATCTTTACAGATGTTGGAGATATTTTAATGAAATTAATTATTTTAATATTGTGTTGTTAATTATGAGCTATAATTTTCATGGGAGTTACAAAAGAATTAAGAGGTATTTTTATTTCTATTAAACATCATAAGCTACTATTATTAATTAATGTCAGTTACAATTTCAAGTTTTTTTTCTTATGCTGATTCACGATAATATATAATCACTTGGGATATGTTTATTTATAAAATATATATTTGGGATTAGACTATTTATATTAATTTAAAATTATTTCGAATTTTTTTATCCGATGACGATGAATTATTAGTCCCTTCATGTTGGACTATTAGTTCCATAAAATCATTTAATAGCTTAAAATGAAAGAGACTATTAATTCCAAATTCATCATGGATTATATAATCCCTCATAAATAACCTTAAGAATAATAAAAAATAGTCTAAGGATTATTTAAAGGACTATTAATCCATTATCATAAGATAAATATAGTCCGAAATAATATTAAATTAATACAAATAGTCCAATCCCAAATATATTTTTTGTAAACAAACATAGCCTTAGTGTATGGCATATTCACGTGCGGAATATTTGTTAGAATGCTATAGAAAGAGTTTGCGAGCTACATGTTGGTAATGCAAAAACGTATATGCGAGAGAAATAATATATTGTGTGTAATAGATTATATATTGGTATTCAACAATGATAGAATAGTGTGGTATTTATGGAGTTTTGAATTCTTCAAGTTGTGTAGATGTCATTGAAAATAACAGTATAGAGACTGAATTGTTATATCTTAGAGGTGACATATCAGTAACTCGTTATATCGGATTGAGTATTGATCTGTCTGAAATGGCGTGAATCATTTTAAAGAAAACACAACTTTGATTCTATCATTTTATATTATTTTATTTGTATATTTTATATATTTAAATTTATTTATTTCATTCCTACTATTTTTTGTATGGAAGGAACAACAACATATGTGGATTGATCTTAAATTATTTATTCGATTTGTACCTGTCTGGCTCTTTATAATTTCCAATGAAAGCAAGTCGGACTAAATATTTAGTGATTTTTAATGATTCTAGACGTGTATATCCTCTTATTGTTAGGGGACTTCCTCAATATGCAATGGCCTCTTTCGATTATATGTTGGTATCTCGAAATGCTAGATTTTCATCAACAACAAAAAAATTTGTTTGAATTTGGTGTGTGTTTGTACTTAATTATTCGAGGTTACCAATTGTGTGTCTTGAGATGTCAAGTTCATCTAATATACTCCCCCAATTTCAAATTATATAGGCATAGCAAAGGAGAGATAAAGCAGATACAGAAATATATTTTTAATGCAATGGTGGCCTTGAAAAATAACAGGGGTATATAAGCACCACTCCAAAATAAAATTATCATCGTACAATTCTTTATATATGTAATTCTTTAATGTGTGTATATTTTTATAAGTATTTATTTAGAATTAAATATTAAGTAGGAAAGATGTGATTGAATGATTTGAAATGTATATATATGGGTGGTCCAGAATCTTTAAATTAAAAACACGTCATAAGACGGATGGGGTATTATTTAAGGTGTTTTTTTGTTAGTGCCAATCCCTTCTCATCTTTCTTGGAACGTTTATTATCACCTCCAGTTTGAGCACGCTAATAGATAAAGGAGTGAGTAACAAGTACCCACAGCCCGCGGCACCACAAAATTAAGATAAATTGAGATACATATGCTAGTGATTTAAAAATTGGAATATCAATAGAGCTTTGTTTAAATGACTAGATTATAAAAAAATATTATTTTATTTTTATTATTTCTTTAGACTAGATTATTTCTTTGAATTAAATTATATGAGATTATTTTGTCAGTGTTCGTTTTGCTCTAAATTATTACTTCAAACTGGACTATCAAGCTCACTTCAATGTTTGTTTGAATTAAATAATCTCATTTAAATATAAATGTTTATTAAAAAGATTAAAATATTCAAATTATTATCAACACCAACTCATTAATAACTCAAATAACATTTAACTAATCACAATAAATATTAAATAATTTTATTAACGTTAAATAAATTATTGAATAACTTAATTACATTAAATATATAAAATCACTATTGCAAATGTCAATCACCAAATAAATATCATTCACATGTGTCAATCTGAGATGGTAATAATAATTACATGTATAAACAAAAAGAAAAGAATGGATAATTAAATGAATTTCTTGGTGTCAAACTTTTTTTTTACCCCAACTATTTGTTTATCTTACTGTAATTCCTTTTATTAGTACATATAAAAAATAAAAACTCTTCTTAATGGCACTTTTTATTATAATTCTTTATTACACATAGTTAAAGAATTATTAATTTACACTACAAGCTAGAATAACTTTACAATATATTATGGTAAAAATATTATTCAAAATAAATTTTATTCCGTCTTACACTTTAAATAGCAACCTCAAGGTCAATCAATTAAAGTTTATATAATATTTAATTTTTTTTATTTACATAAGATATATATATATATAATGATGAAGATATTATTTGGAGAAGATGATAACAACTTAGAGATAAAAATAAAATTATTAAATGTCATTAAGTAATGAAATAAGTTATTTATTAAAAAATATATAATCAAGATAATTTTGAAATACTTAAAATTAATAGGTGCAATTCTGTTCACAAAAATTCAGTTTCAAACTCTGGGCTATGAA
Source organism: Hedera helix (assembly GCA_947179155.2). Lineage (NCBI taxonomy): Eukaryota > Viridiplantae > Streptophyta > Magnoliopsida > Apiales > Araliaceae > Hedera > Hedera helix. The sequence continues at coordinate 8,055,229 of OX359271.1, forward strand.
ATCCACCTCATTCGTCTCTCTAATTAATCCTCATAAAAGGCATTATTTTTCAAACGGGACTAATAATCCAGTCTAGAGATATCAAAACAAACACAGAACTATTTTTTACATGAGACTAATAGTTGAGTCCCATTCTCTAATCCCTTAGACACACGTATCCATAATGTATTATACCTTTTATCTCTTTTTAATTTGCGTTCTAGAAGAAAATACAAAAATAAAATTATAATTAATACTTTATTTGATTGATTAAAATGAGCATATAATTTTAATTTATTCTTCTAAAATCATTAAAAAAGAATAAATCTTAGAACTTAATGTAATAGTAATATAAGAAATTATGTCATTAATACTTTCTTAAAATTTACAAGTGGTAGATAAAAATAAATAAATTTGACTCTCTAAAAGTTACATTGAAAGGATTTGAGGGAATAATACAACAGACTCCCTCCGATTCTTTTTAATTCACGTTTTAGAAGAAAAAAATAATAATTAAGAATGTAGTTGATATTTTATTTGTTTGATTAAATTATATGTAAAATTTTAATATTATCCTTCTAATATTCATTAAAAAAGAGAGAAAGATAAACAAATTCATATTTAACATAAAGATGATATGGAAGACTATGTTTCTAATAGTTACTTGATTTCTAGAAATGATATATATAAAAATAAAAAAAAAGCACTCTCTAAAAAAATAGATAAAACGAAACGGATGGAGTATTATCATATTATAAAAGGAGTCTCACCTGGTAATAATTTTTTTTTTGACAAAAATAGTTTTTTAATAAATATTATAATAATATACACAATATTTTTAAAGATACCTCCACAATTTTATTATTATGTCATATTATTATTATTATTATTATTATTATTATTATTATTATTATTATTATATATATATATATATCAAAAATATGTTTTTGAGTAAACTAGAAACGGTTTCCCAAGTTTGCACAAATTTATCAAAACGACATTAATATTTTAATTTTTACAATGTCATAATTTCAATGTAATACAAATCTATCACTTCTAACCAATTTTAGTTAAACTCGTGCAAAACGTATGCCTTTTTATGATCAGACTAGTTCGCTAATATATAAAATTATTTTCCCTACAAACTTAAGGGCAAAATTGTCCTAATGTTAAATAAATAAATAAAATAAATTATTTCATTCTCTTTATCATTTTTTCATTCATTCCATTCTTTGAATTAAAACTTTTAACATAAATATTTTGGTTGCTTCTAGTATTATCTTATTATTATTTGCCCCATTGTGGTGTAATCTTGTCAGTAGCTTGTTTTTTATGCCTTGCTAGACTTAAAATATAACCGTCATTAAATTGATAATTTCGCATATAAAAATAATATTTTTATATTATTCTCTCTCACGTTAATGTATAACTTATTCATTCTGTGCAGAAGAGATTGCATAAAAACATTACTTCCTTCGTTTCAGGATAAAAGTCTTAATTGACTTTTTACGTATATTAAGAAAGATAATAAAATAACTAAATTATCTATATTTAAATTCTCATTTAATTGCATAATTTTTTACACATAATTAATGATGTTTCATAAATATGCGTAAAGAATATAAATATAATAATTAATACTAAAGATATTATAGACAAACTATTGTAAAAAAATAAATTATTTAAATAAGTAGACATTTAACTTGTGAATCTCTAAAATAGTATCATATAGAGACTTTTATCCTAAAACGGAGAGAGTATTATTTTTTATATAAAATTATCAATTCCATGATATATATTGGGCAGGAGAAAAATGGGGGTGCAAATAGGGAATTGGGATGATTAATCAACAATAGTAAGGCATCTTGTGCATAAATATATATTGACGTTCAAAAAAATTATCTATTTATTCTAGTTAATACTCTTAACCTTATACACTGATTGCAAAATCTTAACTTGGGATGCTTTATTAACATTTTATATTTTGAACTTCTTGTATTTTGGAATCATGTCTGGTTTATGTTTAGACCTGTGTTTTGGACACGACAAAAGCATTGACAAAGAATCTTTTGATGCCTGGGTGGACTCGGGTACCGAGGCCCGTGCCCTACCGGCAAGTTTTGAGATTGTACAACAAAGAGCTCCAAGCTAGAGATTTAAGGGAGTACTTAAGGTAATTCTGTTAATTGGTCGGAACGAACTGCAAATAAATGTTACTGTGAAAAATCTACTGTTTGCGGGATACACTTGTAGGGAAAAGCTTAATTTTGCTAAGGTACATAAGCTATTTTCTTCGTTCAAAATTTTTCTTCAAACTTGAGATACACTTGATATATATGAGGAGAATTTCATTAAACCTTTCTGTTCCAATTTTCTTATTTTTTTTTTTTATGGTGTTACTGAATTTATAAAAGAAAAAATAAAGAAAATCATACGCATTATAATTAAATGACTATTTATCTTTATATTAGTTTAATTGTGTGTATAAAAATTCAGTATACATAATGGATAAATTATTCGCTAAGGCTATGTTTGTTTATAAAAAATATAATTGTGATTGGACTATTTATATTAATTTAATAATGATTCGGACTATTTTATCCCATGACGAGGGATTAATAAGTAGTCTTATGGATTTTTTTTTTTTTTTTAATCATTCTTAAGGTTATTTATGTAAAAAAAAAGTGTAAAAATCTAGCTGATAGAATATGCACAATAAGAAACTATGTGACGCCCCCAAATCCGGGTTCTTGCAATCCCGGGTTTGGTGCTCACGATCCACTATAACACATATCTACCCATTCATACGCGAAAATATAAATATTACATTAATATAATCATTTTACATTCATCCCAGATTTCGACAACCTTAAAACAAAATACTCAATTCATAAAGTCTATAACATAGGTAAACGAAAGCAAGTACAACTACACTAGTCTTGGGTTTTGCCTTCGCCTTTATTTTTCTTATTTCCTTTTAGAACCTCGAACTTAGCTGAAATGGATAACATAAGTAAGGGTGAGCAACTAATTTGCTCATCAAATTTAATGGATACAATAATGGATTATTATTAATAAACAAAGATAAGCTTCTCAACATTTTTCACAATTTGGACAATGATTGTGAAGTACATGAATAATAACATGTTCTTCAATAACGATAAATAACTGAGTTTAACATGAAAAGTGGTTATAAAAAACTATGAATAATTATGAGATATGAATAGTAATTCTACGAAATATTTAACATTTGCATAAATGAAAAATATTCTCAACAAGTACTTAAGGTGATCAGTCTATTGTACTTTACGGATATGCTTATCGTTTAGTTTTCTACCTCGGGTTAACCGATAAAAATTCCTTATATTAGGGTTTTATTCATTTCAATTTTACATTATGATTCCGCACCACAACAATATGATTTGGATTAACTTTAAAGGATTTATTTGGACTTAATAATTTCTGACAACATTGGTCTAACCGAATCAAGTGGATTAGACCCTCAAGTGATAATCCAGTTCAAATGTAAAAGAACTTTACGCATGAACAGTTCAATATATAAATATTCTGACAAAGTGCACATAATGCGAAGTATGACATTCGTACAATTAATATGTACACATAAAGAGTTTAGGATATGACATTTGCCTGATACGTTGATTATATTTTACTGTTCTACCTTATTATCAAGTTGACCTACATATATCATATCATTGATTTGCTAATTAGGTATAGCCATGAATCATCATACGAGAAAGTCCTAAGTGTTAAGTACTAATAAAGTCATATGATCACATAGTACATGAAGCATGACTCACAACATAGAATATTTATTCATGTAAGTTGACTACATTAGTGTTTTATACCCCTTCTTGCTTAACACAATGACTTCATGATGTTTCATTCTTAACATATATAATAAACCATCATATGGATAAAATATCATAGTTGGAACTTACAAAACTTAATTTCAGATATATATATTTTTTAAAAGGTGGCGCGCCCGCACTATGAAATGGTGCGGCCGTCCCAGTCCCACCGAAAATCTGAAATCTTTACAGCGCGGCCGTCCCCAAAAATACAAAGGGAGCAACACGGCCGCGCTAGTAGACCAGAGTTCACACATAGTTTTCCCTGCTTCCAGTCTTCCCAGATTTTGAGCATACATGATTCATAGTTATTCAAGACACCTTTTTCACTCATTTAATGTATGTTTCCCTTAACTACAACCAATTTATATTCAAAATCACTTGTGAGAACAAAGCTTTTAATGTATTTCTTTATGTAATGCGCGATCAACATAGTTTTAAGATATAATTTCCTCTCATGAAAACACACCCATTTACTTAAAAGATAACATACATGTTGGCTTGGCATTTAATTCATGAATTTTCCCATCTTAACCATCATAACACTTGATAAGTTTTGTTCTTCTAAACCTTTAATCAAATGCTCATGGATTGTTAGATCATGTACATACATCGACCACTTACCAAGTTTGGTTTTAGGAGTACATTACCCAACAATCATGCAAGAATTTCATAAACACATAGCTAGCGTGCAAATGGTTTAACATTAGAGCCCTAATATCAACCATTCATATGCACATAGATGGGCTTAGCAAGGAATCCTACACATAACCATACATTATAATTAGTTTAGACAAATATATGCTCACATAGACATTATATCAAATATCACATGTGCATCCCTTAATACATAGAAATTTTCATGTTATGAACTCATATAAAATATATAACCTCCAGCCATAATCAACTCCTTATAGCACTGGGTCCTTCATGACCCCTACACATAGATCAAAATACTCCCACAACCACAACAATGATCACAAACTAATAATTTATGAACATTAAGAGTTTGGATAAAGAAAGTTCATATATACCTTTGATTCTTTGTTAAATCCTACTTAGCTACTGGAAAAAGGGCGTGACAAGCTACTAGACTCCTCTATTTCTTTTCCTATACCAGCAGCTCTCTCTCTTATGATTTAGCAATAGATGATGAATGTGATTCAAGAACATGGCTAGGGTATAAAAGCTGGATTATCCTCTAGCTTCATTGGTCAAGGACCTTTAGTTCATCCCGGTTATCACATCCTAAAGCTCTCTAGATAGCCTCCACCGTAGCCCCTAGAGAGTTTCGACGCCGCACACCATTATCCGGTCCCCTGTTTCCTGGTTCCAGTCGCTACTTCTTGTCTCAATTTAAAAGTCAATTAGACAAAAATGCTACATGGTTCTCACGGTTTGGGCTGGAAAAAGAGCAAGTATTGGACTTTGGCAACTTAACCATGTTGGGCTAGCAATACACCCTTTAAAGGAAAGGTTATCATGGACTCACATACTTGGGCTGGCTGAATTTTTGTATTTTTATTCTAGCTTAGATAATTAATAGCTCCATGATACCTAGCCCAAAATGTTAATTAACAATTTGGGTCTCAATAATATCCCCAAATTCAATTCATCACTCATGAATATTCTTGAATAATTTAATTACACATCATTTCTAATTAATTGCATGTTGGCTTTCCTTTTCATTTCCAATTTGAGTATACATTTATTATAAAATATATTTTCATCTCATCACATAATTAAATAAATAAATTAATTCACATAATTTCATTGAAAATAAAATATTATACAAATTTCTTGGTCGTTACATTCTCGCCCCTTTATAAAGATTTTGTCCCCGGAATTACAATTACAATGTTACTCAAATAGATGGGGATAACTATTCTTCATTCTTTCTTTGAACTCTCACGTAGTTTCCTCAGCGTCGTGGTTCCTCCAAACTATCTTTACAGAAGGTATTATCTTATTTCTTAAAACTTGTTCTTTACGATCAATGATCTAGATAGGGGCTTCTTCATACGTTAGATCTTTCTCAACTTGTATCGGCTCATACGTGATCACGTGCTTATAATCCGGCTTGTAAGGTTGTAATACTGACACGTGAAATACGTTGTGAATATGTTCCAGCTCGAGAGGTAAAGCTACCTTGTATGTCACTTCTCCAACTCTCTTCAAAATCTCAAAAGGTCCTATAAACCTAGAGCTCAATTTTTCCTTCTTATCAAATCTTATATTCTCATGTCCTACCGGCAAGTTTTGAGATTGTACAAAGAGCTCCAAGCTAGAGATTTAAAGGAGTACTTAAGGTAATTTTGTTAATTGGTCGGAACGAACTGCAAAGAAATGTTACTGTGAAAAATCTACTGTTTACGGGATACACTCGCAGGGAAAAGCTTAATTTTGCTAAGGTACATAAGCTATTTTCTTTGTTCAAAATTTTTCTTCAAACTTGAGATACACTTGATATATAAATGAGGAGAATTTCATTAATAGCCTTTCTGTTCCAATTTTCTTATGTTTTTTCTATGGTGTTACTGAATTTATAAAAGAAAAAATAAAGAAAATCATAAGCATTATAATTAAATGACTATTTATCTTTATATTAGTTTAATTGTGTGTATAAAAATTCAGTCTATAGAATGGATAAATTATTCACTAAGACTATGTTTATTTGCAAAAAAATATATTTGGGATTGAACTATTTGTATTAATTTAGCAATACTTCAGACTATTTTATCCAATGATGAGGGATTAATAGTCCTATAAACTATTTTTTTAAAATTATTTCTAAGGCTATTTATGTGGGATTATATAATCCCATAAAAAAATTGAGATTAATAGTCCCCCTCATTTTAAGCTATTAAATAACTTTATGGGACTAATAGTCCAACATTAAGGGATTAATAATCCCTCATCAAGGGATTAAATAGTGCAAACTAGTATTAAATTAAGGTAAATTGTCCAATCTCAAACATATTTTTTGTAAACAAACATAACCTAAGAGAGAAAAAAAAAGTGTAAAAATCTAGCTGATAGAATAAGTACAAAAAGAAACTATGATACAAATTATAAAATATTTGCTTTTGTTATTTAGTTTGATATGTTCATTTTTGGATTAAAAAAACTTTGGCAGAAAAATTGCGTAGTTTTACGTTAATTTTTAGCTTTTCTATTAGTACTTGCATTTACGTGGTTCCCTATTTAAGTTCAGGATTATAGTGTTTTGATGTATATTTATATAAACACATATCTTTTGTAAAGTTTTTATTAGATTTTTATGTAAAATGACCTAGTTAGGGATTTAATAGGTAGATCCAACATCGTAGGAAATAACCGTGTATTTTTTGTAATAGTTGTAGCTGATCTAGTATGTAAGCATTTTATTAAGTAAAAGTTGAAGTCACTCTAAGATCGTAGAGTAAAAAATGATTTCTAAAATCGTAGAGTGAAGAGTCAGATCGTTCAGTCATATCGCAGAGCCATTAAGAATCGTAAAGCCAATATCGTTGAGTAATGACATTCTACGATCAGAAGATCAGCTCTGTAACGACCCCGAGAATCCCAGCACTAGCCACGGGCAACCCTCGGTCGTTAACATATAACATTCTTCTTACTATTCACAACATTATACAATAATATGTTACTAAAAACTCAATAAATGTAAACTTTTATAATATTCTTTTGAACCATGCCTCGGAATCGCAATCTTTACATTTATCTTAAAAACTCAGATCATTTATAGCATGACCTAGTCTATTACAATCTTTGTGAGTACACAAACGCTCACACTTTAACAATAAATATTTAGTCTACTTATAGACTTCTCTAATCTAATCGAGTTCACAAATATTAGCACTCGGTTTAATATACAATTGTCTTTCACTACTATTACAAGGCCTTAACTTAAGAATAATACCAATTTGTAATTATTCCAACATGTTACATCAAAATATTTAAACAGTTCTAACAACAGGGTTTTACAGTAATTATAACTTCAATCATTTTCTTTGCGTTTATCTTTTCAAAATTCTCGCACTTTGCTGAAAATGTTTAATTATAGCAAGAGTGAGCACGACGGCTCAGCAAGTCTAATAGTTATCATATAACACGTAGTTCACATTTAAGTCATGCTTCATGCATTTAATATATGCATCATGCTACTCATGCGTTGCATTGATCCAATTACTTCATGTATACAATGCATATCAATATTTTCAAATTATATAAATCATATAACACAGTTCAACTCGTAGTATCAATTGTTTATTAGTTATTCACATCATATGACTATATAAAGGCATATTTAAAATCAGTTCGCACATACAATAAGTGCACACATAACATTTTATACATATAGCAACAGGCTTGCAAGAACATCACATAATACTAAAAAAACTTACCTGAATTGCTTCCTCACTTACACAATTCAATTTATCTCATTTGAAATACCTAATATGATTATCTTTTAATTAGTAACGCACATAGGGATTCATTTATCATTCTCAAATAAATTGACTCGACAGCACATAATTCCCTATTTACTAACTCATAAATTATAGGACAATATTATCACTCTTGGATAATATTTTAATTACCGACCAGTATTATTATACATTAATAATACATTATTCAATAATAAACGTTATTAAGTATTGATCAACATCTTAATTGGTTACTAACATTATTAAACCCTTAATAATATTCACCCAATTATCAATATTATTAATCTTTTAATAATATTTTATCACTTGCTTTTATCATTAAATATATAATAATAATTTACTCCTTTTTTAGTATTTAAAGATTTAAACAATTAAATATAAATTATTTAATCACCTCATTATTCCTTTAATTTCTTCCTTTTATTTATAAATACTTAATTTAATTAACTTTTCTTGTTTATTTATCATTAAAAAAAAATTATTTCCTTAACCTTATTTCCCTTTAATTATTATTTAATATTATTTAAATAATAATTAATTAACCCAATTTATTATTTAATATTAATTAAATAACAAATGATCATTTTATTCACTTCACCTCCCTTTAATTATTATTTAATATCCTTTAAATAATAATTAAATAATTAATCATCCTTATTTATTAAATAATAAATCATTACCTTATTAACTTTATCTTCCTTGAATTATTATTTAATATTATTTAAATAATAATTAGATAATTAATCATCATTATTTATTATTTAATATTAATTAAATAATAAATAATTATTTTATTAACTTCATATACCCCTTTACTTTATTTATTATTTATTATTTAGCATTTACATAATAATAATTAATTAAATTCTTTTTAATTACTATATTTATTATTTAATATTAGTTAAATAATAAATAATTACCTTTATGTATTATTTAATTAAAATTGAATAATACATAATTATTTTATTCTATTATCCTTGTTTTCCTTAAGTCCTTTGTATTTATTAAAACTAATTAATTGACTTATTATTTTCATAAATCTTGGACATACCTAGATATTTCATTTCATACAAAAAATAACTTTTATTTTTTATTTTTTAACTTCAATTACTATTTTTAAATAGTCAATTTCTAGCCGAAAATTGCACAAATTATTAAAATTTGAGTTTTTATTAGAAAATCCTGAACTTTATATGGGAGCTTCATGTCATCATATAATAGTCCTAGTAAATATTTCATAAGGTTTGGAGTTATACATTTCAAGTTATAGCCGTTGTTCTCTTTTAAAACCTAGAGAACGGCGGGTCATAACTCACTCATCCGAGGTCGGATGTAGCTCATTTTTGAACAGTGACTGTTCTATACCATATAATATCATGTATAAAAAGTTTGGAATAGTTAGAGCAAGCTAAGTGGCCAAAACAGCCCTATTATAGACTATAGTTTTTTGGGTATTTTTCGACAGGAACTGTTTTACTAGAAAAATCACCATAAATATCTCGTTTAATATTTTTTAGTCTTTCCACTTGATTTTTTTTTTGTATCTTATAGGTATACCATCCAAAGTTGACGGATCATGAATATGACTTACGGAATGTGAACAGTAAATCTTGGAATGGATTGCTCAGATTTGGGTTTTCCAGCAAAAATCGATTTCATGTTTTTTGTCAAACTTACCCACATAGATGCATATCAAAACTCATGTTAAACTCATTAAACCCTAGATATACTAGTCTCGCATGGATTTAAGTATCAAGAGCTTATAAAATAGTTTTCTACCATTAAATTACATTTTTGACCATCAAAATCACTCAAATCATACTAAAACACATAGATAAAAAGGAAAGTTAGGGTTTGAATACTTTTAACCTTTCAAGTTCCTTTCTTTTTGCACAATGCTAGCCACCAATGGATGATCCTCCTTGATGTGCTTGCTAACCTTCTTTCTCTTGAATATAGGGTTTCTATCTCTTTGCTTTACTAGCTTTTCTTTCTTTCTTCCCTTCTTTTTTTTTCTCTCTAGATTTTCTTTTGCTCTCTTCTCTTAGAACACTTGATAGAATGAAACCTAATGAATGAATGAGAGTTGTTAGAATATTTGTTATTAGATGATATGTATACTTACACTTTGTGTAAGTATACACATCACCCATCCATCATAATAATAGGCCTACTAGCTTTGGTCATTTCTACTTGCTTCTTCTAACAAAAACAAGCTTTCAAGGGAAGACACACTCCCAATTGCTCCTTGATGTTGCCAAATTTTGGGTTCCCAAGGCTCCAAAAATATTATTTTTATTTTTATTTTAATGCTACAATGTGGTAATATATATATATATATATATATACACACACACACACTGATACATATATACATTTTCACCAGCACATGTATTTAGGCTAAGTTTTAGGCTTAGTTAAATTAATTCATTGGGCTACACCTTGTATTTCCTTTGGACCTCATTTAATTAAATGTTTGGATTAGAAAATTCCTCCAACATTGGGTTAGTCATTTAACTTGATTGGGTTATCAATTTAATCACATGATGTTAATTACTAACATGAATTAATTCTACCACATTAGGGTTAACATTTATTAATTCTTGGATCACTAATTTAATAATTTATTTTTGGACTACCATGTTACATTTGTTAAGCTACCAATTTAAATTACATTGAAGCTTAACTAAATTCAACATTAACAAAACATATAATCTACTTAGACTTGCTAGACACAAAATCAATTGGATCATTAATTAGGGTTTCTAATTAATTCCCACATTAATTTCTATTGAGCTTTTATTTAAGTTTTTACAAACTTTGGCCCTAACCTTAATTAGGTTTATGTTTGGGCCTAATTAATCTCTACAATCAATATCACCCAATTAATTAGTGTTTGGATCTTAATTAGGGTTTATTGACAATTAGATTAACCCTATTTTTATTTCTTAACCTAATCGGCTCGATTAGGGTTTTTCGTATTTATGCTTCATATAAATACCTAACTTAGTGTATACTTTAACGTATACGCCCTCAACTAATTCTAGGTTTTAAACTTTCTAACATATGTTTTCCGTTTAACCCTAACATTCGAATTAGATTAAAGGTTTAGTTATTCCTACGCATTCGTCTTTTCTCAGATTATGTTTTAGACTCAACCCTAAAAAATAATTCCATTATCAGAATCACTACTACCATTGTATTGTTTTAGTTTGGTTCATTTCCAAACCCTTACAACATCTGACTATCCGAACAAGCTCGTCGATTATCTTATCATAGGCATCGCATTACCTTTGGTTTTATCTACAATGTTCTATCCCCTCTGTGGCATAACTCTTTCTTAGTCTAAGTCTTAAATGACTTGTCTTGATTCATTGCTACTTGATTATATTCAGGTATTAATCATCTGCATTTTCGTTCCACAATAGAACTTTATTCATTTTATTCATCGATCGTCTATCGATTTACTAGTGCTAGGTGTTTATAACTTAACCTTTAGCAACGTTCGAGTTATCGAAAGTTTAAATTTTTTACTAAATTGCTATCTACTACCTTCTTATCCAAGGATTGTCTTAGTTTTAAATACATTAATCACTTAATACCGTATTTATCAACTTTATGAATTTTCGGGTCATTACAAACCTTACGAATCTACACTAAATGGTACTTTAACTAAATTCGTAGAGTGCATGAGTCTGACAAGATAGTGATATGTTTATGACAAGGGACATATAATTTTAACTCACATTTATTTCAAAGATGATATGAAAATGAGTTAACGATAAGGATGAAGAAATAAAACAACTTTTATAACAGCTAACTTTGCAAAGATAAGGACACATGTCTACTATCGTAACAAATATAATTTTATCGAAAGCGACAGCGACAACTTATGGTCCAACATACAAGGTTTTGAAGTCAACTGAATTATACATTGACAGGTATCCCAAATTATTTGGAGTAACGATAATAATTCAACTGACAAAATTCAAGGAGTGACTATAAAATGATTGCTACTACAACATTGGGGGGGGGGGGGGGGGGGGGGGGGGGGAATCTAATACCGAAGAATCAAGCACCTAAAAGCTCAAGTGTTCGAGTACTTCACCTTACGATCCAAAGACCAACTTATTGTTGCTAATACTCTTAAAGGAGAACCTAAAGCGAAGTAGCAAAACTTTAAACTAAAATTTATTCTTTGTGATTAGATCTTAGTGATCTCTGTATTCAAAGTTTTTGTGATTTGAAAGATTTTGAGTGAATTAAGAGTTGTATTGGTTCTAAGTGAATTTTGGTTATTTGTAACTTTCATCCTCAGTGGATCATCACTACTCTCGGAGTAAAAGAGGTGACTAAAAGACTTTTGTACTCTAATTCTCTTAAAAATTCTCTGTGTTTTTTTTCTTTCTTATACTTGCATTTCTGTAATTTATTTTTCTTTCACTCTACAATTTCTTATCGTATTTAGTTTATGCAGTTACACTAAATTCAGAATTTTGAATTTTCTTATAATCTTTGAAGGGATTTTTTAAACTAATTCCGCTATGCTAATTAACTGAATTTGTGTAATTATTTGGTAACACTTTATCTACAAAAAAAACTAAAAGAATTTATTTCACCCTCCCTTCTAAGTATCTTTTGTGCCTTTGGATATATCATTTATTTTTATTAAAAAGTTCAGTAACACTATAATTAAAAATAAAACTTAAGTTTTTTATCCATTTTGTCCCCCCCCCCCCCCCCAATTTAAAACTCAATAAACCAGTGTTAAGCTTTATGTTGTATTTGTGGCAGTAAATGACTGGCAAGTATTTCGAGGATGTTTGAACATAGTTAGTTTATTGTTAATTGTTGTGTTGTGGATGAAAAAGGACACCCTCAGATATAAGACTGACCATTACTCCTAAATCTGAAGGAGAAAGGAACTAAGAGATGAAGGTTACACCATTCATGGAAACTCTGGAGATCAGTGGACCGACCTGTTGGGCCTTTCAACTTGCCCAATGTACTATGTTCCATGATTAGAAAATCAAAGGTGGTAATCTCATAGAATATCATGTTGTAATTTATTGTTTGACTAGCATTAACCCGTGCCTCTGGCACTAAGAATGCCAACAATTGAATGAAACCAACTGCTCTTTCACAATTCGATAAAACCAACCGCTTCCACAAAATTACCAAAACTAAAACAAAATCTAATGTCGGCAAAGAAATTTAGGTGGATTGAGGAGACAATTGTTGAAAATCAAATCTTAAATGGATAAAATATCCACTTAAACACTTGTGCCTTAAGAGGTCAATCATTCATAAGCTATGGAATTATAACAAAATAGTATTCAACCAAATTTCTTACCGACACATTATCAAAAATCATTTAAAGAGTATTTAAATCATTTTAGTATAAATTAAAGAGTATTTAAATCTTAAACCCCAAAATTAAAGAGTATTTAAATCATTTTGATATGAATTAATAGGCCAAAAAATGGAAAGAAATACATTATATTGTGGAAAAAAATGTGAATTTTCATTACTTGAAATCATCTTCATCGGAAGATTCTTGAAGATCATCCACTTCTTCGATCTGCAGCTCCTCAGAATCTATGTCCTTAATTTGATCCATCAGGTACCTCTCTCTCTCTAGAATCATGTTAGCCTCCATATTGCAAAAACACACCGAAGGCCGGAAGGGAAGAAACTTGTGCAAATTGTTTTATTTATTTAGCGATTGAGACACCTACCAAGCAAATAAAAAGGAAAAGGAAATGAAAATGAAATTCCTGGACGGCGAATCGAGCGATGCTTTCTATCTCAGCAGTGTTTTGGATGCCCTTAAGTCCACCGAGAGTCTTCTTCATCTTGATGAAATCGTAGTTTCTGCAAAACCCTAACTCACATACCTAGCCCTAGGCCCACATACCTTTGCATCTTGGATTGAGAACATGGAAGATGAAGAGAAACTGAAGAAAGCGAGGGAAGATGGAAGATGAAGAGAACACACTAATGTGGGAAATCGAAAGGGGAGAGAGAGGAGAAACTGAAGAAAGCGAAATAACGAATAAAAGGGATTTCTTCAAGGCTGTTAACGAAGGGAAGGGTTGGATTTTTCTAGTTGGTAAGCTCGTGCAATGCACGGGCTAGTTGGAATAACTGATTATATAATTTGTTAAAATTATGAAAGTTTAGAATATATTTTTGCATGACATATAAACTTTAGAATATATTTTTGCATGACATATAAACTTAATCCACCTTTAATGCGATATACATTGTATTTTTAACTTAGCAATAAGAAATATATTTTTTGATAAAAAGTTCTCTTCATATAAACTTTTAAATACATTTTTGTATCACATATCATTTACATTTTAAAATATATTGATTTTTTGATAATAAGTTCTCTTCATATAAACTTTATGAATGTGTACATAATCACAATGAAACAAAAGAGGAACTTACAATTATAGCTGACCAAAATTATCAGTTGTTAGCTTAGGCAGGATCCAAACTCGAGATTGATTACAATCCAAAAATTGTCAGTCAATTATAGGTTATCGAAATATAAATTTGCGGTGACATGAAGTGTTAAATAAGGCTGAAGAGACCTGAACATACACATCCATTGCTGAAGAACATGCCCCCTTTGTTGGAGCCATAAATAATAATCTGCAAAACTAAAACAGAAGAAGAGGATATTACTCCCATAGCTATATTCAAACACAATTAAAATGCATGTGAACAATAAATGCAAATCCATATTGTCTTCAACTCCACATTCAAGGACTATTTATTCCTATGAAGAAATAAGCATACAAACTAATTGTCTACAGTCTATTGTTCTAGAACCAACAAAACAACATTTCATCAGATAAATTAATTTACAGTTGACATATTCAACCAAAATATGGGTTATAACTATAAATTATACTCCATCCATTCCACAAAAATAGTCTAATTTGTTATTAACAAATAAATAAATAGTCCACCAAAAGAATTCTATTCTATTGACGATCATATAAAAATGAAATGATACCCAAAATTTATCAAAACAACATCATATTTATGTCTACTGGCTATATGGGTCTATATGAAATGGAGTTTTTACTCGTAGTCCCAATTCAAAATATTAGGAGTTTTTACTCGTAGTCCCAATTCAAAATATTAGAAGTTTTCCCTGGTCAATGCACTTACTGGGTGTGTTACCTAAAGGTGGAAGATAACAAAGTTGGCCTATAATACTTGTTTGATTGCCACAAAAAGAAAAAGAACAAAATGGATTCTGACATACTTCAGCATCTATTGGAGCCCCAAAGCAATCAAAACGTCTCATATCTTATTCTATTTATTGTGTATGTATTGTCCTGTCCCTGATGATAGAGAACATAAAATTCCAACCTTTCCGCACAAACCTCTTCAAATCAAATACTCCATATGTTATAAATTATATAAAATTTATGCACTCATACCATTGAAACTGAATAACTTTTGACAATTGAAAATTTCAAATGGACACCAAACTTAAAACTGGTTCTTGCCAGCAATTTAAAAGCCTCTTACAAAAATGAAAATTTTGACATAAACAGGATCAATAAATGTGTGGCTAATGTCAGACTCCAAAAGGTAGTAGAAGCACCACAACAAATGGCTTTTAAACGCAATTCATAAACCATAACAAAAATACTTCTTTTGCAGCAAGTTTGAGCTTTGTCAAAACATAAATTTAAGATTTCTTTTCTTCATTTTACTACCAGCAAATAAACAGATTGCAGCAATTAATTCCGAACATATGAAACAAAAGAAGAATTCATATAAAAAAGCTCACTTATAATTGACAAAATCAGTGAATTTGAATGCAAGTGCTAACTCGAATAGTAATTGTGATTTTTCCATATTCACATGAACCTATAAATACATATAAAATAAAAAATATTAGGATTTATTGTTCACAGATGATATAAAAGCTATATAAGGGGAGACAAATAAATGAATAAAGGAAAAATTGTAATAAAATCATATCAAGCTCTTCAGTCAGGACTTTTATCAAGCACTTACTGAGCATTTTTTGCCTTCTTCAATGACATAAATTTTCTTCATATTTAGAGGCTAGAAATAAGGAACATTGAATTATAAAGGACAGTTAAGACAAATAAAAGCAGTCACTTGGAAAGGGAAAAAAAAAAGATAGAGATGGATAATATATGCAAAACATAGAATTTTATAATCGGGAAAGAGTTCAAGAATTTGTCGAAATTCAATTTGGTTTGGAAAAGGAAAAGGAGTATTTCTGATTTAATGAAATAGAAAGACATGAGGGAGGAAAAGGGATTATGGGCGTGATGCAATTGTACTGATTTGGTTTGGCTTCACCCCACCCATCCAGAACCACCATAGCTATGATCAACCAAATATCATATCTAAAGCATAAACAAACACCCAAATGCAATATATATAGAGAGAAAGGGGGAGATAAGAGAGAAACCTTGGAAGAAAGATTTATGGATCCAATTCCAAATTTCTAATACAAACAACTGAAAAAGGAGGGAGTAGCAAACTATAAATCAAAAAAATGGTATCGAATTTTACCCAAGATAATGGGTTCAATAAACATATAGCCACTAAAAACAGTAGCCTCCAAATTCCCTGCATACATTTAGACAAAATTGGTTAATTAACCACTGCAAATAGACTAATGAGGAAATTAGTGGAGTAAAAAGAAGGGAGAAATTAAAATAAAAAAAATACTATTCTTACCCTTTTGTAACATTTCAACAAACAGGTAATGTGCATCTTCTTCCCACACCAGCTTCAAATATCAAAAAACCAAAAACCAAAAAATTAGGAATTCAGATTCGTCATCTAATCTGATGAACCCAGGCAAAACTCAACTATGAAAATGTTTAAGAGTTACTACCTTTCGATGTGTTGAAAGATCTGAATGGGGTTGTAGGATAATGCCTTAATGTTGCGTTCTGCATACTCTTAAAATCATCAAAATCCTTCATTCACGTTCTCTTTAGGGTTTCATCAAATTGGTTTTAACTATGTCATTGAGTACGTATTGGGCAGTCGAATAGATAGAAGAGAAAGGAAGTGAGATGAAGCAGTGCAAAGAGGAAAACGGAAGAGGAAGCGGAATCTGTGGAGGCGATGGAAACGGAAGAGGGAGAGGAAGAAGAATGAGTTTTTTCAAGTGAACCAAGAGAACTCAGCAAAATTATAACTTGGAAGTTAACGAACGATTGGATTTATCCTAATTTTTAAACGGTCATGATTCTTTTGTAGGAGATGAGTGGGAATTTTTTTTGTTCAAAATCCCTTGTATTTTGTTATTATAGATAAGGAACATTGAATTATAAAGGACAGTCGAGACAAATAAAAGCAGTCATTTGGAAAGGAAAAAAAAAAGAGATAGAGATGGATAATATATGCAAAACATAGAATTTTATAATCGGGAAAGAGTTCAAGAATTCGTCGAAATTCAAATTCGTCCATGGCTTATGTACTGATTTGGTTTGGAAAAGGAAAAGGAGTATTTCTGATTTAATGAAATAGAAAGACATGAGGGAGGAAAAGGGATTATGGGCGTGATGCAATTGTACTGATTTGGTTTGGTTTCACCCCACCCATCCAGAACCACCATAGCTATGATCAACCAAATATCATATCTAAAGCATAAACAAACACCTAAATGCAATATATATAGAGAGAAAGGGGGAGATAAGAGAGAAACCTTGGAAGAAAGATCTGTGGATCCAATTCCAAATTTCTAATACAAACAACTGAAAAATGAGGGAGTAGCAAACTATAAATCAAAAAAATGGTATCAAATTTTACCCAAGAGAATGGGTTCAATAAACATATAGCCACTAAAAACAGTAGCCTCCAAATTCCTTGCATACATTTAGACAAAATTGGTTAATTAACCACTGCAAATAGACTAATGAGGAAATTAGTGGAGTAAAAAGAAGGGAGAAATTAAAATAAAAAAAAATACTATTCTTACCTTTTTGTAACATTTCAACAAACAGCTAATGTGCATCTTCTTCCCACACCAACTTCAAATATCAAAAAACCAAAAACCAAAAAATTAGGAATTCAGATTCATCATCTAATCTGATGAACCCAGACAAAACTCAACTATGAAAATGTTTAAGAGTTACTACCTTTCGATATGTTGAAAGATCTGAATGGGGTTGTAGGATAATGCCTTAATGTTGCGTTCTGCATACTCTTAAAATCATCAAAATCCTTCATTCACGTTCTCTTTAGGGTTTCATCAAATTGGTTTTAACTATGTCATTGAGTACGTATTGGGCAGTCGAATAGATAGAAGAGAAAGGAAGTGAGATGACGCAGCGCAAAGAGGAAAACGGAAGAGGAAGAGGAATCTGTGGAGGCGATGGAAACGGAAGAGGGAGAGGAAGAGGAATGAGTTTTTTCAAGTGAACCAAGAGAACTCAGCAAAATTATAACTTGGAAGTTAACGAACGGTTGGATTTATCCTAATTTTTGTATGGTCATGATTCTTTTGTAGGAGATGAGCGGGAATTTTTTTTGTTCAAAATCCCTTGTATTTTGTTATTATAGATTATAGATTACTGTTTAGTTATGGTTGCTTGGTTTTTGATTGAAATTATACAAGGCATTCTACTGACCTTTTCGATCGCTCGAATCTTTGATATTTTTATTTTTTTTGATAAAAAATAAATAATATTTAAAATATAAACAAATATAGATTATTTTAACTATAATTTTTAGATCAATCTCCTTTTTTATAATTTAAATAAAAATCACGTGGGACTTAATATTAGGTAACTTTAATTGGTTTC
This sequence comes from Hedera helix, assembly GCA_947179155.2. Taxonomy (NCBI): domain Eukaryota; kingdom Viridiplantae; phylum Streptophyta; class Magnoliopsida; order Apiales; family Araliaceae; genus Hedera; species Hedera helix. Next base: position 8,074,348 of record OX359271.1, read on the forward strand.
TCAATTTATACCTTAAGATAATAAATTATTAATTTAATTATATAGTATAATAATAAATTATGGCACATAGGTAAAGATATTATGTTATTTATATTATTGTTATAATTATTAAAAATAACTTTTTATATAAAAGAATTACAAATGAGCGGAGTACTAGTATATATTTCGTATACCTGATGAATCTCAGAGTCAGAACGATAAAACCCAAAAAGCTGTAACAGGAAGAAGAGTGGTTTCTTTGTTTTCCGGCATGGACTCCGGCCTTTACTCCATCGTCTTACTTGTTATTCTCACCTTCGTATCCAAATCCGTTTCCCAATCATTCATCCAACTCTACCCCAAAACTCACCACTCCAACACTGCCGCCGATCCGGTCTCCGTCACCGCAGCCGACTTGTACTGCGACAGCTGGAAATTCAGCGTGGAGACAAATGACGCCGGGAAGTGGAGTACAATCCCGAAGAGGTGCGTAGACTTCGTGCAGGAGTACATGACCGGTGACCGGTACCGGTCGGATTCGGAGATTGTCGCCGATAATTCGGTGGAGTATTTGAAGACAGTGAAACTGACGGGGAAAGATGCTTGGGTTTTTGATATCGATGAAACTCTGCTCTCCAATGTGCCGTACTATAGTGACCACGGATTCGGGTGAGTGATTCATACCTCTTTTTCCTGGCCGTAGGATTAGTTGACTTTATATTTCTCAATCAAGTTTGTAATAGTTGACTGATACTCTTTAGTTATCAATTATCAAGTTGAATAAATTGAGGAATATTAAGAATGCCCAGTATAATTGCAATTTGCATCTTATTCTAAAGTTTGACTAATATTTTATGGTTTAGAAATAAAAAATAAATAAAATTGAAAGGTGAACATCTTTAATATTCAAATTAAGATTGCTAGATTTTACCCTCACAAGAGGGAAAATATGTTGTTAGTGTGAACAATCTAAAATATGAAGCAGGGTGGTTTGAAAGTAGCTGATCGATTTTTCCTTTTGGTGAACAACTATACCCATTTGTGTTAGGATTAGCAATCTGTATCCCACTTCTCATTCTCATTTTATGTTTGGAAGAAGGCATGTTTTTAGGGATCCATTCCAAAAAGATCCAAACTTTGTTCAGATAATTGGAAGATTGCTTTAAAAGACTAGTGTGGATGAATCTAGAAAAAGTAAATCCAGACAAGATCTAGCTTTGATGCTTCCATTGCTCCACTTAAACAACTTATTGAGTTAGATAAAACTCATAAAAGGACTTTAGTGATTAGTCTATTAGTGATGTATAATTTTTATTTTAACAAACAAGAGTAAGGTATATTGTCCATAAATGCATTGTGATAAGATGGACTTTGTGAGAAGTAAGTGAGATCTACATTCTTGGCTCTATATCTTCTGAAAGATCATCTCTGTCCATACCTTTGCTTATTATCAGGTATACACTTTTAATTTTCAATTTTTTTTAGAAAGGCAAAAAATTCCTAAGGATTCCAATATGCAATCTGATTCATGTATGCTTTCTCTGGTAGATGGTTTGGATCCTTGGGGCTTGTACTAGTTGGGTGCTGATATAATTGTTCCATTCAGTGTTAGGAAGCATTTGTTGCCATGGAACTTTTTGGCCACTCATCGAGATCTGATCATCAATGTGCTCGAATTTAAGTTCCACTACAATTGCATTTTAGGGTGATGACTGAGTAAATAATACAGTTGTTCTACTTGTGAATAATAGTTGGCATACGATAAAAATGTACTATGCTACCATTATTAGAGGATAGGGTCTTGTGATAATTCATTAGCATGCCTCCCATTTCTCTTGTTACTTTCTCTTTATGTCTGCTTATCTCAAATTTTTTTCGTACAAAAATAAAGCAGCAATCACTAATTCTGTTGCACAATTGATGTTGTACAATATATAGAATCTCTGATGTTGATTGAAGTTCTTGTGTATAACTTCAAGCAACATGTGACTTTCAAAAATTACATGATCAATGTAGTAAGTAATGGCTTAGTATTTTTACCACTTAATTGGATGAAAAATGATCACCAGTATTGGTTGAATTGTACAATGTAACTTCCAGCTTGACCTTTGAGAAAGTGCTGCAAACTGTGAACATGGACTCTTTAGCTGAGGGTTAACTGGTTAAGCACCTGTGTCGACTTGACTCAGCACAGGTGTGGGTGTAGAACCTGGACATTCCAAACTAGTGTACGAAAAATATTTTGAAAAATAGGAGAGTCCAGTGCCAGGCACTTCCCCGCAGCTGAAAAGGAGCCCAAATCCATGTAACATAGGTTACGACAAGAGTCCAAGCAGATTACCATGAGGTTGCAGCTTGATTTTTAAGGGATTTGAAATAATTATATGGTAAATAAATTAACTAAGTTGTATCCTTATGTTTAAGTCTAATAAGTAAGGTGTAGTCATCAAATTTGGAAAAAGTTGAGAGCATTACTTGGGTGGATTACATTTTGGTCTTTTGAAGTTTATCTCAAATGAAATTTTAGCGATATGTCCATTCAGTTCTTCTACCACTATAATAACCAAGTAACTCCTTTAAATTTATTGATGTGCAGGTCAAGCTTCTTCCTTTTAAACCCAATTTTAGCAAATGTAAGCTTGAGCTCTAACTTAAAAGAGGCAAAAATATTCTTGGGGGTCTATAGGACTCATAACAATGTACTTTATTATATGGAAACACTATAAGAAGGGAACCCAACCAATCAACATGAGGATGTGTTTGCTTCACCATACGTTTTGCATGAGAAAAACTTTCCAATAAGCTCTGTTCAAACTTTCAATCAACCTGATGATGTGTTTTCTTATAAGTATAATTTAAGTAACTAAGAATGTGTATTTAGTTTCTTTTTGGCTGTACTAGTGTGTATGTGTTAAATTGGAATTAAAAGCTCATACTTGGTGTCAAGATCCTGATTGAAACCCATTATGTTACTTTTAATATGTAGATGTGTGTGTGTGTCTGCATACAAAAAGTTTATCTATACATTCCAGTTAATGACTTTAGCCAATGTTTACTCTTTCAACTCTAACTTAATGTACTGATAAACATATTGGTATTCACAAGATCTTAACTACGGATTTGCATTTTAAATTTTAAACTTGTACTGATACAAATGATCAGTCAGAAATGTTATGGATTGTCAAGAAATAGTACTGTTAAATTGTGCAAAGGAGCTGATTCTCTAAGCTAGTATTTTCACGTGGTTGATCCAAAACTTCCTCTTTTTGAAACAGTTCAGATATCTTTGACGAAAAGTCTTTTAATGAGTGGGTGGCTTTGGCTGAGGCCCCTGCCCTACCAGCAAGTTTGAGATTGTACAGGGAGCTCGAAGAGATGGGAATTACGATAATTTTGTTAACTGGTCGGGATGAATATCAAAGAAATGCTACAGAGAAAAATCTATTTTATGCTGGATACATCCACTGGGAAAAGCTTTTCCTGAGGTACATTAGCTAATGCTTGATGACAGCTATTTTCTTCACCCAAAATCATTCTTGAACAAGTTTTAAACTTGACATGCACTTGTATGCACATATGTGATGTGGAATTTTTTATAAATAACCTGTCTGCCCCAATTTTCTGAAGCTTTATATACAAGTGTTTTAAGTTTTTGTGGCATGAAAAGACCGGATAGAATTTACAAGATGGTTGAACATGGTTATTGTTAATTTCTCTGTTGTGAATGAAACAGGGGATCCTCAGATCAAGGGACACTGGCCACTACTTACAAATCTGAAAAGAGACGGGAACTAGAAGATGAAGGTTACACCATTCATGGGTGCTCTGGAGATCAGTGGAGCGACCTTTTGGGTTTTTCTATGGGCAAGCGGTCCTTCAAACTCCCAAATCCAATGTACTATATTGCATGATGAGAAAAATCAAAAGGTGGCAATCTGGTTGAATGTCATGTTATAATTCATTGTTTGATTGATGGTTGGAATCATAAATGGGTTGTATCCTCTCCAGTGATCTTTTTCCACTCAAATTTTCGATATTCTTATTACTTCCCATCAAAGGAATGGTATCTGAACCTTGAACAGATGTGGATTGATCTTAGATATAGTTATTTGATTTCAACCTATCTTGCTCGTTATAATTTCCAGTGAAAGTGAGTCAGACTTAATAAATTTTATTGAGGAGAAAACAGCCCCCCATTTGAGTGAAGTCTCTGGTCTTCCCCGTTATGACTTAGAGCATCTCTCACGTCTTGTAAGTGACTTGCGATTTTAAACAGTTCTCAATGTGTATATCTCTTATTGTTAAGAGGATTTCCTCAATGTGTTATGGCCTCTTTGTATTATATGCTGTATCTCGAAATGCTTGAATTTTTTTATTAGTGTGTGAATTTGGTGTTTGTTTGTACTTGATTGTTTGAGGTTATGAATTATGTGACTTGAGATGTCAAGTTCATCTTATATATAGCAAATGAGATATACAAGAGATGCTTTTAATGCAATGGTGGCCTAGAAAAATAACAGGTATAAGTACCGCTGCAAAATAAAATTATGATTCCATGTGTGCATATTTTTATATTAGATGGGAAACATAGAGAGAGGTGGGGAGAAAAAGATAGAACTATATTATAATGATTGGATATTGGAGTCAAAAATAAGTGGTTCTAGACAACAAAGTGCCTACAACGAATGTCGAACATAAATATGCCTTTCACGTGAACTGAGTTGCTTTTTTGTCTTCCAGTTAAAGGGAGTAGTTTGGTAGGCCTAATAGTACAAGATTATCAACTCCTGGATCTAGATAATGATACTTGATTTAAATTATTAGCCAAGGACTGACATGGACTGAAGTGAATTAAGAAACTTGATTTATTCAAAATTGTATTACCATATAGTAAAGACACGGAGAGGATATCACATGAACCACCTAATCTTTTGCCACGTTAGGGAAGTTTTCCAAGATTTTAAGATCAGTCATTGTAACAGCTGGGACAGGCCCAATTAACCACGCTCACGAGCGACTTACACCTAAGGCTGCAAACGAGCCGAATCGATTCGGATTTTAAATTGCTCGGATTCGACTCGTAAGGTTAAATTCGTACAAGAATCCGATTCGGATTCGAACTATATAAAAAAATTTTTACTCAGATTCGGCTCGACTCGAATTTTCGTTACTCGAATTCGATTCGACTCGGATCGAATTATATTCACACTACTCGCGAATGTCAAATTCAAACTCGAATTCGAGTTTTCACATAATAACTAGTTTTATAATACATATAATTATTAATTGAACTTATTATTTTACTTTAAAATGAAAAAATATAATTATAATTACACTTTAAATATATAAAATTAAAATTAAAATTAAAATTACAAAAATAAAATAAAATAATAATTAATTATTCAAAATTTGTTTAATTGTGTATATATTATAAGAGAATGTATCGAGTATAGATTCGAATATGTATCAATCGATTATGTATCGGATCATAATTAAAAATTCGAATAGTTTGAATTCTAAACGAGTCGAGTATAGCCTTATTCAGATTCTACTCGTATTTTTATCCGAACTATTTTTTGTGCTCAGATTTGAATCATATTATTAACGAATTCGAGTCTCGTTCACATTTTTTCGAGTCGAGTCTGAATCGAGCCCGAAATGTTTGGTTCGATTTGCAGCCTTACTCACACCCGAGAGTGAAGGAAATGACCTATTTTGGTTGGGCTAGGTCTGGAAGTCCTCAGGCTGCAACACAAGTCGATAGAGCAACCTCTGACCAAGAGACCCACATACCCGCCCCTTGAGCACTGCCTTGAGCGGAGAGTCGGGAGATGCATGAGACGTCCACCGGCAATCTTTGGTCGAAGGGCCCACAGAGCCGCCCTTCAAGCATACAGCCGCCCACCGAGCGGTGCCTTTTTTAGTTGATGAGACAGTAGAAGAAACTATATAAGATAACTAAGGAGGATGAGAATTTTTTTTTAAAGAGTTTTTACACAAGATAACCCACAGACACTGAATGACGCATCTCTTGGTGCTTTAACTGACCATCTTTGCCGAGAGTGTCCCGTGAGGCCGTGACAACAAGAACCTCTAGTCTCAAGGACATTTGTGCAGGTAAGGAGAACCCCGAACCGTTGGAAGCTGCCCCCGCGTAACCAAGCAACCAAAAATGACTAAACTACAATCAATTGACCAACTCTTTACTAGGGAAACAGCTAGTAGAAATGTCACTCTGCTATCTCTTCTCATTTGACATGTTTCATATAATTATCTTCCATAATCAAACCCTTCATTCGGAAGGTATTAAAATAAAGTTATTGATAATACCATAACAATAATTATACTTTCAAAACAATAAATATCATTGAAAATTTCAAAGGTTATCATAACAAGATTAAAAATATTGTTAAATGTATTTTTTTTTATTAGCATAAATATTGTTCTAACATTATCAACGCCATAAAATGAAGCTTCTAAAGGGTCCCCCCCCCCCCCCCCCCCCCCAAAAAAATAGTAACATAGTCAATATGTACTAGTTCACTAGACTATTCAAAACAACCTCACCAAATAAAAAATACGAATTGACATCTCATAAGTTAATTTGATATTTTCACAAGCAAATCACATTTGATCTTATGAAAATATCAATTTTATATGAAATTTTATAAACTAATTTAATATTTTTGCAAGATCAAATATCCACTTGTGAAAATATTAATTTCTTAAAAAATTAGGACATGTCTTATCAATTTAAGGCAGATATACATTAATTTGTAGATGTACTATTCCAAGAGGACAAAGATTATGAGACAACTTCTATAGTCGGTTAATGACTGTCACCCACATCCACCAAGCTGAATTACAGTAGTCTCTCATGGAGATTATGGGCTTGGACTATTATTCTCTTGGGCTTCAAAAATTGTCCCACAAACAAGAGGCTTTGCGCCTGGAAATCTGAGACAACTCAAGCTACCTCCAGGAATTCCAGAGCACTCTGGTTGAGGCCTCTGCATCTCCCTTCCTGGTATGCAATTTGAAGTGAAATCAAAACCCACATTCCTATAGAACAGCTTGCTACATTCTTGGCTAAACCCAGATAAGAAATTGTAAGCAACTGTCAAATTCACCAGACTTTTTAATGAGCAAACCAATTCTGGCAAAACCCCAGATATTTTGTTGTGTCCCAAATTGAGAACCTCAATCTCATCCAAACAAGATATTGAGTCTGGCAAATGACCCATCAATGAATTGAAACTCACATCAAACACTTCCATTTCTGACCACAAGCCAACTCCCTCAGGAATACAGCCTGTTAGCTGATTATTCAAAAATAAAACCTCCTTTAATTTTGGACTCATGTATCCAAGACTAAATGGAATTTCACCAGTGAGCTTGTTGTTAGCTAAATTTATAACAGAAGCCGGGGAATTCCCAAGATTTTGAGGAATTTCACCATCAAACTGGTTATTATTGAGAAAGATTGCATCAAGTCTTTTGTTGAAGACATTTTCAGGAATGGGTCCTTGAAAACTGTTGAATCTGAGGTCTAAATAGAGGAGATCTGGAATTAGCAGAGTTGAAGTTGGAAATGGGCCAGAAAAATGGTTGTTGCTGAGGTCTAATTCATTGAGTGATATGAGGTCTCTAAAAGTGTCAGGAATTGTGCCTGTAAACCTATTGCTGTTGAGGTGAAGGAGAGACATATCTGTGAGGAGAGAGAGTTCTTCGACAAGTGTGCCTTGGAGATTGGCATGGTTGAGATCTATACCTGCAACTACTGAAATTGCCGAGCCACCCATTTCATTTTGAAGATCTGCACAAAATACCCCTTTATAAGAACAGACATTTGAGCCAACCCAAGTGCTCAAAATCCCCAATGGGTCATCTTTAATTGCAGATTTCCATGCTTGAAGAGCAGTGTAAGCATTGCTGAGCTTTGATGATGAAGAAGAACCAGATGGGGTTGGGCTGTTAATTCCCCCACCACCACCACCAATCCAAACACCGCCACCACCACCTCCTCCTCCACCACCACCATTTACACCACCAATGCCAATACCAAGGCCAACACCACCACCAACACTTAATGCAGCTTCTGTGGCAATCATTTGGAGGAGAAAAACAAGAAGCAAGTTTTTTTTCTCCATTTCAAGGCAGAAATGGGAGATGATGGCTTATTTGATTTGATGGGGTTTCTTGTAAGGTTGTGCAAGCAAGGTTGCAGCATTGATGAGGGAGCAGATGGTGTGTGTCTTAATGAAAGTTACTGTCTTTATAAATATTTCTTTCAATTACTTCTTTTCTGTATATTAATTTTGCCTCACGCTCTTTTCTTGGCTGTAATTTAGGCTCTACTATAGTTATTCCATTACTTCCAACTTTTTTACACATGTTGACTTGTCGTTATCCAAAAAAAATAAGACTACCCAAAATTATTTTAAAAGATTTTGAGTTTGCTTCCAAGATTTAAATACTAGTTAGAAAGCAAACTGAATTCGTAAAAGACTCCGTGCAATGATCAGACCCATTAACAAGGAGATTCTTTTATACCCCCATTGATTACTCAAAAGGACCATTTGGGAACCTCCAAATTGTCTCAAGTCTTAACTCAGGCCTTTCAAAGTTATTCTTATATAGCTCTGAGAAAGATTAGCTCTTCAAACAAGATTTTCTCAGACAATGGTAAAACGATAAAAATATGAAAATTGCCAAAAATAGTCCAAAGATATAAACAGACAATTGTACCAACAGTTTGAGATTTTTTAAATATTTTTTTCTTGTTAGAATTCATTTTGGTTTGATGGGAAAATTATGTTGCAATGAGTTGTATTCTGTTGAATTTATCTTCACGTAAAAATAATTGCAGAAGTGGTCACGTGTGTGGCACTACTATTTTTTGAGCACTGGTTAAGTAACATACATCCCTCTGTTTTCCATTAAAATGATTTCAATAAAGCAAACGCGTGCAAAATTAAATCTTTTGTTGGTGGGTGGCTGTGATCTTTCTTGCAGCCGGGCATGATTAGAAGTTTCAGAGGGGGAGAAATATTTTTCTTATATTTTAGGTGAGTTTGTGTTACTTTAAAGACCTTCATAAAATCACTTGAGATGATGAGACTTGAACAAAAAGAGTTCTTGTGCCCTAGTCTACCATTTCAACTCCCCACACTATGTGTAAGTCAACCAAGCACTCAAGTTTAGTAACACAAGTTTATATTATATTTTGTACGTAATTTGGGAGATATTGTGTGTATCTGATCGTTGACTCATTATACACTTGAAAAATAGTGACAGTAGGTTCTATTGTCACTGAAAACACAATATATTACGTTGTTTTTTTTTCTTATATGTTGTAAATATTGGCCGACTAAATTTGTGATCCTAAATATAAACTCCGTGAAATTACTTCATTCATTTTCAATTGATCTTGAGTTGAACAAGTTGGCATATACTTGTTACCTGTGTATGTGCATTGTGTTAGGTTTGAGCTTGATCCGTGAATAAGATGTGCTTGAGTCCTTGACAACCATATTATAAATACTTTCTTGCTATCATCCATTAAGTTTTCTTATCATTGAATAGAATGCCGCATTACTTTGGTCGGCCTTAATGTTTTTCTCACCCTATTTCTTTTCCATTTTTTTACCTTTGCTCCAGTGGTAAGAAAAAAAATTAAGGAGGATGGGACGTTATTAAATGGCCCTCAAAATTCAGCAAGCTCATATTTGAATGGGTGCAGGCCGGAACGGGCCACCTTTTAAATTGAGGATTCCTCTATTAATAATACTCCCTCCCCTACGGTAGAAAAGTCAAATTCAGCATTTCATAAAAAAAAAATGTCTAATTTGTAAATTAATTTATGATAATAAAAAAAAATAAGAATATTGTATACTATTATAAATGAAAAAAATAAGATTTTCTTGTAAAACAAAAAAAAAAAAAAAAGAGAAAAGAAAATGTAGTCCTTAAAGTTTAATGGTGGGAGAAAGCAATTGAAAAAAATAATACCTATGTAGGACCGAGTAAAAAAGGGTAAAATCGAATTATCAAACTGAATTGAAATTTGTTAACTGTTATTTTGATTATTCGATTATTTTACTTAATTTAGTTATAATCGTTCGATTTTGATTTTTAAAATTATGCTAGTTATAACCGTTTAATTATTCGGTATTCAGATTCAATTTTAATTTTTAAAATTATAAACCGAATAATATAATTCTATTTTCAATTATTACTAGTTTTGAATATTTATTCAAAAAACAAAATTATATAAATCAGAAAAAAAGTTTAATGGTTTAAAAATGAGTCAAGTAGAGTGACAGCTTCAAGTGGTCCAATACACGACACACCAACTAGTAGACTAAATTATGGGTGGCCCGTAAATATCTTTTCCAGAATGACATTCTTACACATCGCATATTACCTTATTTACCATATATTGCATTTTTTGCTATACGTTTTAGACTTTTTGTAACAATTTCAAATTATATATTTTCTTAATATTATTTCCAAAGTTATTATCATATAATACAAGTATGTATACTTCATTATTAAGTAATTATGACTGTTTAGAACTTCATCAAAATACTCCCTCTATTTTATATCAGTTGATTATATATTATTAATTTTTTAAAATTAACTTAAGAAATTTTTAAATTTAAAATTGATATAATTTTTTAAAATTTTAATCAATTCAATGATAAATATTATAAATGATCTAAAAAGTATTACTCATTGTAAGTTTTATTATTTCATAATTTTAATAAATTATCTTAATTTTGAGTTTAAAAATTTCTCAAATTAATTTTTAAAAATTAATAATTATCATATAATTTAAAATAAATGAAGTATTATTTTTTTGATAATTGTTATTAAATAAATAAATAGGCCCAATCAAAATAGGAGCATAAAGACAAGCCAGTCACTATAATTAACATCATATCGCCCGTGTTTTATTTTGGACTAAATTTTCAGGCTCAATGCTTCGCCTTATGCCTGGTTAGGCATGCATGCATAATTTAAAAATGACTGATGTAATTTTTGCACCAACAAAGTTTATTTGTTAGACACATGTTACATTTCAGATTTTAAAAATTTTATACTTGCACTCCAAACTTATAATTTAAGTGTTAAAGTGTACACTCCAAACTTTTAATCGGTCATTTTTGATTGAGAGTGACACACGTGTGCTTTTTTTAGGGGTAAATTGGTCAATTCAATTATCTCCTTCACCCATCATGAATAGTAATAGTATGCTTCTCTCTCTTACATACTTATAGAGCCCACTTAAGTGAGGCTAAAGGTATGTAAGACGAACATACTGTTCACTTGCCCTAAAAACATAAAATAATTTTTCTTTATTTTCTCTATCCTCTTTCCTTCCATTCCCTCTCTCTCCTAAATGGTTGCTTGTGTACAAGCAAAGAGAAGAACGCCTAATACAATTTGATGAGCTGCCATAATTATGACCAGAAGATTGAGGAGGAGGTTCCAACCACCACCCAATACTACTTCCCCAATATCGTCTTCGGCGAGCACTTGATTATCGATTAACACAACAATAAAAAATTAATTTCTCATTCATTAATTTGTTGATCTAATTGCCATATTCTTAAATAATGAGAAAGAAATGATGAATCATAAGAAGAATAGCGAGGAGAAAAGATATCGAATTGATTGAAAATTTTGGAATGAATAATTTGTTGAATAGATCCTTTATAAGCAGATAATAGCTGACATTCTTCATGTTTTTTGGCCTATGAAATAACTCCGTGGATGATCAATTTCTTTAGGTTTGGACATCTTTTAAGAAAACCCAACCCAATCAGTGAAGAGATCATTAACGACAGTCCATCCAAGCTCCAACGTAATCACATTCTCTATGACTCTTGTACACCATTATCCAGCAGTCCATCTCGTAAGTCCTCTCTCAAGTCATAACTCAATGTTAGATGGCTCAACTATGGGGAACAAAGAGCAACAGTTTCCAAATCCACAATCTCATCTTCATCATCAAAAACCACATCCCAAAGTCGAAGTCTTTGTAGTTTGGATGATTTGGAGATCATCTGATAGAACTTGGACCAATATCAAGATGTATAACACTAACATCATCGATCTTAAAATGATTCAGAGTCCCTTTTCCAGTTAGTCTTTAAGATGCAAATTTTCCAGGCTATTAGCCTCCAATATAAAATTGATGATTGACTAATCTACCTTTAATTTGGATGAGAGGCAGAGCCAGTAGGTCGTTACATTCAATTCTCCGGCTTTTGCATACCCATCAATTATAGTATTAACTCACTGTATCTCTCTCATGCATATTATCAAACAACACTCGAGCTTCTCTTAACTCACCTGCTTTTACCAATCCAGCAATCATATAGTTCTAGGGAAACAGTATCTCTGTAACACCCCGAATCAGCTACATGTTTCAAGTGTCACACGCCGCAAGCCTGAAGGCTTGCAAGACAACAATATCAATAGCGCAACCCAAATAAAAACATAATAATAAAACTATATTGAAACCAAACAATCTTTCATTATCAAAATTACACTAAGGTTCAATAATTAAATACTGAAAATATAACTTTGGAGACACAGCTCCATTAAACAAAAGTCTTATCATAATTCTAAAATATTCATAAACTTCTTAAACTAAATATCTTCTAGTCATCCACAAAAGTATCAACCATGCTTGGCTCTAAACAATGTTTCCTGTAAAAATTAATGTAAGGGTGAGCGGTAAAACTCAGCAAGTAACAATCTTTACTATTTAGGTGGATCAAGTACAGTTTGCAAAACTTTTTTGAAATAACTTTTTGTTCAATAACAATAGTAAACATACTTGTTGAAAATAATTTTTTCTTGTTCGATAATAATAGTCGATATATACATTCAAAACCAAAATCAATAATTATAAAACACAATTCGAAAATGATTTCAATATGTTCAATAAAGGATTTCGATATGTTCAATATATTCGATGCATCTCTTAATCCACACCCATTGCGACTAAGGTTACAGTAGCCCTGTAACACGGTCCTTATGTTTGATAATGTCAATGATACGCTCCCTACTAAGGTATCTTATCATGCACGCACTCCGAAGAACGCCCTCTCGAAGGGTATCTAAAGGTATGCACCCTAGTAGGTCCTAAATTATTCCGGAACTAGCGTAAACAATAACGGATTCAATATATAGTCGGACTGAGGTTTCTAAAATCAATTTCTTAATATTTTCGATATTTAAAACTATACTTATTTTACAGTTCAAAATCACATAATCTCATTTTCTAAATCAAAATTCAATTTTAATACTTGATCCGGGTTTTTAACAAAATATAAGTGTAACATTTTCATTCAAATGGAAGCCTTAAATAAAGTATAACAATTTTTGAAACAATACATTTAGGCGTCTGAATAATTTCTAAAGCATACATAATTATAAACGATAATTTTAAAATATTAAATAGTTCAAAAAGTCACTTACATTATACAGTTCAAAAATACTAAACAGCTCGGAGAGTCATTTACTTCAATATTGTTGAACACAAAATTAATAGTTGAACGATTCCTAAATATAAATTTAGAACAAATAAATGTTATTAGGACAAATTCTATTATTTAATAGCTTTCTTATTTTATTTTATTTTCAAAATAACTATAAGTATAGTTACAAAAATATTCTTTTAATATTTAATCCATTTTCAAACAAATATTACTATTATGCCTAAACAATAATCTAAATTGCAATAATAATTTAAACTAATAATGTTAATCTAAAACTATTAACTAATAATCTAAATACAAAATAATAATTAAAGACAATAATACTAATCTAAAATTATTTACTAATAATCTAAATACAAAACAATAATTAAAACTATAAAAATAATAACAATGCAAAAATACTAATTACTAACAAAATATACTAAAATATCAACTAACAAACTAAATACAATATTTAAAATAAAAATGACAATACAAAAAAATTAAATAAAAAACGTATTTGAAAATTACGATTTTCACAGATTGCTTACGTCCTCGATGACAAAAATTTAACTAAGGAGATCTTTTTATAAAAAACCCTCACACAACAAGGTCCTTACTCAAAATTGGAGGCCCTTAAATTGGTGAATGAAACAAAAGGCCAAACCCTTCTATTTATAGATTTAGAAAAGGGTAGGGGTTTCTAATTAGTTGATGTGGGATAAATGATACATTTGCAACCAATGTGGGAAAGGGTAAAAACTTGGGTCATTATATTACCTCCTCCTTAAGAAAAATTTGGTTATCCAAATTTTCAAACCATAAGCGTATATCTAAAATAACATGTTCAAATAACAAAAAAATTGCATACCTTAATACTGGTTACTTGAAAGTTGAAACACCCGTCCTCGAGTTAGCCATGGACTTGCTATGGTTACTTCCTCTTTCCTTGCATCTCCTTTAGGTGGAGGGTTCTTGGGACATTGCACGATTTTATGACCCAACTCTCCACAATTAAAGCATGCACCCGTATTCCAATGACATTCTTTGTCTAGGTGGTTCCTACCACATCTCCCACATTTCAATTTGTCATCTTGGTTTACTTGATTTCCCCAAAATCTACAGGTTTGGGTATTTATCCTTTTCGTCGGTCCCCCATGGATTGACTCTCCTTCAAAAGGTTCATCTCTCTTTCGATTGACATTCTTCCCATTCTCGATCTTTATTAGGCCCTTCTTAATAACCAATGCCTTATGGAGCACCGCATCATATGTGGGTAGCTCAAAAGACGCAACGTCATGCCTTTTATCGACCCGTAACGTGTCCTCTAACCTACGAGCTTTTGTCACCTCCTTTGGTACTAAGGTAAGTGCATACTTAGCGAGCTTCGCAAACTCGACTTCATATTCAGCAACCGTCTTATTTCCTTGTTCTAGCCTAATGAATTCCCTCTCCTTTTGTGACCGAATCGTTCTAGGAAAGTACTTGTTGGTAAATGCCTCTTTGAACATGGTCCAAGTGTAGGGTTCGAGATTTTCCTCGTGCTTCCTTTTCTCCATAAGCCACCAATCCTAAGCCCCACCCTGCAATTAGGAAACGACCAACATCACTTTATTAGTTTCAGTACTCCTTAACAAGTCAAAAGCCTTCACCATTTCTTAAATCCATTTCTCAACGATAGCAGGGTCTGTAGTCCCTTCAAAGACGGGCGGGTTCAATCGCTTGAATTTTGCTACTATACCACGTTGCCCAGACTATTAATTTTGTACTAATTGGGCTAAAGTATTAACTAGTTGAGTCATACCATCAATGCCACTATCATTGTTAGTAGAGTTACTTCTTCTAGGCGGCATTTTCTACACAATAAAGCAATCCCCATTAAACAACACTATACAAAACTAGTATGAACACATATATCAAAATGAAATTCGAAATATCCAGGTTTATTTAATACTAATCCGTAAAAATTTACGTTCAAAATGCAAACTAACAACTAATCAGACAATGCAAATATTTTTCACGTTATTTTATCTCTCACTCCAAATTCTTAAATTTACCCAAGACTATACCTACACTTATTTCCAAAAATCACTTCCCAGGGAATGTGTAGGTTTTTCAACCCAACACCAACACACTACGAGGGATCACCGCTCTGATACCATCTCTGTAACATCCCGAACCAGCTACATGTTTGAAGTGTCACACGCCGCAAGTCCGAAGGCTTGCAAGGCAACAATATCAATAGCGCAGCCCAAACGAAAACATAATAATGAGACTCCCTTAAAACCAAACAATCTTTCATTATCAAAATTACACTAAGGTTCAATAATTAAATACTGAAAATATAACTTTGGAGACACAGCTCCATTAAACAAAAGTCTTATCATAATTCTAAAATATTCATAAACTTCTTAAACTAAATATCTTCTGGTCATCCACAAAAGTATCAACCATGCTCGGCTCTAAACAATGTTTCCTGTAAAAATTAATGTAAGGGTGAGCGGTAAAGCTCAACAAATAACAATCTTTACTATTTAGGTGGATCAAGTACAATTTGCAAAACTTTTTCGAAATAACTTTTTATTCAATAACAATAGTAAACATACTTGCTGAAAATAATCTTTTCTTGTTCGATAATAATATTAGATGTATACATTCAAAATCAAATCAATAATTGTAAAACACAATTCGAAAACGATTTCAATATGTTTAATAAACGATTTCGATATGTTCAATATATTCGATGCATCTTTTAATCCACAACCATTGCGACTAAGGTTAAAGCAGCCCTATAACACGACCCTTATGTTCGATAAAGTCAATGATACGTCCCCTACTAAGGTATCTTATCATGCACGCGTGCGCCTTAGTAGGTCCTATATTGTTCCGGAACTAGCGTAAACACTAACGGATTCAATACATAGTCGGACTGAGGTTTCTAAAATCAATTTCTTAATATTTTCGATATTCAAAACTATACTTATTTCACAGTTCAAAATCACATAATCTCATTTTTTAAATCAAAATTCTATTTTAATACTTGATCCGGGTTTTTAACAAAATACAAGTGTAACATTTTCATTCAAGTGAAAGCTTTAAATAAAGTATAACAATTTTTGAAACAATACATTTAGGCATCCGAATAATTTCTAAAGCATACATAATTATAAACAATAATTTCGAAATATTAAATAGTTCAAAAAGTCACTTACACTATACAGTTCAAAAATACTAAACAGCTCGGAGAGTCACTTACCTCGATATTGTTGAACACAAAATTAATAGTCGAACGATTCCTAAATATAAATTTAGAACAAATAAATGTCATTAGGACAAATTCTATTATTTAACAGCTTTCTTATTTTATTTTATTTTCAAAATAACTATAAGTATATTTATAAAAATATTCTTTCAATATTTAATCTATTTTCAAACAAATATTACTATTATGCCTAAGCAATAATATAAATTGCAATAATAATTAAAACTAATAATGTTAATCTAAAACTATTAACTAATAATCTAAATACAAAAGAATAATTAAAGACAGTGATACTAATCTAAAACTATTTACTAATAATCTAAATACAAAACAATAATTAAAACTATAAAAATAATAACAATGCAAAAATACTAATTCCTAACAAAATATACTAAAATATCAACTAACAAACTAAATACAATATTTAAAATAAAAATGACAATACAAAAAAATTAAATAAGAAACGTACTCGAAAATTACGAGTTCCAGAGATTGCCTACATCCTCGATGACAAAAATTTAACTAAAGAGGTATTTTTATAAAAAGCCCCCACACAACAATGTCCTTACTCAAAATAAGGTCCTTACTCAAAATTGGAGGCCCTTAAGTTGGTGAATGAAACAAAAGGTCAAGCCCTTCTATTTATAGATTTAGAAAAGGGTAGGGGTTTTTAATTAGTTGATGTGGGATAAATGATACATTTGCAACTAATGTGGAAAAGGGCAAAAACTTGGGTCATTACAATCTCTCTCTCCTCCATCACTCTAAACAATTAACTTTCTCACTGGATGAACACCTAACAACCCACACTTGTAATAGTTATCACTTAACAAATTAAGCAGAAAAATATCAGAATAAAACATAAAACTCGTATTTCTCAAATATGGGTATGAATCATTCTTACAATTGAAAGCGAAGAATGGCTCAAAAAGGCCTTCAAAAGAAAAGGGGAAGTAAAATTATTAGGCCAAACACCGGAACTTTGCATATGGAAGAAAGTATCAAAGGCATAGAACGACCGAGAGTTATCATTGTATTGTATAAATGCACATTGGTTCTTGAATTTGATTAAAAACGGTGATGGCAAACACCATTTTGGAGACAGTTAAAAAAGGCAGTGACGAGTTTTGGTGCTACGAATGGGTCTTGTGAATAAAATATTTGTAAATGAGCATGTGGACTTGCTTTAGTTGATAATGATTAAGAAATGGTAAAGGAAAATCAAACCTCAATTTGATTTTCAAATATCAAAGCTGAATTAAGTAAAAAGCCCTCTCAAGAATAATAAAAGATAGAATAATTTGAGATTTAGGGTTTGAAAAGAGAGATATGCTTGGATAATGTGGTCCTCGCAGGTAGGGGAGGCTGAGTGAAAATCGAAAATTTCGGTCAAAAGTGACCAGTTAAAAGTCTGGAGAGTGCAATCTAAAACTAAAATTATAAACTTGGGGTGCAAGTGTGAATCTTTTAAAATTTAAAATGTAACAAGTGTCTAACAAATAAATCTTGGAATGCAAAAAATACATTAATCTATAAAAATGGAAATAGAATCTATCTGTTACCTTGATAAATTTCGTGGTTAGAGTGCATAAATGAGATTATAGTATAATGAGATTATCCAAAGTGGAGTGAAACAATAAATATAGCACAAAAAATATTTACTCAGTTTAATTATATCCAAACTTATACAAATTTCAAAGTAATATTTCCGACATATTTATGGGATATTAGTGACTTAAAAAGGTAATCAATTATATAATATTCTATCTGAATCAGAAAATCCTAAAATTAAAGCTAAAACTAATTGTGGCTATCATCATCACACTCCCACACTGACTCACACATACGGACTAGTGGTATGGCCTATTATCTACTACTAGTATCCTTTCCCATTAATTATTCTAAGCATATTCTTGTGGAGCCATGTTTACTTATTCTAGTGTTTTCCTTTTAACTTAGCAAGTTGTTTTTTGAAGCAAACTTGACAAACCACAAAACAAATGTTTTCCTATGACTTTACCTACCGTTATTAACTAAAACAAGACGTTGTCCTTGTGATTATTTTTAAAAAAATAAATATGTGTACACATAAATTAAATATAATATTATTTTTATTATTAAAAAATATATTGTTATATTAAAATTTAGGTCACACATTATTTTTTAATACACATTATTTTTTAATAATAAAAATAATATTATATTTAATTTGTGTGTACTTATATTTTTTTATTTTAAAATTGACCAATAACTTAATTTTTGTTCTTTATTATAGTAATGTCTTAAACGCTTTTTTGGCGATAAAATAAAATACCCACCTAACGTTCATCTCGATCAAGTATCTCTCACTTTCCGTAATATTATATTAAAATTAAACATATAACCTTAAAGTAATAGATAATATCCAATAATTTGAATTTATTCATTTGAAATTTTGATTTTTCTATATTTAATTAACCCACGTTTTTTCGAGATCTGTGCATCCGAAGCTTGCAAGACCTCCTATTATTACACGTCATAGATCGAATGTGATAGACTTCATTGTAAAATCACTCTTTTTATTGTGCAATATTATAGGTTTCTCTCTGGACTTCCTTTCCTAATGTATTTATAAAATTGAATTGTAATAAAATTCAGTAGGTTTTTAATGAACATACTACTTAGTAAACTATAGGCCTAAGTTTGACCAAATTGACTCACTCAATGCTATAGCTAGACTACAGGTGCAGCAGATTCCTCCTTAAAGTAGGTTAATTCGCAATAATTAAACATCAGTGATTTTTGTTATGTTGTTAGTACCATTTCCCTAGGATGTTCCTAGATTGAAGCAGCTTGGTGTTGGTGGCGTCATCACCCTCAATAAGCCTTATGAAACTTTGGTTCCGACCTCATTGTACCATGTGAGTAATTTTTACGCATGTCTTTTTAAAAATGATTTGATTTTGTTTTCACGTAAAGTTTTAATTCTTTTTGTTTTTGCTTCAAAGAAAGAGCTTGCCTGTATTTTTGGCTGTTTATATATGAAAAATTCAATGTTGAGTTTAGAGTAGTTGATACTGATATCATTAGTTTCATGTTCTGCTGATATCTTTGTTAGATAGTGATTTCTTTGTTAGTATGTTTTGTCTCATATTCCTTAATTGGATATTTACCGTGTTCTTGATTGTAGATTCATGGAATCCCCATCTTATGTTTTCCAGGCCCATGGAATAGACCATCTGGTCATTCCAACCAGAGGCTATCTCTTTGCCCCTTCATTTGTGGATGGATATTAATCATGCAGTAGATTTCGTTCACAGTAAGTAAATTATCTCTACCTTGCCTTTATGTGTTGTGTTTGCACATTTGGAGTTTCTGTACATTACATAATACTCATTGCTTCTTTGCTGTACTCCTGCTTTTTGGTCGGCAGGGAAAGCATCTTGTGGTAGGACTACCTATGTACACTGCAAAGCTAGGAAGGGAAGGAGCACATCTATTGTTCTATGCTATTTGGTAATGTTCATTCTACTACATGGAAGGGTTTAACTTTTTATGCTAAATATTGCCTCTAAGACAGCTTTAGTTGTGATCTATTAAGCGTTAAGCTCTCTTATCTATTTAGAAATTTTTGATTAAACTGATACTTTTTAAATGTGCAGGTGGAGTATAAGCACGAGTCCTGTTGCTGCACTGGAATATGTGAGGTCTAGGAGACCTAGATTGCTCTTGGCTCCCTCTCAATGGAAAGTAAGCAACAATTTTTCTCAACTGTTAAACATTTTATCGTATACCTATACGTGATATATATTTGATAACCTTTATCTGCTTCATGCTCATTGATGTTGTGAATAAGCAGGCAGTTCAAGAATACAAGCAGCATCGACTAGCTTGTACTGCACAATCTCCCTCAGGGGATGCTGTTTTGATTACAAAAGCAGATTTGGAAAGCTATCATAGCTCTTGTGATGCTGATGCCAGGAAGGAACTAGCAATTGTTACCAGAGTAACAAGGAACAGCCCCATTATTGCAAGATTATCCTGCTTCTTTGCGTCCCTGAAAGTTTCTGGTGGCTATGCACCAGTCACTAGGCAGCTCACCGAGGCACGTGCTTTCTAAGTGTACCCTTAGTTGTACTGCGGTTGCTTGTACAGTGGAGCATTATGGAAATAAATAAATGTATTTTCCATGCTTCCGGGGATGTTGGATTTCAGAGAGGAACAATGGTAAAAACTAATAGGGGGAGATGTTGAAGAGCTCTTCAATATTATGTAAAACATGGCGAGGAATGACTTGCCATACGTTTGTGTATATGTGTATATGTGTGTGTGTGTGTCTATATATATATATATATATATATATATATATATATGCATCTGTTTTCATTCTTACTAGTTACAAATATGCATCGATTCTTTTTTCCGTTCCCAAGTCGGTTCTCAAAATAGTAGTATAAAAAAAAGAACCAATTTATGGAATTCTCGTTTTTCTGATATGAAGATTCATGGAAATTAAGATTTGAAAATCAAGCCATTGTTGCTTAATGAGTTTATATGCAAATTCTATCGATTTTTTTTTCTTATATTTTTGAAAAGTTTGACTGCATATCAAGATTATAGATTATCTATGCTGAGTATCATTTATATTCTTTCTAATATTTTTCTGTTTTTCTAACTTGATTACTGTCTTAAAATATTAATATTTTAGAGTAGTAGAGTGTTTGTTATAAAAAAGTATAGGGAATTGATATTTTAATATATAGAACCCAAATGTGAGAAAATATCAATTTCCAAAATATACGCAAAATTATGAAGTTAAAATGGAGTTCCAATTTGAGATTGGTAATAATCTACTAGGGCCCCCATAGTTTGTCCGGGCTACATTGATACCCCATAATTCGTCTGGGCTAATGCTCAGTATAGTTAGTCGAAACATACCCAATTTAATTATGTCACGTACTCCTCTCAGAGTATGAAAAAAGAACTATTACGTTTTCTCTCTCTTATTTTTTTTTTGGCAAAATCTCTCCGGTATCTTAATTTTTAATTGTATTATCTTGTGTATGTCTGTCCAAAGCAATATAAAAATAAAAATGTAAAAAAAAATCATAAGCAAACGTTGTACTAATCACTTTTCAAAAGCAAAGCATATTATGTTATACAATTATATATATATAACAAATAACACATACACGACGACTCAATAAATCTAACAAATAACACATATACTTTTAACATACTTTGATTTAGCACATCTCTCAATTCAATATCATAAATAACTTTCATGTCAACAATTTATATCACGTTGTCACATAAAGCGTATAAAACATGTATATAACTTATAAACATAATACATAAGAGTTAGAAAACTTGTCTTGATTCGATAATACAATTTTAGGTTAATTTTTGCATTTAATCATACAGCCTACAAGGTATGTAAGGTTGACATAACCATTAGTCATATTACGACTCATACTTTAATTAATAATAACTAGTTTATTTATATTTTTCTTGCTTCACTAACATATAAACATAAACTAGACATTCAAGACTAGGTTCATTGTTCATTACTTTGATTAATTACAACTTGATGTCACAAGCATATCAAGTTAGGACATCATGTATCACTTAAGAATATTCAAATTAAATTGAACATAGTAACATGTAGTATTTTTTATCTTTTATTCTTTATATATGAAATAACATTGGATATTATATCTGCTTATAAATAAAATTTCTTCTACTATATTTGAAAATAAATTGAACATTATAACTGCTTATAAAATGAGTATTTCTTCTTTATAATAGAAATAAATCGGACATTATAATTGATTATAAATAGACCTTTTGTACCATATATCTAAAATAATTTGGGCATTATAATTATTTATAAAAGTATATTTTTACTAAATATAAGAAAAAAAAAATAAACATAATAACCACTAGAGTATACCTCTTGTAGCTTTAACATATTTTGTGCAGGGTTTCGATATTTGAAATATATTTTTCGCTCACAATAGCTCTCAGCTTATAACTATAGAGTATTTTTACTCTTGAAATGCTTCTTGAATGGTAGGAAATAATGAATGGATGATGGACTACTTATAGGCTAGGAAAATGTGGTTAATTTTACTTTGGTACCTTGGTTAATTACACTTTAATAACCTAAATTTTTCTTATTTTTTCTCCACCAAGTGACATCAGCTAGCATGACATCATCTTTGTACTTCTTTGAGCCTTTTGTCATGCCACATCATGCTTACATCATCATCTCCTGCGATTAGTCAAAAATTATTCACTTGAATTGCTAGTTAGCTTTTTCTTGAATTTGATTGGTCCGTTTCAGTTTTTAGTTGTTGTAATCGTGCTACTTTTTCTAGTTTGGTTACTCCAACTTGGTTTGGTTTTGTCTAGCTTGACTCTGATTGGTCAATAACATATCACCTGGATTGCCATACTCGAATGTGATTGGTCGAAAGCAATACACTTAGATTCAAAGTTACAAACTAATTTGATTTCAACTAATTAGTTATATAGTATAATACATAAATATTTATACGTATTTATTTCATATTATATATCGTATAATACTCCTATTCTACTGATATTATACCTTGTATTAATCTCGTATAATCTTTCATATAATTTTCGTATTATACATTACAGAATACTTATAGTATTCTTCGTATTCTTTTCGTATTCGGCCCATATTCGCGAATAGTAATCTCCGAAGATTATTTTCAATAAAAAATTTATTTGTCAAAATATATTTATTGTTCGTAAAAGCTCTATTCAAGAATGTGAAATTTTAAAATAACGATTCACGTGAATAGTGTTTTTCACATTTTTCTAAGAAAAAATATTATTGGCTCCCTGACATCTATATCTCGTATAAATGCTATGTCGTGAAATACAAAAAGTCAAAGCGACGAACAGAATAGTCAAAATGACGAAAAATATTTTTCTCAAGAATCGTGTTTTTCATATTTTTCTCAGAATGTTTTTTTTATTACATTGTATTCATCTTTACCCCGTTTAAACACTGTTTCGTGAAATGCAAAAAGTCTTAAAAAGTTGCAAGACGAATTCCACACGCATATTAATTTCTAGGTTATAACCCTTTAGGTTTTAATCATAACTGGGGTTCTTAAGATTTTATCAAGCATTAAAGTTGCATACTTGAACCGAAACACAAAATCTAACATATAGAAAACACATAACACATAGATTAGGTTTAAAATTTTAACTTCTATTCATCTACGATTTGCAATTACAAGTCGTATTTACTCTAATGTATACCCGGGAAATCAAATTCTTAAGTATTCTTTTCATAAAACTAAGTTTTAATTCTTAACCTTTAATTTAATCTTTCAAGATCATTTTTAATAACTTCAGAACTATTTGGGCTATTACACCTCCTCTAGCCAGACCACCATTTTGTTGTTTATAGCAAGCTCCTCTACTAAGAAAGATATTTGATCTCCTCTAAATCATGGTGTTTCATCAAAGCAGCTCTAATGTTGTATGCTGATGATAATGGATGTCATCAGATAAATCAATGTCTAATGACACCAGAGGATGAGAGAAGGGATTTTCCTAGAAAAAAAAACAAAAGGCATAATCCAGAAAGAAAGATGGATGAGAATAATGAAGATTAGAAGCTCAAGCAACGAAGGATCTGGAGTGAAGCTCAAGCCAACCTACTCACAAGAGGTAGAAATGACAAAAGGACATCATTACTGATATTCAAGAAATTGATGTCAGTGAGGTATTATCTATCAACTCCTCTAATGTTTGTATGCGTTGTGACACCCCCAAATTTAGGCCCACACAGCCCAAACTTGAGTTGTCAAAAGACTACAACAAAATTATTACAAGGTAGAACAACGTTCAACAATACAGTGTATAATAATACACAACTAAGTCTTCACTATTATTAACACACTATTTTACAACACGTGAAGACTACGATAGCTATCCCTCGGACTCTCACTCCATTCCCCTGCTAGACCCACCTATGTTCTCATCTCCTGTTGAAAAACAATGGAACAAAAGAAAGGGTGAGCTCAAATAGCCCAGTAAAGAATATCATGACTAAGATAATGACGAATAAATTATCATTAGTCTTCCACAGTTGAGTTCTTGATAGAATATAATAGACTACAAGGTTTGTATCAAAAACTGTAGTTAAATTCTTAAACAATGTTCAGATCAATAATAGCAGCGGAATGAGCAATCTATTAGAAGAATAATGCAGACTATAGTGTCCACTCGCTTCTCTTTTTAGTAAAAATACCATCAATTTTTATCATCTGAAATACCATTAGTCAAGATAATACAAATTCACAGTTCCTGATCATAATCATGCAGATCAACAGTTCATCTTTGCACTACGGCCCAAAGACATTCAATATAACACCAACGGTCATGATTATACCAGATTCAGCCTTTGGTCATAATCATACCAAACAACAGTCCATATTTGCACTACGGGCCAAAGAGAACATTCACCACGTGCCATAAAAGACACCGAACAGATGTATCGCCTTTAACCTATTATATCGCCTTTAACCTATCATCTGTTCAACAATTATATCGCATATGTGCCCCCGGCCACAGATATTCACAACAACTTGAATTTGGATGATTAGAATGATATAAATGATGAACAGAAAAAACAGGATAAACAATAAGTATCAGAAGTTTACTTTGTACAGATTCAAATAATGTCCAAATTGTCAACATGATGTGGAGTGAAATTTAAAAATGATATTCAAGATCCACAATTCAGAATAACGGTTATAGTTCAATAGAAAGGTTCACGTAAATAGGATGGTTCAATTGAAATGATGAAGTGCAACTATTATGGAACATATAATATTTTCAGGAATTATAGAAGCAATAGTTCCATAATAAGTTTCGATTTAGGTGTATGAAAGAAAATAATATCCTTTACCGTAGCAGGTTTGATTAACAAAATGTAAAGGAAATTAATATCCCTTACCATAATAAGTTTGAATAATGGAAGATGAAAAAGATGGTATCCCTTATGAGTATAAAGGAAAATAATATCACTTACGAATATGAAAGAAAATGATATTATAAACGAATATGCAATAAAAGTGTCATGTGATAATTCGTGTAAACAAATTATTTCCACAAGAGACAAATAAGAAATGAATACAAAGAGTAATTCACCAAACATGCGGTAATCCGCGTAGTCAGGTTATTCTCAGAGATTAATAAGGAATGAATACGAAAGGTTATTCACCAACAGGCGATAATCCGCACCGTAAGGTTATTCCCACAATTTAATAAAAATTGAATACGAAGAGTCATTCACCAAACAGGCGATAATCTGCACCGTAATGTTATTCTCAGAGATTAATAAGGAATGAATACGAAAGGTTATTCACCAACAGGCGGTAATCCGCGCCGTAAGGTTATTCCCACAAATTAATATATGGAAATAAAAGACATATCTTATGAGTAAGAAAGAAACGATATTATTTTCGAGAATCAAATAATGATAATCCTTTACCGTAGTAAGTTTAAATAATAGAATATGAAAGAAGATGATATTCCTTACCTTGATATTGTGAAACAAGTTTATAGCCGAACAAATCCTTCCTTGTTTGTAGCAGTAAAGAATCTGACTTTTGAGTCTTCTAGAGTTTTTAAAATCTCTTTATGTTTTTAAAATAATGTTACTCTCAGAAAGATAGACGGCATAGACTCAAAAATCACTCAATTCGGAGTTAATATGAATGAGTTATGAATTTTCAAAACTAAGACTGAAAATAGTGACGAAAATCAGAATAAGTTACGGTTTTTAGTATTTTAAGGCATAAAGATGATTTCAGATGACTTTTCTTCCTTCTTCAAAGTTGTAGAGGACGAAAAACTGAAGAGACAGGCTTTTAATTCATTAAATTCTGACAAATAATGAATTTACTATGATTTTTTGAAAGAGTTACTGTACATAAGAAAATTCCACTCGGGAATTCAAAGAAGAATGCAAAAGATTTCAAAACTAGGAATGACTTAAGAACACTTAGAGAGAACTTGCACAAAGAAGTATTTAGAGAGTGGAAGAAAATGTATGTAAGAATGTTATGAAAAATTTCTTAAGTTAAGTCCTCTATTTATAGCCAAAAATCTTATCATAACCAAAATTTCCTAATTTAATCCAAACCATTCATTTCAAGATAATTTTTAATCCATACCATTCATTTCATCTTTTCAGATTTCTTTAATTTAAATCATTCATTTAAAGAGCATCTTTAAACTACACCATTCATTTCAAATTATATATTATCTTTAATCTATACCATTCATTTTATCTAAACCATTCATTTAAATATCATCTTTTAATCTACATCATCCATTTCAAATTCTATATTATCTTTAATCTATACCATTCATTTTACATCACCTAACTTTATATTATAAACAAATAACTTTATCAATTCAATTATTCAACAATAATTCACACTTATTCATTATTATGACTAATTGTTATAAATACAGTGTAGTTGACTCTCTGAGTTAGATATCAAGTCAATTAATTAATAAAATACAACTGTTTAAATAACATCATAATAGAGAGAACAATAATGCAGAAAGCATGTAAAAGAAGGAATACGTTACTGTGTCATGACAATTATTGATCCAATAATGTGAATTACTGTGCATGTTCTACTGTGACAATTATCAATTTAATAATATGAATTATTGTGGATGTGACAATAAAGTCAAATATTGTACGATAACTACTTTATCAGTTCAATAATACGAAACATTGTGCAATGTCGTGTGCTACTGTGCAATACCGTGTGCTACTGTGCAATACCGTATGTTACTATTATTTTACCACTGGATATTTTAACAATTAAAAGTAATAGTACCATTGACCAATTAAAAATTGTTTATGTCATTTTTTATATCCGACAATTATTCTTTGTGGGGTCCACCAATGATTGGTTCGTACGGCGCCGTCGTACGAATATTCCCCGACAGAACGAATATTCCCCGACCAAAAGAATATTGTCCGACATAATATAATTTACACATAACATCCTTAACTTTTAACTTTATCAGTTTAACCACTTACTGTTTCATGAAAATATATATGAAGAAAAATTAAATTTTATATTTCATAAAATTCGGGGTCTTACATGCGTAACCTTTAATTGCTTTATGTGATATGATTGCCAATCTGCATACATATAAACTAATGTTCGGGATACTCTTAAAAGATAATTATCCACTTCAGATTGTTACAAGGAAAAACACAATCAAAGTTAGGAATAACTCAGGAAAATGCTTTCTCTTTGTCTAAATCTAAATATGATAATAATATTTTAAGATCTATCTTTCAAGAGTTGGCACTAGGAGATTTTACTCACTACAAAAAAAAATGGCGATTTGGCAACAACCAGTTTTCGTTGCTAAAGGTCATTTGCAATAACTTTTCGTTCGTTGGACCATTCGTTGCTCAATGAGCATTACTAATTGTTTAGCAACAAAATTATTTTGATCGTTGTAGAAAGTTAGATATTTCGCAACGAAAGTTGATATTCATAAAAAAACATAGACCAATTAGCAACGAAATGTATTGTTGCAAATGTATTAAGAAATTGTTACAGAAAAGCAACTTTTGTTGCAAAATTCTTCCAATTAGCAAAGAAAAGATTGTCTCTTGTTTTTTTTTTGCAACGAAGATGAAATTTCGTTGCGGTTGAGACACTTTTACCAACGATGTTTGTCGTAGCTGAACAATATGGAAATTATTGCCTTAACTAGTTTTCGTTGCTGATTCTATAATTTTTAGCAACGATGTTCATCGCTAAATATGTAAAATATATCGGTCATATATTATTTTGCAACGAGATTATGATCAATTAGCAACGACAATGTTCGATGTTGATTAGCAACTATATTATACGTTGTCGTTTGCTTTCTATTGAAACAAAAATTATTATGATTTGCAACAAAATAAATATTGCCTTTTTCTTTGGTTTATAGCAACAATATCCTCCCCATTGTAATTAAGTTAATTTTTCGTTGCCTAAAAGTTATTTTTTAATGTCATTACCAACGAAAGCTTGTTGCTAAAATTAGAAAAAGTCGTTACTATATGCTTTAATATATAATGCTTTGGTAACGAAATATCATTTGATTGTATCGTTACGAAATCCATTATTTACAATCTTGTTGCGTAACGAATGTCAAATTATTGACAAACAAAATAAATCATGGCTCAATGACCCCATAACAAAAAACTCAAATATTATTAATTAAATAAAATCATACAATACATAATCATTTATTATATTTACAATTAACTATCTAAACCTGCCACAGTTCTTCACTGTTTCTTTACCCTCTTCCTCTCATCATCTAAGCCAACATAGATAGGATCCTTCAAGGATAAGTGTGCAAGATCTGCAACTTGGTAAAGAACAAGAATGATTCAAATCAACTAAATCCTTCAGATAATAATATAATTAACTAAGTCATGATTGAAATATTTAATAACAAAATAATTTGATTTTCACACCATATATTTCAAGTTAAAAACAAAATTTTATGTTTAGGGCCCATGTAGAAAATATAATAATAAGTATTTTACCTGAGTATCGCAAACCTTCTTGGTCTGAGTAGTAGAAAAAAGAGTTGCTTGCCTCTCATGCACATCAACTAACAAATTTGTTCATTATTCAACACATGATACCAATAGGTACTTGTATATAGTTCCAAAGACTAGCAAATCAACATTACTGAAGCCACGTAGTGAAATACAACCAGGTAACAAATATCTTAAGTGCAGTTATATAAACTGTAATACAAAGAGAAGCCACCCTCCTACTTTTATTGTTAGGACTAGAGACATCACAATAGTGAACAACACAATGTTCCTATTTCTCCTAAACCACTGGTGTAAGACCCCGAATTTTATGAAATATAAAATTTATTTTTTCTTCATATATATTTTCATGAAACAGTAAGTGGTTAAATTGATAAAGTTAAAAGTTAAGGATGTTGTGTGTAAATTATATTATGTCGGACAATATTCTTTTGGTCGGGGAATATTCGTTCTGTCGGGGAATATTCGTACGACGGCGCCGTACGAACCAATCATTGGTGGACCCCACAAAGAATAATTGTCGGATATAGAAAATGACATAAACAATTTTTAAAATGGTCAATGGTACTATTACTTTTAATTGTTAAAATATCCGGTGGTAAAAGAATAGTAATATACGGTATTACAAGTAACATACGGTATTGCACAATAGCACACGGTATTGCACAGTAGCACACGACATTGCACAGTGTTTCGTATTATTAAACTGATAAAGTGGTTATCGTACAATATTTGACTTTATTGTCACATGCACAATAATTCATGTTATTAAATTGATAATTGTCACAGTAGCATATGCACAGTAATTCACATTATTGAATCAATAATTGTCATGACATAGTAACGTAATCTTTCTTTTGCATACTTTCTGCATTATTGTTATCTCTATTATGGTGTTATTTAAACAGTTGTATTTCATTAATTAATTGACTTGATATCTAATTCAGAAAGCCAACTACACTGTATTTATAACAATTAGTCATAATAATGAAAGGTGTGAATTATTGTTGAATAATTGAATTGATAAAGTTATTTGTTTATAATATAAAGTTAGGTGATATAAAATGAATGGTATAGATTAAAGATAATATAGAATTTAAAATGGATGATGTAGATTAAAAGATGATCTTTAAATGAATGGTTTAGATTAAGGAAATCTTAAAAGATGAAATGAATGGTATAGATTAAAGATAATATAGAATTTGAGATGGATGATGTAGATTAAAAGATGATATTTAAATGAATGGTTTATCTTAAAAGATGAAATTAATGGTATGGATTAAACATTATCTTGAAATGAACGGTTTGGATTAAATTAGGAAATCTTGGTTATGATAAGATTTTTGGCTATAAATAGAGGCCTTAACTTAAGGATTTTTCATAAACTTCCTTACTTGTTCTTTCTTTCTCTCTCTAAATACTTCTTGTGAAAGTTTTCTCTAAGTGTGCTTAAGTCATCTTGAGTATTTGTGAAGATTTATAAGTGTACGTGTACTGTTCAAGTTAATCAACCTCATTTAAATCAATATCCAGTCACGTGTTAAGGTAAGGGATTATCATTATTTGATTCTCGAAAATAATATTGTTTCTTTCTTCCTCATAAGATATGTCATTTATTTCCATGTATTAATTTGTGGGAATAACCTTACAGCGCGGATTACCGCTTGTTGGTGAATAACATTTCGTATTCATTCCTTATTAATCTCTGAGAATAACCTTACGGTGCGGATAATCGCCTGTTTGGTGAATGACTCTTCGTATTCAATTTTTATTAAATTGTGGGAATAACCTTACGGTGCGGATTATCGCCTGTTGGTGAATAACCTTTCGTATTCATTCCTTATTAATCTCTGAGAATAACCTGACTACGCGGATTACCGCATGTTTGGTGAATTACTCTTTGTATTCATTTCTTATTTGTCTCTTGTGGAAATAATTTGTTTACACGAATTATCACATGACACTTTTATTGCATATTCGTTTATAATATCATTTTCTTTCATATTCGTAAGTGATATTATTTTCCTTTATACTCATAAGGGATACCATCTTTTTCATCTTCCATTATTCAAACTTACTATGGTAAGGGATATTAATTTCCTTCACCTTTTGTTAATCAAACCTGCTACGGTAAGGGATATTATTTTCTTTCATACACCTAAATCGAAACTTATTATGGAACTATTGCTTCTATAATTCCTGAAAATATTATATGTTCCATAATAGTTGCACTTCATCATTTCAATTGAACCATCCTATTTACGTGAACCTTTCTATTGAACTGTAACCGTTATTCTGAATTGTGGATCTTGAATATCATTTTTAAATTTCACTCCACATCATGTTGACAATTTGGACATTATTTGAATCTGTACAAAGTAAACTTCTGATACTTATTGTTTATCCTGTTTCTTCTGTTCATCATTTATATCATTCTAATCATCCAAATTCAAGTTGTTGTGAATATCTGTGGCCGGGGGCACAGATGCGATATAATTGTTGAACAGATGATAGGTTAAAGGCGATATAATAGGTTAAAGGCGATACATCTGTTCGGTGTCTTTTATGGCACGTGGTGAATGTTCTCTTTGGCCCGTAGTGCAAAGATGGACTGTTGTTTGGTATGATTATGACCAAAGGCTGAATCTGGTATAATCATGACCGTTGGTGTTATATTGAATGTCTTTGGCCCGTAGTGCAAAGATGAACTGTCGATCTGCATGATTATGATCAGGAACTGTGAATTTGTATTATCTTGACTAATGGTATTTCAGATGATAAAAGTTGATGATATTTTTACTAAAAAGAGAAGCGAGTGGACACTATAGTCTGCATTATTCTTCTAATAGATTGCTCATTCCGCTGCTATTATTGATCTGAACATTGTTTAAGAATTTAACTGCAGTTTTTGATACAAACCTTGTAGTCTATTGTATTCTATCAAGAACTCAACTGTTGAAGACTAACGATAATTTACTTGTCATTATCTTAGTCATGATATTCTTTACTGGACTATTTGAGCTCACCCTTTCGTTTGTTCCATTGTTTTTCAAAAAATGAGAGAGTAGCCGGGTCTAGCAGGGGAATGGAGTAACGGTCCGAGTGATAGCTATTGTAGTCTTCACATGTTGTATATAGTGTGACAATAATTATGAAGACTTAGTTGTGTATTATTATACACTGTATTGTTGAACGTTATTCTATCTTGTAATAATTTTATTGTAGTCTTTTGACGACTCAAGTTTGGGCTGTATGAGCCTAGATTTGGGGGCGTCACAACTGGGTTATGAATTTCTTTAAAACCATGAACACAGGAAATGAACAAAGCTAAATCCCATGAAGCAAGTTAAATCCCACATGAACCAAGTTAAAATTATACCGTGTAACCCAACCAACTAAAGATGATTAACATTCAATCTGTGTAATCAAAGATCTATATGTAAATCCTTCACACATTCTGACTTAATTCTCAATCAACACGTGGGTATTCTACAAGCAATGTGAGTCAGTTTTACCAATATCCAGTGTTCATAAACCTGGACCGGTCATCGGACCGAAAAAGGTACCGAGTGGATGGGTCACTGGTCCAACTAATGGTCGAACTGATGACGTCATTAATATGTAATAAATAATAAATAATTAAATATATTAATTATTATTATATATATTATATATAATATTTAGTAAATATGTAAAATTAATCAATTTATCTACACACACAAAAATTATTAAATCTATTTGTACAATATTTACTTTATACAATTCAAATAAATACTAAATCTGTATAAAAAATATATATATATTAAATCATGATCATAACTAAAATCTCAATAGTGATAAAATCAAACACAAATGAACATAAACATCTCTAGGATATATTCAATCAAATTCGGTAAAAAAAAACTAAATCTATTTGTATAATGTTTAATTTACACAATTCAAATAAATACTAAATCTATATAAAAATAAAGATATTAAATCATAATCGTAACTCAAAACTCAATCAATGATACATTCAATCAAATTCAAAGGCTTAAAATAAATAAATAAATAAAAGGTAAGGAACCGGTAAAACTAATGATCAGGTCGCTGGGTCGACCAGTTCAACTGCCGGGTTTTGACTAAAACTGGTTTTTTTGCTTGAACCGAACCGGAGTACAGGCCGGTTTTGATTTTTACTAATCGAACCAACAGTTCGGTCCGGGTTTAATAACCTTAATAATATCCCTCTTGTTAAAATATTCATATATTTCTTCTTATTTTTAAGTTTTTATCCAATTCGTTAGACATTTATTCTTCCTTTATATTAAAGCAGATTAGAAGCAATTCAAAGAGACAAAAATTGAAAAGCTCAGTGAGGTTATACCTGTGTCATTATGAATTTAACTATGTTCTTACAGAGGAGGATTCGGCTTTTGTAAGGAGCTCCAAGATCACTAAATACACGCAACTTGAATTTAATTCTGTCTTTGCAGAGGAGGATTATGCTTCTGTTAGGAGCTCTGAGGCTACCATTACAAAAACTATATTGCCGAATTTGATTGACAAAGGAGATACATAAAACATAGAAAACAAAGAAGAAATGCAACAAGAAAAGCAAAATTCAACCTATATACTATTTCGCAAAGACGTTGCAGTCACTGTCATCCAGTCAGCATTTAGAAGCTTTCTGGTCAATTTAATCAGTCAGAAATATAACTAGATTTGATTCATTTAATCTGATTTAGCTCATTTTGTAACTCACATAATATATTGCAAAAATTTGAAACACTAAGTCGACAACTACCTTGGACAAGTATTAATGAGTTTCCAATCAGTCAACAACTACACTGATACTCACTAATACAAAACATAGACAAAACTTATAAGCCAAAATATGGTGAAAACCCATATACTATATGCAAACTTATAGGATATTGAATCGAGAAGTTGGAAGAACATCTAATTAGAATTATGGGGTAGTTTGTTCACAATTACTAATGCTAAAATTAAAAGAAGTGGCGTCAAGAATTAAAACGCAAGTTTACAAAAGTTTAGTAAGTACATATGCACAATATTACAATCTCGATATGATAAATTCCATATCATACAAAATAAAAAACTCTTCACCCCTTTTAGTGTTAACATGGACCATTTCACACTTTACATGTAGCAAATTCTCCTTCCAGAATCTTATACAATTTGAAATCGACATTTTATCTCATATAAATTGTTAGAAAATTAGCAAACCTCTAAAACAAATCATACCCGACCAAAATAACCTAATGATGGTGAAAGCATTCTCAAACCTGATGGTTTCTCTTTTTGAAACTGAGACATATTACCACCAGTAATGTGTATGTTCTGATGAAGCAAATCTACAAATATTATAGATCCATATTGGCCTTTAAATGAAAGCCCTATGGTAGATGGAATCACTGGATCTGAAGTCACCTGTAAACTACTATTAGCTCTCTTTACTAGTAAGGGTTGTGTATGGGTTGGTGGATGTACTTCTAGAGGTAAGTTAGCCTGTGCAATATTACAGATTAAAGAAAACAAAATTTTTAATATATTTCATGGTCAAAATATGGACTACAAAGAATATAAGGCTAATCCAAGTCCAGATTATTGAGTGCATATCCTGATATTAAAGGTTAACCTAAGACTAAAATAAATGTTAAATTCTTACCAAATTATCTTTAGAATGTTGAGCTGAGATTTTGGCAGGTAAAGGCAAAGAATTGGAAACAAAATTTGCTTTATTTTGGGCACATTTGATATTTTTAGAGGAGCTTTTCGATGCAACATTCTTCTAAACATTGACTGTTGTATGAAAAAAAAAGAGGGAAAAAGTATACATACAGTAAAGTGCCAGATCAGAACCATCTATTAACAATAAAGTGCCACATATGATACAGTAATCAAAATTGAATATACGTACCAAGATGATCAAAATTGTATTCATAAACTTTATTTAATTGTTCATCGTTAAGCGGACAATAAAATGAGTCCTATAAAAATAATTTTAAGATGTGGATCATATACACTTGAGCACAAACCAAAAACCATTGACGTGTTGTTGACGAAATTACTTTCAAGCAATCTAGCTCCCTATATACAATTACATCATACGTCACATCAGGAATATCAAAACACTAAACTATTAGTTTATAACAAAAAAAAAAACTTACAATACTAAAATGCATTACTTTATTAGCATACCTTATTCGATGCTAGTTCTCATCATCTTCCTTGTTCATACTTCGTTCTTCCTCACTACGATACTCCACATGTGTATGATCTTCACTATACCTCTCCTCATCAAATTTGTCCTCCTTAAAATCATCCTCATCGACATCATCACCTATGTGTTCATCGAATAAGATATTGTGTTCTATGTTATTTTTCTAAGTTTTTTTTTGTCTTAAGACACTGCTATTTATTGTTTATGGATCAACGTCAAGTTTATCCATTGGCCCTATTTTGCGATCCTCAATAAGAATGTCAATATCAGGTGAGTCATCATCAAGGTTAACATCATCGTCAGGGTTAGATTCTTCAATCTCAGCCATTTCATCCTCCGGAACATCAAATACATGTCAATGGTTAAACTTTTGAACAATTTTTCAGTTGCCACCTAATTTCAAATCATCCACACACACAAAAAAACTTATTTTGATTGAGAAAATAATATGTATGGGTCATTTCTATACCATGTGTCACTTACATTTTCACTTGTAAAGTACGTATCCTTCCTAATACCCATTCGTCGATTTGCTAAATCAAACCACTCATAAGAAAATATGAACAATTATACCCTTTTCCATACTCTATTTTGATAATAACATTTAGTAAGCCATAAAAGTTAATATTTTTTCCATTGTATTCTCTTTCGCATGTTATTCCACTATTTTGACTTTGCCTATGATTGTCACAATCTTTGACAAGAAACCTCACTCCATTGTGCATCCTTTATATTTCCATACTCGTAAATATGGACCACATGCTAATGCAAATAGTTGATCACTAATGACATTTGATGTGGTATTCCAAAGATGATGAATCTATTAGAGGAAAAAATTAAAATTAATCATTACATTTAAAATAGCAACAAACAACTATAAAAGAATTATAAAAAAAACATATTTTACCTTCTTTTTAAACCATTGAGGAAATATTTTTTCCAATTCGATGTTGTTCTGGTAATCACATTTCAATTCCTCTTCACATTCCCTAAAAGAAAAGTATTAGTAAAAAAAACATACTATGAAGCTATAATTATTTGAATAATATAATGATATAATATTCAACTTACTCAATATAAGGTTGCACCTCTTCCCAGTTATTCAAGACATACTAATGAGCCATTTGAATCTCACTAAAATCAGCAAAATCAAAAAGAAAACCACCTAATGGTTTAACATTTTGAGAAAAGGCAGAAAGAACATCTTTTCTAAGTTTTTCATCTGGATTACGTTCCTTTTTATTGAACTTGCTCTCACCTCGTGGTAAGTACAAGGAAAAAAATGTCAAACATTCATCTGCGATATACCTTTCAACAATCCTTTTGGATGTGCTTTGTTCCTTATATACTTTTTTAGAGTGCATAGATACCTTTAATAAAAAAATACGCACTTAAGTATAAAATAACTATAAAGTTCATACATAACAAGAAAGATCTAGTTATGTACCTTTGTATACATCCACGAATAGCATACAGGGCCTGTAAACATTGCTTCTTGTGGTAGATAAACAACCAAGTGAACATAAATAACAATGAAGGCCGGTGGATAAATCCTCTCAATCTTGCATAAGATAATTACAATATCCTTCTTCATTTTTCTTAGGTCATTCACTTTGAGTTTCCTAGAACATAGATTCTTAAATAATGCACCCAACTCAGTTAATGTTGTTGCCGCATCATCATTAAGATTCCCTCATACTCCAGTAGGGATTAATTGTTGCAAACAAATATGGCAGTCATGAGTCTTGTATCCCGACATGGTACTGTCACTTGTATTGACACATATAGTAATATTTGATGCATATCTTTCTATAAATTTGATATACCGTATAAAAGACAAGAAATTGTCTTTCTCTTTCTTGGAAAAAGAAAAGTCTGGTTATGGCTTGTCAAACTTATCTCCCCATAGTCTCAAGTGCAACTCTTTACGTATATTCATATCCTCCAAATCTTTTCTAGCCTTGTACGTATCCTTATTTTTACCTTCAATCTTTAGTAATGTCCCAAATATGTTATCACAAATATTCTTCTCGATGTGCATTACATCGAGCTTATGCCTCACCTTTAAATCTTTTCAATATTGTAGGTTGAAAAAAATATTTTCTTTGTCCAATTAGAGTTAGTCGGAATTGCTATTCTCTTTTGCTTTCTTTCTCTATTCTTACTTACATTATCTGGATGCTTCCCAAAATTTATTGATTCTATTTGTTGTAGCATTTCTCTCCCACTTAGGATCTTAGGTGGTCTACGGAGTTCCTCCTTTCCATTATAGTCTAAACTCTTTCTCCACTTATACAATGAAGTAAGTTTTTAGAAAAATATAATGATGAAATTAAATTAAATTACTTTGTAAAAAATGACCTGAATATTATTAATACCTATGATTAGGACCGAGAAATGCGCGATGCCCCCATAAAAGATTTTACTCCTCAATTTAGTCGAGCGTGTATCTACGTTGCAGGTTGGACAAGCCATGTAACCTCTAGTACTCTGTCCAGAAAGATTTGCTAGTGTAGGAAAATCATTAATGGTCCATGAAACAGAAACAATCATGTTGAAATTGCACCCACTATAAGCATTATACGTTTGAATTCCTTGTTCCCACAAATCAACAAGATCATCTATTAAAGGACGTAAATAAGCATCGATTTCATTACCTAGTGCTTTTGGTCCAGGAATCAAAAGTGACATTATGAAAAAGGGCTCCTTCATGCACATCCATGGGGGCAAATTATAACAAGTGAGTATTACTGGCCACAAGTTGTATGAACAACTCATATTTCCAAAGGGATTGAATCCATCAGTGGCTAGTCCGAGACGAATGTTTCTTGGATCATTGGCAAACCATTTGTACTTTCTATCAAACTCCTTCCCCGATATAGAATCTGTTGGATGCCTCAGTTCACCTTCAATTGAAATAAGTTTTTCCTTGTGCAAACGCATGTCTTTTGCAATTTTTGACATAAACAGTGTTTGCAGCCGCAGTTTTATAGGAAAGTATCTCAAAATCTTGTGTGGGATTTTTTTCCCCTTCCCATCATTAAATTACCATCTTGATTCCCGGCATACTGGATACTCATCTAAATCCTTATTTTCTTGCCAAAAAAGGGCACAATCATACATTCAACAAATAGAAGAGAGATTAACTATTTATATAAAAAATTTATGGTAAGGAATTATTGAAATGTGATGGAACTTACTTGTATGCGTCAATTTGAAGGTATCTAAGGCCAATTTCACGTAGCATTGTCTTTGCCTCATAGTATGATTTTGGCAAGGCATTACCATCAAGAAGAACATCTTTCATCAGCTCAAGTAGCATGTCTATGAACTTATTAGTCCAGTGGTTGAAAACCTTCAAATGCCGCAATTTTATGACAAATGAAAAAATGGAGTACTTCTTGCATCTCAGATATAACTCTTTGTCTAACATTTTAACCATTTTTTCAAATCTGGAATGTTTTCAATTTTGGAAGATATCTTCTTCATTCCCGTCAACATTAAAGGTTCCTCTATTAATATCCTCCGTTAGTGTTTCAAATTCATCCTCATCCTCATCACCATCTAAATCATAGTCCATAAACTCCTCATTTTGAGAGTCAATATATTCATTAGTTTTATGTGGAATGGGTTCGCCATGTAAATCCACTTATCATAACTAGGCATTATTCCATTTATGCACAAATGCGCAGACACCTCTTCTTGGGTTATAATGTACAGGTATATACACTTAATACAGGGACATCTAATGTCAACGGTTGGGCCCATTGTTGCAAGTTCATTATTAATGAAGTTTTTGACTGCATTGTGGTAAGTCGCAAATATACGCTCATGATGAGTCCAGCCCTTATCCATGATATTACGATCTTCAACTGTTGAATTCTTGCAATATTTAATACTCTATAAGCTGGAACAAGGACTGCAATTCAGACTGTCATTGTATAAAGTTGTCAATTCCACATTAAATTAGATTTAAATTTGTTAGGAAAATTGAGAGTTTGAAGAAAAAAAATTAGAAAAGAGAAGTGAAAGAAATTAATCTATTACTGTTGCACACAATTTCTTATCTAAATACACATTTACATATAGCTAATTCCTACAACATTCTTCTCAAAGTTGCATCATATACATGTTTATGATACCTAGTTCAGAAATATAAACAAAATAAAACGAATACACTGCATAAGGTAAGCCTACACATTTTAAATTTTGTATATGTACTGTATTTAATGAGTTCTTATAAAGACTACATAGTTCCAATTGTACATTAATTTAAACAGATTTAAAAAGGCATGAAGCAGAACTATAAAATTAAATAAATAGATGTCAACAAATGGCATGTAGAGAGCAATATTTCAATTTTTAATATTTAATAGTGTGACAAACAATCAAATTTGATAGTGTGACAAAACAGAATTTATGTATAGTTTTAAAGTTTGGAGTTTGGGAAAGTGAGAACACTCTGTTTAAAACAAAGGATTTGGTGAAAAAGATATGAGTCTATATTTTTTTTTTGATATAATGGCGCACGTAGTGAGGGAGAATTATATATAGAAGCAACCATGTATGTTTGTTGAAATGTCTATTTCTTCCTTGCTGTAAAATTCTTGGTTGATAAGTCATTTTACTACAAGAAGCAATGATGTTTATAAAATACTTATAAAACAAACAATTTGGTTAGGCCACTATATTATTAAATTCCTATATGCTAACTCTCAAGCTATCTAGTTGATATTGATATTGTATTCAACATTGACAATGCAATAAGATCATATTTCCTAATAACCATAAAAAATTAGTCATTGAGAATACCGAGTGCAGAGAGACCAGAATTCCTCCTATAAAGAGAAAAGCTTTGTTTTCACATGAAACTACCATTATGACTTCGAAAGCTTAAAGGCCCTTGAAAACATATAAAAGGAATCAGAAAACAGATAAGTGCATACCTTTTACACTCCCTCGTCTTTCATGTAAGTTCTCCCAGCTGCTTGCTTTGTCTATTGGAGTCTTTAATCTTATCCAGCTTCTGGAAGCCATTTCTGTAACCATAAAATAAAAATGAAATGACAACGAGAAAGTCAATTGTCTTAATCACTCTAGACATATTGCATTAGTGTCAATAAACAAAAAAAAAAGTTAGACAAAACCATAACAGATAAAACTACTTTCTAGCATTAAACAACACTCACAAATTTGTGCCATAATTAAGGGTGATCTATTGGCCATATATTTATATTTTTTAATAGCTAATTAGCATAAAATATGTTCATACATAACTTGTTTTCTTAATCAATATTCATTCATCACATTTGCATCATATTAATGATTACGTGATCAACATTTTGATAGTAGCAATCCCTACACATTATCTTTCATCAGGCATCATATCTATTTAATACAGTCCATGACCTATGCCAATTGTAACACCCCCTTTCCTACTAGTGAAAATGGAGGTTACGCACAAAGGAATTCTAAGCAGAAGTTCAAAACAAAAAGGAACTCTCTTTACACTTGTCCTTGAATCCCCTTGCAAACCCTGCCGGAAGAAAAACACAGCACGAGTCAAATGCCCAGTACGAATAAAGAGTGTAGAAATAAGACCTGAAATTGAATAACAAAAGCAACTGAACCAAACTGAGATTAACAAAATCAACTGAACTAAATAACATAATCTTACTGAACTGAACTGAATAGCATAATCTACTAAACTGAACTAATCTACTGAAATGAACTAATCTACTGAACTGAAACTGATCTCCTGAACTGAATTGATTTACTGAACAACATAAAAGGCTGAATTGAATGGTTGTGTTTATTTCATACCGAGCTCAAAACAAAACATAAATATACCTTGTCACAAAGACAAGTCAAAATACTGTCACACAGACAGGCACACATTGGACTGCAAATCCAAATGTATACAAAATCGAAAAGGTGTGCTCGGCTTTACGAACAACACCAGATTGCAGAACAGAACAAAACAAAATGCTAGGGCCAACCCATACGCCTCCCACAACAAAACACCAAATGTCTACCGAAATACAAAATGGAGACGCCGTGGACTGATCACATTGGCACAGAAAGTGTTATGCCTTAGTGCCCAGAGATATGTCTGTGATACCCCAACAGGTGGTTATAACTCAGGTATACCCTACAATACTTTCTAACAAAAATATTATATCACAACGAATGTACACAATATCACAAAAAGGGTTTCTAATACACACATGCTAAACCGAACCAAATCGACACAAAGTCTCCCAAATATATTAGCATGCACGTTTTTACAGAATCAAAATAAATACTAGAAATGCTTAATAAGTCTAAAGAGTACAAGATAAGTTGCGAATATCTAAAATCAAACAAAACTATCATATGCATTTGACTATGAACAATATATCGAGATAATATCCAAATTCTAATGAAGAACAAAACAAACAAATTAAAATCAAATGAGTATCGCTGAAGGAGTACGAAATTCGTACCTGGAATAAACAATGTAATACCCAAAATTATACTTCAAAACTGACTCGTTAAATTCCCTCCGTCGGAACTAATTAAACAAAATAAAAGAATTGATAAATAAATAGTTAATCAATTGATTAAGTTCTACACATTTTCTTTCTCTTAGGCGAATCTGAAATTGTTCCGTTCTAAACAAAATTCTACCTAAATGTATACATACATAAATATTTTAATTATGGTAACGTATATATTAATAAATAATAGTATTTTTGTTCCTTCTAAAATACATATAAGTATATTTACAAAAATATTCTTTTCATTTTTAATTACGTTACAAACCAATATTATTATTATTATTATTATTATTATTATTATTATTATTATTATTATTATTATTATGTCAAAACTCTAAAGTTATAAAAATAATAATTTAATATTCCAAAATGTTAATTACTAACAGAGATATACTAAAATATATAAACTAACAAACTAAATAGCATACAAAAATTAAAATTATAAAATTAAAACTAATACAGAAAATTAAATAATTACACAAAGAATGAAAAAGA
Organism: Hedera helix; assembly: GCA_947179155.2. Taxonomy (NCBI): domain Eukaryota; kingdom Viridiplantae; phylum Streptophyta; class Magnoliopsida; order Apiales; family Araliaceae; genus Hedera; species Hedera helix. The sequence goes on from OX359271.1 coordinate 8,116,970, forward strand.
GACATACTCGAAATTAAGAAGATATCCACCATCTCCAAAGAAAATCAAAAGAAATTTGGGCTTATATCAATACCCAAAATCCAAAGAAGGAAAATAAAATATTTAACTAGGGAGGTTCTTACTTAAAAGCCCCTCATACAATAAGGTCCTTTCTCACAATGGGAGGTCCTTATTGTTTGGATGTTCTAAATGGGAAGAAGTAAGGTCATATATATAGGTGAAGGAAGGGAGGATGGCTTTTAAAATGGGTGATGTGGGACTATGGAAAGGAGTGGGTATTACATTACTTCCCCTTTAACGAGGATTCCGTCCCCGGAATCAAAAAAATGGGACAAACCTAATTATCAAAAGATGCAAAAACTTCACTCAAATATAATTTTCACAAAACAAACGAAATGATTTTCCTTCGGAATCTTATCAGAAGGATAATGCACCACGTGCAACAGATGGTAATGACAACTCTTCAACACTGAGACAAGAAATTCGTTATACACATAAGCTAACTAAAATGTGACTTTGCCGACCCATTCTAAAACTAATGGGACAATAAAACGCGGACTAAGTAGTTCTCCCTAGCACCTTAAGAGTTTCAAAATATTTCAATCTCAATTCGAATTAATTCTCAAATATTATTACTCCAAAGAATATACCACTAAAATATCTAAATCACCATATTAAACTCCAAGTCATGTTCCATTATTTGCATAAACAAACTGCCTACTCTAAACTATTTAAGGTTTTAAAATCTATTGAATTTCATCACTTAATATATAACCATTTAAATAAATCAGTCATTTCTTAGTGCAAATCTTAGTCCACCAAATTTCAAGATTTTCTCATACTATTACAAAATCTTCATATAACAAAACTCCAAAATAGCTGCAAAATTGATCATTAGCCTCAATGATTAATCTAATTACCTTGAATATCTATAACTCAAGTTTACAAGAGATCATTTATACATACTTAATAGTTTTCACTTATCATACTGTCCCATCAATATACATACCTCACATCATCCACGAGCTTAACACAAATTCAACACTACCCAAATCAAATCCTTAAGTTTAGGATCATAACAAATTGTTACTAAAGAACTCTAACGATTAATTCTACAAAATCAAATACTTGTTAATACAAATACTCATATCATAATCATATTCCAAAATATAGCTTTATTTTTCTTAATGCTCTAATCACAATTCTTAACTAATATCCTTACTCCATTGCATAGCAAGAATAACCTTGGCAAATTATCTCACTTTCCTCACATCAATTACAAATCAAAAACAGACTAGCATTTGGTCAAAATCAAGATCAACCACTACAAGAAAAAGGCTCAATTCCGACGGAATTATCTCCGACGGAATTAATTTCGTCGAAAATAATATAATTACGACGGAATAATTCGTTGTATTTAATTTCGTCGATAATAAGTTATAGTCGACGAAATTCCGTCGATATAGTAGATTCCTGTTGGCGCCAAAATTCTCGCGTCCAAACGATATAATTTCGACATAATAGAACATATAATCGACCAAATTTCCGTCGATCTTATATTATTTTCGACGGATCTAATATCGACGGAATATTTCGTCGAAAATAACTTAAAACTCTTTTCATCGTCTTTTTCCCCCAGCCGCTTCAGTTTTTTGTAATCTCTCTCTCTCTCTCTTTCTCTCTCTCCTGTCGCGATATTTCTTTCTCTCTCAACGCCTTTCGACCCCTCCGACCGACGACCCATCACCTCCGGCCCACCCCTCCGTCTGTTGCCGTCGTCCGTGCCGCATTCCATTCTGCCTCCGACGTCCGTCGTCCGTAGCATCTAAGGTATACATATATATATATATATATATATATATATTCTGAAAGTATGTGGAAATTAATTTGTGACAGTATGTGGACCATATATATTTTTTTGTGGCAGTATGTGGTATTTCTTATTATTTTATGAATTTTCGACGGAATTTTCGATGGAATTTGGAATTTATGTTAAAATTGTTCAAATGCAATATTTGTGGGCCCTACATCTATTTATGTATTTTCCTAATTTGTCAATATTAAAATAAGCTTAGTATTTACTTAGTTTTGTAATAATAACATAAAATGAAATGAACTAACATAAAAATATAATTAAATTAATTAAATAAAATTAAGTTAAATTAAATATACTTAAAATAAATTAAATTCATAAAACTAAATAAAATAAATTAATTTAAAATAAAATTAAGTAAAATTAAATGAAGAGAAATATAATCCAGAAAAAATAAATTAAATTACGTAAAATAAAATAAACTCAAATAAAATATAATTAAATTAATTTATTATAATAAATTAGTGTAATATAATTAAATTAAATTAAGTTAAATTATAATAAAATTAATGTAATATAATTAAATTAATTTAATATAATAAAATTGTATCATGTATAATTAATTTACATTAAATTAAGTTAAATTTAATATAATTAAAAAAAATAAAATAAAATAAAATAAATTAAGTAAAATAAAATATAATAAAATAAATTAAGTCAATATAATTAAACAAAATTAAATTATGTTAAATTAAATAAAATTATGTGAAATTAAATATAATTCAGAAAAAATAAAATAAATTAAGTAAAATGAAATAAACTAAATAAAATAAATTAATTTAAATAAGACTAAGTTAAATTAAATTAAATAAAATAAAATAACATTAATCTAATGTTCCTCGCTTGACATTCACTCGTAACGGGTGAATATGAAATACTCTCAATTTAATCAAATCAGTTGTACATGCAGTTTTGTTACGATTTTAGAAATTCAATTGCGATGTACCCAAAAAATTCGTTTAGCAAATTCAATCACTTGTACATGTAATTTGGTTAGGAGCTTAGAAACCCGTTTGACATTCACTCACTAGGAGTGAATGCCAAATAATCCCCCGTCTGGGACTGTTGCTAGATGTTATGTCTCTCAGTTAGGTTTGTGCCAACAATTTGAGTACGTTTTATTTGTTTTGAGGACTTTTCATTGACATCTCTACATGTTCTCTGAGTACATACTTAGCCGACGTTGACGTGGTCTATTTCGTGTACTTAGAGACCATGGGGAGGTGCTGTCGAAATTTCTTTGAAACAGAAAAAACGTGCTCACGGTGTTGGCACAAGTGAGGAGACGCATCTAGGAACGGGATAGAAGTCTGACCCGTATATTTAGAAGGTGAAGTCGTGCAGGAATCATGAATGCACACACATACGCTAAGCACCCTCGTTAATTTGATACATCGTATTGTTCAGTTAAATATATTAGACGACCGGAGCTGGATGTACTGTAGAATTCCGGTTGATGGTAGAGGATTACTGCCTGAGTACCGTGATGGGGTGTCCAAATTTTTAAATTTTGCCAATGAACACGCTGATAATTCTAACGGAAAGATGAGATGCCCGTGTTTCAAATGTAAAAATCTGATTTGGAAGAAAGCCGACAACATTAAGTACGATTTGTATTCGCGTGGGTTTGTAGATGGGTATTCTCTATGGATTCATCACGGAGAGTCAACTGAGTTCAGCGAAATAAGTGACAGCATAGGCCAACCAATTCACTGCGATCGATACGATGATAGTTATGATGCCTTGGAGATGTTGGTTGATGCGTATGGCCCTAACAATATTGATTGGGGTGTAAATGAGCAGTCGTCAATAACTGGTCATCAAGAACCAAAGGACACAGCAGCAGCCTTTTACAATATATTATCCGAATCTGTTGTCCCATTGTACGATGGAAATGATAAGCACACCAGGCTATCTGCAGTGACGAAACTCTTACACTTCAAGAATGAGCATGGCTGCAGTGAGAGAGGTTTCAATGAGTTGCTTAGGCTTATCAGCGAGTTCTTACCAAATGGTCACACTCTGCCCTCAAGTTATTATGAAGTTAAAAAGATGGTAAAGGGTTTAAATTTGGGGTATACAAAGATCGATGCTTGTGAGCAGGATTGCATGTTATATTATGGGGCTGACATAGATAAACTGCAGTGTGACATTTGCAACATGCCTCGTTACAAGACAACGAAACGTGGGGGGAAAACTAAGCGTGTGCCTAAAAAAATCTTAAGGTACTTTCCGCTTGCCTCGAGACTTCAGCGTCTATTCATGTCGACCCACACTGCAGCGCATATGACTTGGCATAAAACAAGGGATGTCGTGTCTGGTCAGTTGTCTCACCCCGCAGATGGAGATAAGTGGAAGAAGTTTGATGCAAATTTTCCTCAATTTGCTGAGGAAAGTAGGAATGTCAGGCTTGGCATGGCTACGGATGGGTTTTGTCCATTTAATAATTTTAGTCAACCATACTCTGTGTGGCCAATGATCATGGTAGCTTACAATCTTCCACCGTCAATTTGCATGAAGGATCCGTATCTGTTCTTGACTTTACTCATACCGGGGAATAAGAGTCCTGCAAAGGACATAAACGTGTATCTTAGGCCGTTAGTCGATGAACTTAAGATGCTGTGGGAGACGGGGGTGCAGACTTATGACAAATCAATAAAGCAAAATTTTCTGATTAAGGCAGCTTTGTTGTGGACTATCACTGATTTTTCGGCACTTGGGATGATCAGTGAGTGGTCGACTCACGGGAAGTTGTCATGTCCAGTTTGTGTGAGGGATGTGCAAGGCACACATCTAAAGCATGGCCGAAAAATTAGTTTCTTTGGTACTGCTCGTAGATTCTTGCCTGCTGATCACAGTTACATAAAGATGTCGACACAGTTTAATAGAAAAACAGAGAAAAAGGGAATTGTCGGTCGATTGTCAGGCAGCGAGGTTTTCGGTTGGCTGAACGATCTTAACTTTCCACCACCAGGGAAGGAGCACAGTAAATATAGGGCTCAAGGTTACGGCAAGACTCATAACTGGACGCATTCGCCCATGTTCTTCGAGTTGCCGTACTAGGAGTCGCTTTCAGTCCGTCACTATATAGATGTAATGCATACAGAAAAGAATGTGTTTGAGAACTTGTTTTACACCGTGCTAGATGCGAGTGGTAAAACAAAAGACAACGACAATGCACGGAAAGATCTGGAGGCACTTAACATATGGCCTGATTTGTGGCTTCGACATAACAACTCAAAACCTAAAGCTCCATTCTGTTTAACCAAGCAACAAGTTGAAGACATCTGCAAATGGATAAGTGCGTTAAAGCTCCCAGATGGATATGCTTCTAATATATGTCATTGTAGTAAGGTTGAACAGTTGAAAATTACTGGGTTCAAAAGTCATGATTGTCATGTATTCATGCAAAAGTTGATGCCAATTGCATTTCGCGAGATGTTACCTAGAAAAATTGTAGACGCCTTAACTGAACTTTCAAATTTCTTTCGAGATCTATGTTCAACGGTTATAAGGTATACTGACGTGGAGCAAATGGAGAAAAATATAGTCCTGACAATGTGCAAGTTATAAATGATATTTCCTCCGGGGTTTTTTGACTCGATGGAGCATTTGCCTATTCATCTGCCATATGAACTTAAACATGGAGGACTTGTGCAATATCGATGGATGTATCCGTTTGAGAGGTATTATCGACTACATTTCTTTTTTGATGATATTCATAACTCATATTCGTAATGTTTGTGAACTTAATTAATGTATTTTAGGTACATGCGTCGTTTAAAGCAGAAAGGAAAGAATAAAGCTCGTGTAGAGGGTTCTATTGTTGAACGGTACACGGAGGAAGAGCTTGTCAACTTCAGCTCATTGTATTTTGAAGATGTTGTCAAAACGAAACACAATCGTTTAAGTCGAAATGAGGTCGTCGGAGTCCAACCATGTGTTGATGAGTTAGCTGTATTTTCTTATCCGGCTAATACATTTGGCCATGAGACGATGACGTACTTAAGCGAAAAAGATTTAAAAATTGTGTCTACATATGTGCTTCTAAATATGCCCGAAGTATCATCATACATAACGTAAGTAAATACTATTTATAAAATTTTAATTTTTAATAGCCTAGTCTAAAATTAAATCGTGTTATAACTGTTTCAGTGCATTTGAAGACGAAGCATGTGCTTTAAACCCGAGCTTAAATGCAGTACAGTTGGAATCATTCACGACTACAAATTTTCAACAGTGGTTTAAGAGAAGGGTTGCAGAAGACAACAATTATGTGTGTTTTAAAGATGTCATCGAAGGACCTTACAAATTGATTAGTTCATTTCCCGGTTGTATCGTCAATGGGTATAGATTTAATGTCAATGACATAAACGAACCGACTTCAGTCAATTCTGGTATTGTCGTGTTGGGCAGTTGTTACCAAGATTCGGAGTCCAATTATTATGGACGTTTAGAGGAAGTAATTACGCTCAATTATCCCGGGGGTAAAAAGGTAGTTACATTTAAATGTCGCTGGTTTGATACTGAGAATGGTGTTAAAGTTGATCATAACAGAATCGTCATAGTAAATATAAAGTCAAAGTTACATTCTGCTGACGTATTCGTATTAGCCAGTCAAGCGACTCAAGTTTATTACGCATCTAATGTAGTAAATTGTAAAAGTCCCTGGTATACAGTTGTCACAACAAAGACTCGTCCATTTGATGATAGTAATATGTCTTGGACAAATGAGCCATTGCAGGATGATATTAGCAAATCCAGTCAGGTAGTCCTACATAACGACGATTTGTTGGTAGATGTCATTGACGTACCCGATAATGATGATGTCGAGGAAGACCTGGTTGACGATGAAGTCGAGGAAGACGTACCCGATAATGATGAAGTTGAGGAAGATGTGGTTGACGACGAAACTGATAATGAAGAAGTCGTGTCAGAATCCGAGGATAACTATAAAAATGATTCTGATGGGTTTGACGACGTATTACATTTAAACTTAAGAAGTGTATTTTATTTAATTAAATTAATTAACTGCATATTAATTGCATTTTATTTTTGTATTTCAGTAGTACATTTATGGCTAGGCATAGTGGTAGTGGTCGACGCGGTGGTGGTCGTGCAGGATCATCTGACGAAACTCAGGGCGAGTCATCATCGACAGGTAATAGATTTTCTTAAATATTAATTTGTTTTGCTTACTATTTGTAGGTTATGTTTTGGGAATTGATTTATTAACTTTAATTATTCAATTTTACTTACAGATACTGCTCGACGACGTCCTCGAGGGACGAACCTCGGGTTATTTGGTCGCCTGCCAGCTGTTGCGCATATTGTCCACGTAGATGTCGGCTCTGCGCAGTAAGTGTAAAATAGCGTTATGTTAAATTGAATTAATTTATTTTGTAAAACAATAAACATAACTTTGCGTTCCTTGTTTTGTTTTGTAGTATTATGAATCTTGTGGCTAAAGCCACTTTACACGCCATATGTCTGAGACACCTCCCCATTGGCTGCATGCGATTTACGCAGTACGCGCAGCATGATGCCTCCTTCATGGATACCGTGTTACATGAATTTCACGTAAGTTATTTTAAATAATTTAAACTGTATACGTACATACTACTTACACATTCAATTTAGTTTTTCTAATAAGTTAGTTCGTTTTCTTAGATTTATTTTAGATATGAGGAGGGCATCTCTCAGGCGACAGGTGATGGTGTTATTATTGCACATGTCGCGAAGAACTACGCCGGCTGGTTGTACGAGATGAGATATAGGGCTGCTCGGGCAGTTGTAGACCAACCCGGGACTACTATTCGAGACTATCAGCCCCCTATTGTCTCAGATGCAACATGGGAGGTCATGTGTACTCATTGGGATGCTGACGACTTCAAAAAAAAATCAGAACAAATGAAGAAAAATCGTAGCCAGCTCCGAGTAGTACATACTACGGGTTCACGGTCATTTGAAGAAGTAAAATCGGTATGTAAATACTATTCATAAAAATAACGTAGTACATAACGTAAGTAAATACTATTCATAAAAATATGTACTAAATAAATGATAAATTAAAATTTTATTTGTTAGGTCATGGGCGGTGAGTTGGGACGACCTCCCACCATGATCGAGTTCTAGGATAGAGCCCACACGCCAAAGAAATGTAGTATGTCACAGGTAGCTGCAGCTATACGGGTAAGAGTTTTTATAAAGTTATGTAATAATTAGTATCACGTATTTAATTAAATGAGTCAATAAACTACCATATACATAATAAATTGCAGGACCGATTTCAGAGCCTTCGGGACGAGCGTGTAGCTGAGTTGCAGGCTGCTAGGGGAGATTCAACCATCCCTCCGTCCAACGTTAGCTTATCTAGGGATGAGGAGATGGTTCTTTGGGTCGCGTCTCAAGATCCCCCTAGTAGCACTACGAGCAAATATCGAGTGTTGGGACTGCCGAGGGTGCCGACATATACATTGACCGAAGGTATTTATTGTAGTATGTTGCTCGTTAATTCAAAATTTATATTGATATTTCATTTGTTTTGTGTTATATTTAATGTTGCAGGTTCTAGCCAGCGTTCGAGAGGACATGTTGGACAATCTCATACGGGCGCTGGCTTGGACGACGCATTGTTCCAGCGGGTTATGGCGGCGGTGTCGGAGACGTTTCGTACGGATCCGATATTCCGTAGTCAGAGCCTACCTACCAGTGCTCGTCTTCACCAACTTGCTCAGGACGTTGCAGCAGGGGCCAGTGTCGAAAGTAAGGGCATATCTACGGAGCAGTTCGCCGCGATATGAGACGAGGTGATTCGGATGGTGACTACCCTGTTGTTGGAGGCTTTTGGCCCGATGCTTATTCAGCGCCCGACTGCACAGGTATTTTGTTCAATTTAAGTTGTATATTCTGTATGTTCTGCAATAATTATTTAACTATAAATTTTGATCTCAAGTACGGACTAATGACTGATATTTGTAATTGTATTAACAGGATGATAATTTCGAGCATGTTGGTGATGCCGATCGCGAGCGGGGGGGTGACAACGATGATTTTCATACACCACAGCAGAACCCTCGATCTCCGGGCGATGATTCTTTGTAGATTATAATTTAGTTGTAAATAATTTAACTTAATTGATTGTAATTCATCGTAATTTGGTTTAGTTTTGTAAAGTACGATAATTTATTTTATAATGTGTCGTCGTTTACATTTATATCAAGTGTGTGAATATAAAGAATGGATTGTTGTTGTGTTGTTGGGATAAAGTAGGTTTGCAGGTACAAAAAATGTGTTTTAAAACCTGGCATTGAGAAAAGCAAAAAGAACCTTTTAAAAAAAAATCTTGTATTTCCGACGGAATTTGGTAGTTACGACGGAATTTTCGTCGGAATTATTGCATTAAATTATTAATTTTCTAATTATCGGAAGGACTATTACCGATAAATTAATTACGATGAAATTTCCGTTGAAATTAAGTACTTATATTTGACGGATGGGTTGATTTTCTGACGAAATTTTCGTCGAATATATCAATTAAAATGCCGACGGAATTATTTAGTGTCGAAGGAATTTATTCTGTCGGGCATATGATAATTACGACGGGAAAAATACGTCGGGGATTATTTATTTTCAACCGAATTTTCGACGAAATTAATTCCGACGCGGTTATTTTCGTCCGAATTTTCCATCGGGAATATGATAATTCCGACGGAATAGGTTTATTTCCGACGGAAATTTCCATCGGAATTGAGCCTTTTCTTGTAGTGAACCAAACAGAGAACCAAATCAAAACAAACTTCTTTATCTACCTAGTGATTTAACCATAACTCACAAATCAAGCCTAAAGGCAATCTACAAAATCATAACCGAAGCTCTAACAATCCATCCCCAGAATCATATCAAAGTCGTACATACGCATCGACCGAAAATTAGCCCCACAAATCTTTATTTTCAAATCTAATAAAATATCCTTAAAATAAATCAGAGATAACAAAAATTTTCATCAAAGTAGCAATAAAGATAGCAGAATCTAAGAACAGAGATGGGATACCAAGATGCCGAACAAAAGAATTTGCAACAATTGAATGAATAAAATCAGTATCATAAAAGCCTCACAGACATAAGTAAAATTGATTAGAGACAAAGTCGAATATAAACTTAATATGATAGCTGAACAGCATGTCAAACAGAACAAAAACTTAAGCCAAATGTATACCCATAACTCACAGGTCAAACCTAAATAGGTTTTCTACAAGAAAGAACCCTAGCTCTGATACCAACTCTGTAACACCCTCTTCCCGACTAGTGGAAAGGGAAGCTACGCACAAAGGAATTCTAAACAGAATGTCAAAACAAAAAGGAACTCTTGTAACGACTCCGAAATTCGACCCACTTTATTCCCTTAAATCTTGTATTTAATAAACATTATTTTCATTACGTCCAAATTTCGGTCCGTTAATAAATCTTTCATCACCTAAATTGATCCATTATTTAATTTCAATATCATCAATTACCAAATTTTCGGTATAAATTTTTCTTTTTCTCAACTTAATCATTGTATTAAAAACATTTGGATATTTAAAATCCTTATATTTCGATCCTAGTCCCATGGATCGCAACCTTTACTTTTTCTTTTTATTATCGGTATCATAATGTTCAACATTAACCATTTAATATCATTCATATCTATACAAATGTTCTTTGTATCATAATCATTCATAATAATCTCTATCCTGACCATCATCATGAATAATCACAATTCCTAATTTAACACTATTCATTCTATCCAAATCCAACATATATGTACATACAAAACATCCATATAACTGAGACAAATTATCCACATTGGATCATAATATAAACGTTTGATAATAACGTTCACAACCTTTTAGGAAAAATCCGTCATAATCCGATATTTCTTGAAATTTATATATTTACCTGCAAAAATGTTTATTAAGCAAGTAATGAGCACAATGGCTCAGCAAGTTCAACAGTTATGATTCACGTAGCACATACCTTATCATGCTTGGTGTGTGTGTCATACATCATGTGCTTGTGCTTCTACTATAGCAATATATCTCATATATATCCATATCGTTGCACAAAATACACATTGTGGTCATATTAATCACGTATCATATATCACATAATTTATATGCATTTAAAACAAGAATTACATATCATAACAGTCCAACATTTAACATACAAGGGACTGAAAAACTTGTCTGGCATCCAGTTATTTAAATTGTTAGCTCAAACCCTTAACTCGATCAACCTATGATCATAAAATAATTAAATAATAATTATTTATCTCTTTATGATATTAATTTACTTAATTAATATCATCTATGGGCCAATTATTAATTTATATGGCCAACTGTAATAACCTTGTTCCTAAAATTATTAGCATAACTTAATATTTAATACCTTTACTGTGGACAACTCGGCTCATTGAATAAATTTTAGCGTATTCTGTTTTCCGGATTTACATTTATTCATTTTCTAATCCTTTAAACTCATTAGATTAATATTTAGAATATTTAAATATTAATCTCCAATATTTAATATTTTTACAAAAATATTAAATTTAATGCCCAAACATCATTTCTATATTTTTAGTATTTTTCTGTAATTTTCTAGAATTTTTAAACAATTTTTAAACATTTATTTCATTAAAAACTGATTCTGGGGGCATTTTCGTCATTTTACACAGCTTTAGGGACATGATCGGCATTAACAGAAAAGCTCAGGGGCTTATCCGTAATTTTCGCGCCCTTAGGGACATAACCGTAATTTCTCAGAAAGGCCGAGGGCATTTCCGTAATTGGCCAACGGTTAAGGATACGGTCGGTATTAACTGAAAAGGCCAGGGGCACGCCGGTCATTTTGCAGCGTGCGTCGACCGTCGCGCATTGCGCGCGGCTTCTTCTGCTTACGCCAGCCAAACGACGTCGTTTGGCGTGGCGAGAACTGGCTTCCGCGCATAGCGCGGCCCTTTCTCCGCGCGGCCAAAAACGGCGTCGTTTTTGGCCCGCCTTCCTGAACAGTCGCGCAATGCGCGGACTGTTCCAAAATCTTTCCTCCTCCTTCTTCGCACAGTGTACCAACTTTGCACAAAATATATCATTTTGCTCCAACTTTTCACATCAAAACTACTCCCAAAAATCATGTAAATCATAGATATACATCCTAAAATTATTTGGAACAATTATTCTAATTATTTCCAATTTTTCCATAAAAATATTTTATCTCCATAAATACAAAATAAATTCCAAAATTAAATTTGTATACCTTCCTTGAAGCTTTCTTTCACTTGGATAGCACCAAACCTTCTCTCTTGCGGTGGCTATGGGATTTTCCGGCATGGCTTGGTGGTGGCTGCTACATGGTTACGGTGGAGAGAGAAAAGCTAGCATGGTTTGTTTGCTTTTATTTCTTTTGTTATCTCTTTCTTTTTCCTTGTTTCCTTTCCTTATATAAGCAAAGCACACTTAATCACTTTTAAAAGTCTCACAATTCCACCGCCTCTTACTCTCCTTCCAGCCGGCTTATTCTCCTTCTCGAAAATTCTAATTTAGCATGCAAATAAATTATTTTTATACATTATGTAATTATATCGTGTAATAATTATTTTACCCAAAGTATGTAAAATAATTATTTTAACGTACCAAAATTCATAATATGATTTATCATTAATATTAATACATTTTCGGGTACTTTATTTGACAAATTTTGTACACGCATAATGACATGCATGTAATTATATGAGATAATTTATACCTCCAAAAATCATAAAATAATTCATAGTACATATAAAAATTATTTTTCATAATTTTTCAATCCGTTACTTGGACAACATGTTACATTAACATGTTCACGTTTCTGAAATATTATCTTTCATAAAAGTCATAATAATTTCATTATACATAAATATAATTTTTAATAAATTAAATCCTTCCTTTTTCCTCATTTAATTTAATTTCTTTACATTTCTCATTAATTTCTTTATATATAAATTATATAATTTAATATTATATAATTTATATATTTACATTCTTCTTTCTTAAATAATTTCTTAATTTCCTCCAACCTTATTCCATTTAATCACCTTATATAAATTACATAATTATTCTTATATAATCTATATAATTATTATTTTCTTTATACCTTATTTTAATTTCCTTATATAAATTATATAATTTATTATTATATAATTTATATAATTACCTTTCCTTCTCAATTAATTTCCAAACTTCTTCTAAAATTCTTGATAAACTCTAAAGTCCACACATACAATTTGACCAATTCCCTCATTCACTTTTTATTTAAATTTGGATTAATTTAATTATTAATCCATTTATTTCCATCATTAATGAAATTAAGATTATCAATTAAACATTCACATATATAAATATACATATTTAAATCTTACTTCTCACATTACCATATTATCTCATTTAAATCATAATTTCTGTACTTTCACTACAATTAAATTGTACACTTTTTGTACCTTTTCTTGAAATTTCTTTTATTTTTCATAAATTATTTTTAAACAATTTATTTACCTTTCAATTATTTTAAATTAACACAATTCGTCATGATCTCTGTATAGATTTAATTTACTAATTAAATCTCATCACACACTTTAAATTACTTAAAATAATAATTAACTTAAACAACCTTGATATTTTTATATCAATTAATTCTTATTTGATATTATTAAAGAAATCCTAAAATTCGGATCCTCACAACTCTCTTCACACTTGTCCTTGAATTCCCTTGCAAACCCTGCCGGAAGAAAAACACAACATGAGCCCAAATGCCCAGTACGAATAAAGAGTGTAGAAATAAGAACTAAAATTGAATAACAAAAGCAATTGAATCAAACTGAGATTAACAAAATCAACTGAACTAAATAACATAATCTTACTGAACTGAACTAAATAACATAATCTACTAAACTGAACTAATCTACTAAACTGAAACTGATCTCTGAACTAAATTGATTTACTGAACAACATAAAAGGCTGAATTGAATGGTTGTGTTTATTTCATACCGAGCTCAGAACAAAACATAAATATACCTTGTCACAAAGACAAGTCAAAATACTGTCACACAGGCAGGCACACATTGGATTGCATTTCCAAATGTATATAAAATCGAAAAGGTGTGCTCGGCACTACGAACAACACCAGATCGCATAACAGAATAAAACAAAATGTTAGGGCCAACCCATACGCCTCCCACAACAAAACACCAAATGTCTACCGAAACACAAAATGGAGACGTCGTGGACTGATCACACCGCCACGGAAAATGTCATGCCTTAGTGCCCAGAGACATGCATGTGGTACCCCAACAGGTGGTTATAGCTCAGGTATACCCTACAATACTTTCTAACAAAAATATTATATCACAACGAATGCGACACAATATCACAAAAGGGGTTCTAATACGCACATGCTAAACCGAACCAAATCGACACAAAGTCTCCCAAATATATTAGCATATACGTTTCTACATAATCAAAATAAATACTAGAAATGCTTAATAAGTCTAAAGAGTACAAGATAAGTTGCGAATATCTAAAATCAAACAAAACTATCATATGCATTTGACTATGAACAATATATCGAGATAATATCCAAATTCTAATGAAGAACAAAATAAACAAATTAAAATCAAATGAGTATCGCTGAAGGAGTACGAAATTCGTACCTGGAATAAATAATGTAATACCCAAAATTATACTTCAAAACTGACTCGTTAAATTCCCTCCGTCGGAACTAATTAAACAAAATAAATGAATTGATAAATAAATAGTTAATCAATTAATTAAGTTTTACACATTTTCTTTCTCTTAGGCGAATCTGAAATTGTTCTGTTCTAAACAAAATTCTACCTAAAGGTATACATACATAAATATTTTAATCATGGTAACGTATATATTAATAAAAATAGTATTCTTGTTCCTTCTAAAATACATATAAGTATATTTACAAAAATATTCTTTTCATTTTTAATTATGTTATAAACCATTATTATTATTATTATTATTATTATTATTATTATTATTATTATTATTATTATTATTATTATTATTATTATTATTATTATTATTATTATTATTATAATACTAAAATATATAAACTAACAAACTAAATAGCATACAAAAAATAAAACTACAAAATTAAAACTAATACTGAAAATTAAATAATTACACAAAGAATGAAAAAGAGACATACCCAAAATTAAGAAAAGATCCACCGTCTCCAAAGAAAATCAAAAGAAATTTGGGCTTATATCAATACCCAAAATCCAAAGAAGGAAAATAAAATATTTAACTAGGGAGGTTCTTACTTAAAAGTCCCTCACACAATAAGGTCATTTCTCACAATGGGAGGTCCTTATTGTTTGGATGTTCTAAATGGGAAGTAGTAGGGTCATATATATAAGTGAATAAAGGGATGATGGCTTTTAAAATGAGTGATGTGGGACTATGGAAAGGAGTGGGTATTACCCCAATCCTCTTCATATTTTATTCTTGGTTTAGATCTTGCGGTACAACAAAATAACTGCTACATGTGTAGGACTCCTAACATGTCTGTATGGCATCACGACACATCTTCTTATCTCAAAGTGGTTGGTACCAAGCTAAGGAAAATAAAAAAAATAAAAAAAACTAAATCATATACCAGTGTTGTACTGTTTGGCTAAAATCTTAATTACAGCGTTAATTTTATACTTAAAATATTTTATTTGATATAATGTAAAATTGTGAAAATGCAATACTAATTAGTTATGGAGTTTTTTTCATTAAGATTTGTGTTAGTTCTATACTTGTTTGACAGTTCAAGCTTTATATTTCAGTGCAACCAAGTTGCTATATTAGTGTTAATTTATACTAAGTGGTTGGCTTGATCCATTTAATACAGGTTTTGTATACTGAGCTGCTCCATTTAAATCGTTTTTGAGAAAAAAATGATTTAGTCTGTAAATGATACTTAATTATTGGTGCCTATTTTGGATACTTATAGTTTTTTTCTTTTTTTAACTTGTTGCAAGGTGAAAATGCTTGGCCCTAGATTGAAAAGGAACGGAGCAACTCAAATAAGAGGATATGCTGTAATATCCTGGATATTTGAAAGAATTAAAAATAAGATTTCTATTATTTAATAAAGGTTAGAGTTTGATAACCTAGTTGTGGAGTTTGGAATTGGTGGAGAAACTGGATTAAATTAAAATTTTATTATGTGCTAGCAAGAACCAATATGGTTCAATATGTGTCATAGAGGCTTTTAGGAAGAAGATCCTAGGAAGTGTATGAAGAGATAAGATTTGATATTTATTGTTAATGAGATTCTCATAACAAAAAATGAGTCAAGAATCTAAAGAGATTATGAGGAATAATGTTATACATTTTGTCAAAGTGTTTTGGAGGAATCACGCAGCTGAAGAGGTGACGTGGGAGCTTGAAGAAAAGAGGAGGACGATTTATCCGTATATTTTATGTGACCTTAAGTGTAATTCCGGGGACGGAATTCTTATAAGGGGGGAAGAATGTAATAACCGCATATATTATTAGCCATTGTAAATTAAATTATGAATTTATTTCCAATAGAATGAACCCTAGTGTATTTAATTGAATTATTAAGTGACTGTGAATTATTTGTTTGAAATTTTTATTTAGTTAAAGGGAGTCCAATTATTTAAGATATTAAAATATTGGACTAAACCTAAGAGTTTGATATCAAGAAATTAATGAGTTGAGTTAGGTAAATATTCAAGTAACCCTTGAATATGACAAGTCTAATTAAATTAAATATTTTAGTTAATTAATGGTCAATGTTTGTGCCAAGTTGCTGTAATTGTAAAGAAGAAGAAAAAATTGCTTAATTATGGAATGGACATTACCGTATTTCTAGGAGAAGACATGACTTATGTGCATTCCTTTTTGGTTGGCAAGATTTTATTGGTGGATGCCAAAAAGAATTCAAAGTAAATTAATTGGGAAGATAAGCATGTAATGAGATATTTGTTGAGGTAATAATTAAATGATGATATGGATTAAGAAAGAGAAAGAGTCATGTGACTTAATTATGTGTAGAGATGTGATTGGATGAAGCTTAAATTGTCTAACTTAATAGCTAAGGAAAGGGGAGATATTTTGTAAGGTATTAAGTGGAATATTAAATGTAAGACCACTTTATTATTTAAGCTAGCCACTATGGGCATTAATTTGCAAGTGTGCTAGTAAATTTAGGATGACCCAATGTTTATTTAAAATTGAGCCTAATTGGATATTAATTAGTGGACTAACACTTGGAAGAAATTAATTTAATTAAATAGTCAAAAGTGGTCAACTTTTCTACCAAATTAGTGAGAAAAATAAAAGCAAAATCTTGGATAATTTTAGCAAGCAAGTGGACTGTTTGTGGGAGTAGAAAAGCCATGTGATTTTTATTTATTTCTTTCTTTCTTTCTAGCATATCATTGGTGGAACTAAGGAGAGCTTCCAATTGGATTAAAAGAATAGATAAGTTTCCAAGTCTTAAGTGGAATTAAATTTCATTTCAAGTCCAACCTTATCTATCAACTCTTATACCCATCTTCATCTCCATTTTCATATTCCAAGTGGTGCGCTTTTTAGAGAGAGAATAAAAAGAGAGAGAAGATAAGAAAAGAAAAGAAATCAAGAGAGAGAATAAGACCCACGGCTAGGGAGGAGAAAGAGGAGAGAGAAATGGTAGCTATGGAAGGAGATGAAGAAGAAGGAAGAAGAAAGAAAGCAACTAAGGAAGGTAAAAGAAAATTTTTCTAGTTTAATCAAAGCTTTGTGTAGTTTATGTACTTTATTTTCAAATCTACAAAATACTATGATCAAGTTGGTGAAAACCTTATGAAAAGGTTAAATCTAGAGTTATGATGGAGTATCATGTGATATATGTGAGATTTATGTGGAAACATTTGGGGGGAAAAATGAAAGTGAATGAGTTTTGTTTGTTTTGGAAAATGTTTTGAGATCTATGTGATTTATTGTGAGATCTATTTGTGGTTTGAGTGATTTTCTTGTTAGGTGTGTTAAATCTCTAAGTCTTGGGCAAAAGCCCTTTTATTTGGCTTTAAAATATTGTGAGATGAGAAAGTTATGGAATTTTTTAGTAAAACACATCCTTGTTGGAAAATCAGAAAAATTAGCTACTGATCAGCCCCTTTAACACTGTTTTTCGAGACCTAGACAACTCCAGATTTGGTGTTTGATAAATGAAAACTATAGTTCAAGAAAATACGAGTCCAACGCCTCCGACTGTACCTCAATCGGAGTTGTAGATTTCGTTTTATAATCGTTTCCGTGTAGGACCCCAAAAACTGTCTGAAAATCTGAAAAGGCCAAAAATAGTTACTGTTCAGTTTGGTCCAGGGGCAGTTTCGTCCACTTTTATTTCTCTAAAAATTCTGAATATTTTTTGGATGATAGTTTGATGAGCTAACTGAGTCTAGTAAAAAGATGGTGATTTTTGAATGTGTAGAACTCAAGTTATGGATTTTACAATAAAGTGTGATTTTTAAAAATGTATCGAAATAACTTTTTGTGTACAACTCAGAAAAATATGAAATTTATACAGGAGCTTCTCTATGATAACAGGAACTAACCCTGAAAATTTCATAATTTTCTGACAAAGGAATAATTTATGATAAATGGTGCAAGATCTGATTATTTTGGGCTATTTAAAAATAGCAAACTGAATTGAAAAAAAAATTACAGGAAAAAATATATGTTCATAAGGGATTCATATTCTGTCAAATCCTAGAAAAGAAATATTTTTAGAGATGGATTGGTATTTTTGATGGAATGATTTAGTTATAAATAAATGAATTAAATCAATTATGTGATTTTGAAAATTTGGAAAAATAGCTTTTTATGACTTGAAACCCCTATACAGGGTATATGCAGATTGTTGAAGGGTATTTCGTTCAATGTTGATGAGATATTATGGTGGTGGTATTTTCAGATGATTAAATGAATTAATTAGTAAAGTGTAAACAATTAAAATAAATTGTTTATTGGTTCAATAACTGATTAAGATATTAATAATATTAAATGAGAGTTTAAAAGAGGAGTAAATTTATTGAGTTAGACATTCAATGGACTATATTGAATAGTATGATGGATTGGATGTCAGTTTGAATCCAGGTTACTAGATGGATATGTTTAAATAATCCAAGTTGTTGGATTAGGTATTTGGCTTAATGGATTATAAAGAAAAACTCATAAAATGAAAGACTTTGTGTAAATTCATAAGGTATATGATAAGGTAGTGGTACAGTTGTACTCTTTAATAGTTGATGTTTAGTGTCTGGGCTAAACAATTCATTTAGGGAGCAAAGGTTAATACGAACTAACAACCGACCTAACTCGCTGTTAAAGACTCGATGTGTGTTAGTTTTTGAATTATGAATGCGTATGGTGTTAAGGTGTCATCTAATATTTGATTATGCGGTTAAATGTTAAATAATTTATTTATAAAGAAGTGGTATTATAAGGTATAATATGAATTGCTGATTGAAAGATCAATCTTATAACTGGTAGGTCTTACGAAAGAAGTTAAGTTAAATTACGTAGCAGTAGTCAACCGATCAGGCAAGTTTCCTAACTCAAACTCGAGTTATTATGTTTCAAGCATGCTAGTGGTTTAATTATTATCAATTATTCTACATCCATGAAGTTTATTGTTAATCGCACTTAGTGCAAGCCTCGTGTGTTTATCAGGTATGAAAGGCTGATCACCTTGATTACCAAAGTAATTGTTCATGGTCATTATTGGCCACTCCGCGTTATTAATTCAATTATTCATTGATTGAAACTTGATTCTCGTACTTTCACAGTTGATATATATATCGTTGAGAAATTCAGAAACTATACTCTATTTTCAATCATGATATATCTTTCTTGTATTTAAACTTGCTGAGCAAAATAGTTACTCACTCTTGCTATATCATGATAATATTTCAGTTAAGCTCGAATGCTTCAGGAAGGACAAAGACAAGATGAGAAATTCAAGAGTAGATTATCAGGCGATATTATCTACTATGTTATCTAATGTAGTTTGACTATGTAAATCTTTTTAGTTATTAAAGGTATGTATTAAGTTAAGGTTGTTAGACCCTTGGGGAAAATTGTTGTAGAATCATTTGAAATAAACAATGCATATTCATATTTTTCCGCGTTAATTATATAGAGTGTAAGAAGATGATGTATCGTGACGTACCAAGTCTATGGTTCAAGGTACCCAGATTTGGGGGCGTTACAAGTTGGTATCAGAGCTGATAGGTTATAGTTCTTAGGTAGCAGTACCTTAGGCAATAATCGTAAGAATATTTATTGAAAGCAATGAAATGATAAACTCATATGGAGTTTAAGCAATAAGAGTTGAATATATGAAATTCATAAAGGAGAAAGTAAGGTATATTTGAGGAGATTCAAAGGATGATCTTCATGGACATAATCAAAATGAATGAAAAAGAATCGGGGAACAATTGATTCAAGAATTTAAAAAGAGAAGGATCGTACAGTAAAATGATTAGAGATGAATGATAAGATGATAGAATTAAATGATCCTAGAATAAAGGAGAAATTGTACAGTAAAATCAATTGTGATATAAGATCACGGTGATCATAGTAAAATCATGGAATGACAGATAATTTGTTAAATGATTAAGAGATTGTGTTGATAGCATGGTGCTATATCAATGAAGATACTGTGAAATAGTAAAAAGTGAACACTTGAAGTGTTGAGTGGATAAGGTATGAATTGAGAAAATTCATATCAAGTTAAGAGAAGTTAGAGGTTTGTGTATTTTTAATTGAGAACTCATGTTAGTGGCTGAGTTGTACAATTCCTTGTGTGTGCAGGGAATTTGTGCTTGGTTTTAGAACCGCTTAGCTTCCTATATTGATATAGTGGTTGAGTTGAACAGTTCTTTGTATGGGCAAGGGATTTGTTCTTGGTTTAACAACCGCTTAACTTCCTATATTGATTAGTGGCTGAGTTGACCAATTTCTTGTATATGCAGGAGATTGTGTTTGGTTTGACGACCACTTGGCTTCCTATAGTAATAATCAATTGAAACCTGGTTTCGCGTTATTCGTTATATGTATGTTGAAAAGGTGATTCTTTTCTCATGTGTATAACGGATAGGTAGAGGATGTTAAGATAAGTTCGTGTTCTGAGAACCGATATGTATGGTAAGTTTGTGACTCATATTCATGTGGTGGAGCCCCTCAGAGAATGGGCGACTTTGGCCTGACTAGGACAAGCTCATCAAACCATATGATTGTGGTAAGTTCCTGAGCCCAAATACGTGATAAATTTGATGAACAGTGAGTGTGGGTAGAGTTAAGTAGCAAGATTTAAGCTATAATAAATATAGTTATTAAGCTGAAAAAGATGAGGAGAAAATTGGTGAATATTTGAGGTTTTATGATATTCCAAATTTTCTAGCTATGTTAAACTTTGAAAATCTTAAAATCGTGCTTGTGTGCTTTTAAAAATACAAAAAGTTTTCTGGTTATCATCAACACAGTAATTTGAGGTGTGAAATGTCACATCTTTACTATTGTGGTATGATAAAAAATAAAAGTAATTTTTTCAAATGTTTTGAAACGTTCAAAGGAGAGTCTATGCTACTTGATTCAACTAAATAAAATTGATTTTAAAATATCAAAATGTATTTACAAAACCATCTTACGCCATTGAAGCCATGTTGTGGAGATGATGTATGACGGAATCCTCAACGTATCTTCTGTGAAGGTGCGGTATCATAAAGTCATAGTGATGACGGAATCATCAACGCACTGTGCCAAAGATGCGGTATCATGAAGTCATAAAATGATTTTTTTTATTTTCACTTAAAATAGTTTAAAAAGTTCTAAAGTTCATGGTGCATGAATAATTTAATTATGGCGGTCTAGGCCATTTGATTCGGCTAGACAACTTTTAATCTGAAGTAATGAACTTCAAAATTTTACTGCAGGAGTGTGCTCTTGAAAAGTTTTAAAGTTCTGATTGATATCTAAACTATTATTAGTCTAAGCTAAATTATTCGGCTTGACAAAGCTAAATTATTCGGCTTGACAAAGGTTGAAGTATATTTACAAAATTCAAGTATTTTGAGAATTTATGCCAAACCAAATTATTTTGGTGTGAAAATTTGTAGTAAGTCTGAGGTGAACAACCCTATAATGGGGGATATGTCTGAGCCATGAATAAAGAACCCACGAGGGACGCCCAAGAGTGGTGGCAGGCTGATATAAACAAAATATGGGTTGGTAAATCCAGAGAGTTCAACTCTAAGTGAAGTCGTTGTACACAGCGCCAGCATACGATAGATTGATCACCTAGCGTACAAAATAATTGTGGAATGTTTTTAGTCTTTGTGATTGATAAACATTCTCGCAAATGTTCACGGTCTTTGTGACCCCTCAGCATAGTAAGAAAGTTTTAATGAATATTTTGATTTTCAATTTATTCTTTTGTAACATATTGATTTTCAATTTATTCTTCTGGGAAATATCCCAATATTCTGGAAATTGAATGGGCAGAAGTGTAAATTTGAGAAGAGATGGGTCATAGAATTAGATGGCCAATAAAGAATCCTCAGAGAATGAGAAATTTGATAGGTTTGGTTGATAACCTAAAGGTTAGAATGAGCAGAAAATGGTATGATGTAATTTCGAGGACGAAATCCTTAGAAGAATGGGTGAATGTAATATCCTGGATATTTGAAAGAATTAGAAATAAGATTTCTATTATTTAATAAAGGTTAGAGTTTGATTACCTAGTTGTGGAGTTTGGAATTGGTGGAGAAACTGGATTAAATTAATATTTAATCCACTCAGCGTTATTGATTCAATTATTCATTGATTGAAACTTGATTCTCGTACTTTTACAGTTAATGTCAGCATGCTTTAGGCTTTGTCTTTTCATTAGCTTGCCAAATATGGAAACTTTCTAATTGTTGCCAATCTGCCAATATAGTTGTTAAACTCCTTTTTCTTTCTTCTATAATTTGAATTTTCTAGCTGTCAGCTAGCATATCGAGATTCTCATTGTTCAAATCTTGTCAACTTTATGTCATGTCTAATTTATTAATCATATAGGTTTCTGAGGATCACAGTGTTTGATTTAGCTATCTATGTGATTTGTGGTTCTACGATCTACTATATGATCAAACGAATTATACGATCAACTACTACAATTTCATTTTTATGTGATCTGCACCATAATCGTTTAGCATTGTGAAGGTAGCTTGACTTTACGATCTTAGAGTTGTCCTTGATATTGGCCCCTTCTGATTCTTCCTTTTGCTCTACGTTCCACGATAGTGCAATATTTGTTGTTATACTTCAATCTCCACATTACTGTTGTCCCAGCTATTCCTCACTTAGTAATTGTTGTCTTCATTAAGGCCTTTCTCTCAAGGTGTCTTAATGTGTACATTTTCTCCAAATTTCCATCATATGCATCCAACAATCGACAGATATCTTCAAACTGGCCGATAGATACGAACATACTCTGATTTCCAGATTTCATCTTTGGAAAACTTTGCATTGGGCTCTTCAATTTGTGACATGTCCATTTTTAGTAGTCTGACTACTTCCATTATTCAAGGTGAAACTAATCGTATAGTGTAGATACAGTCACGACTCAGTTTCGATCTTTCGATCATGTCTTCACAATACAAATTGAGTTTGTAATACGATTTTGCTAATGTTGTATGATTTTGAGCTTGTGGTACAATCTTGTTATTGTAATACGATTTTGATCTTACTATACTATTCACTCTTCTTCTGCAATCGGCTATGTAACATGATCATGACTAATCATGCTATACAATCTATTCCTTCTTCATTACTTGCAGTACGATCAGACTTAAAGTACGATTTGATCATTTTATTATATAATCATATATGAACTTGTCTTTTACTCTGTGATCGGCTTTATCAGTCTTCTTCATTATTTACTTTATGATCTTTGCTTTTGCCTTGCGAACTCTGTACTTGTTCTACGATCTTTGAGCATACTCTGCGATCACTCTGTTGGTCTCCTTTCTTTTGTTTTTCTTTCTTATCTGAGTTGTGCATGTCTTCAACCTATTCTATTACATATTAGATAATACTCTGTATCTGGATTCAACCTAACAAGTTTGATCCTTAGTGTCTTTTTACAATAATATTCTTTTGAGAATAATGCAGAGTTTATCTTTTTGTATCAATCTAACAAGTTTGATCCCTAACCTATTCTATTTTTATCAGATCAACCTAACATTCTTGATCTCTAAGTCTTTTTACAATAATTATTATTTTCAAGGATTGTACAAAGATTATAACAAGTGTTTATAACTCCATACTTGCTTGAGTTTACTTTTTCTTTCTTTACATATAACAGTGTAGTCATATTTTACACAAATACTTAAAGACATATAAATTCAACATCCACATAACAAAATAATTAAATTAAGTATTTCCTCATTGTTTTGTCATCATTAAATCCAAATGGGTGAGGACATAAATTTGCTAACATAATTTATAATTGAGAACTGGGTTACTCGCTAACACTCGTGCTTGGAACTCAACTTGACCCAAAAATAAATCATTAGGTCTTTGACTCATTCATATATATTAATCATTCACTATTTTATTATTTATCTAATATGAAACTCTAATTCACTTGGGATATTCTAATGGACTGCCAATACAAAACTGTACACTTGGTGTCATTTTTCTAATGTTTTAACTTCCATGGATTTAGAGTATGTTATGCGTGCCATCTCATAAGCGTAAACAAAATAACGACTTAACGAGAATATCTTATTTTAAGAAAATTATTCAAAAGTAACGGCGCCCATAATTCTTAAAAATCAACAAAATGTAAACTTTTTATGTTGGATTCATATGCTGGCAAGAAGGCCCTCAAATTTTAATTGTCAGAATTTTTAATAAACCGTTAATTACATCACAAACTGTATAGAGACCTAATTAGCTTGCTTTAACATTAGTGGAACTCCATTCACATAAAAACTGATCCTGAAATTAAACATAGGGTGCTATTTATAGAAACGTAACTATTTGTAAGTTCCATTGAGACAGGAAAGGAGATGTTGGTCATTTCACTATCAAGGCCTAAAGCTTATTCTTGTTCTTCTGTCTTTATTCCCTTTAGAAATTAACTACAATAATGAATATATATAAAAGCTGCCCCTCACCACCTCCATATTAATTGATTTTAGCTTTCTTTTCATGCACATCCCGCCCATATAAAGCAAAACTAATATCATGCACGTTACCAGTACTCTCTCTCTCTCTCTCTCTCTCTCTCTTTCTCTCTCTCTCTCTCTCTCTCTCTATATATATATATATATATATATATATATATATATATACAAATTAACTGCACAAAAAGCTCGTTTCTGGAATTGAATAAAGGAATAAAGAGATAACTAAATTTAACAGAAAACAAACCGAGGGACTTAAAATGTGAATTTTGTTGCTTCTATATACATGTATTCAAATATTTTGATGATTTCGAATTTCCAAGAAAGAATATGATTACCAAACCCACATAGACTTCATCTTTTATGCTAGTTATAGCAAAAGGGCACAACAATGAATGTCCTCGAGAGTATGGCAATTTGTTTTAGCTAGCTAGCTAGAACAATAATCGACCTTGATATGAAATTTAACAAAAAAAATTAAGTACTTTTGCACGTACATTCTATCATCACGTATAGCAATATCTTATATTCTTGTGACTTTGAGTTAGTGGTACACAAATGGTCTGTGACCCGGCCTTGGTCCGACTTGAGCCCAGCCTAGTTAAGGCCTGGTTCCGCTCCGCCCGATTTAAAGGTCACGAACATGCCACATTTTTTTTGCTCAAATCCAACTTGGCCTGGCCTGGTTCACCCAAAGTCCGGTCTGGCCTGTCAATTTTCTTTCTTTACTATTTTAATTCTTCCACTGCAGACGAAAACTTCCTCTTTGTGACAACTCATTCAATAAATCAAATAAAATTGGCGTCTTTCAATACGTTAATTCATGCATGTTTGTTTATATACGAATAAAAAATTCATGAAAATACATTAATTAGTGTAATATATAAGGATTTTCCTTGCCTAGCTAGCAACCTACACTTTTTGCAGACCTTTCATTGCATCTTTATTTTAATAAATACTTAGCTTAAAAACTAAAAAGTCATTTGTAAAATAATAATAAGAAAAAAATAGTTTTCATAAAAAAATAATTTTTTTTATAGTATAAAATATTACAATATCTTTAAAATTGTACAATATTTTAATTCATTATTGTAAGTTGTAACTTGTAACTTGTAAGTTATAATACATTACTTTTAATTAATATATCAATTAAGTTTAAAATTTTAGTTGGTGTTTTTATAATATTTAAAATTATTAAAAAAAATGAATAGACTGAATCGGACCGGCCTGGCCTGGCCTGGCCGAAGATCTGATCTGCAGGTCTCAGTAGGCCCCCTTTAGCTTGGCCTGACCTGACCTGCAGGTCGAAAGTCAAAGGTCCGACCTAGTCAACGGTCAAGGTCTAGCAGACCCAAACCAGACCGACCTGTTGTCCATGACTACTTTGAGTAAGGCTGCATCTTGAGCAATGATTTCTCACGTGTCGTTGAATCTAAGGATCTAATGGATAAATTTTGTTAGAATATAATAATGTAGCAAAAACAATAATAAAGAGAAATTGAAAGAAAAATAATAGACATAAAATTTTATATGGCTCCCTAAAGGTTGAGTTACTCAATATTATTCAATATTACTTAAAGCTATTGGTCCTCAATATTACACAATATTATCCATTGTATGACTGATTTTTCCAATAGTTATATTTAAGGATTAATAGCATATTTTTCCCAAGTATATATACATCGAATTACAAGAAAACTGGATTCTCATTTCAAGAGGAAGGGAGTACTCGTACACTTTAGCAAGGTAACACCAATGATAACTAGAGAATTTATCAGGATATCAAAAGCAGAGAAGAATGTAACAAGGCACCAATGACATATTTATTAGTAATTCGTTCGTAACCCCCAATAAGTTCTCTACTTCTTCCCAAAAAAGGAAAATAGTCAGAACATAATAAACAAAACGGATCCGGTTAACATAAAATTAACTTCATGATAAGTTGGATAATGGACCAATACAGTACTGACACGCAAGCCGGGGGTGTTCTCTCTCTGCGTGGCAGCACTGTGTTGGTCTATTGTCTAACTTATAATGAAGTTAACTTCATGCTAACCGAATTCAAACAAAGCTATTGTTGCAATTTGTACAAATTTCTATATATGGTGTTTTGTCTTGTAAAAACAATTAAAAGAAAGAAAGGAATTTACACAAGAAATTAAAGTAAAAATAAACTAATAATATTATTAGAAGAATATACATATATAGACACGTATAAAGATGATGGTGATGATTTTCATGCAGAGAGGTTGGATTTGCTTTAGGTCTTCTTTGGTTTCTCTTCTTCTGTTTGTCAACAGAGAGCAGCCTTTTCCTTGTGGTTTCCTTCCTTTTCTCTCTTTGTTTTCTTTATTTTCCCTTTTGTATTATTTGCTCTTTTCCAACATGAGCTGCTGTAATACAGTTAGTTCAGTTGAACCAAGGATAGAATTAAAAAGAGAAAACTATAATATATATATACACACACGTACATACATACACATAGATGCTGATAATGATCCCTTGGCCTGATATTGAAAAGATTTTGAAGAAGGCTTCAGGTACTATATAGTATAATGATGATAATATAATGATGTTGTCTCTGTCTCGATATATACTCCATGATTTTTGTTTATTTTCTCTTCAATTCTTCTTCTTCTTCTCTTTATTTTTGCATGTCTTCTTCTTTTACTTTTGCTCCTACCCATGACGATCCGGGTTGTCAGGGTCATGCGGGTCAGGCCAGAAGGTAGAGTACTTTAACCATTCTGCCTCTTGTGGGTTTGTGATTGATGAGTCCTGCAATAACAACAACAAAAACATTTTCAACTTATAGGGTTAGGGTTTTTATAGAATTTTATAAATTATTGAAAATAATGTGTGTGTATGTACACACACAAACACACTAGAAAAGTTTCCTGCTCACTATATATCTTCATTTTATATTTTTTAACACATTTTATTTTAGAAATAGTTTTTTTTCCCTCATTGTTTAGGGCAAGGCAATGCATGCATGAGTAATACTTTCTCTATTAGTTCACTGTCAATTCCTAGACTACTTACTGTTGGAAATTAAATATTCTGTTATTAGAAGGAAGTTCATAATTAAGTGAACGAAGTTATTAGTTTCAACTTCAGTTTCTTAACTCATTTGTTTCATAAAAAGATAGAATTATTTTTGATATAATACTTTCTTTCTTTATATTTGAGTTAAAATGATTAGAAGAAAAGGTATCCGCCTCGAAAAACCCCAGCAGCAAACCCTCCTCCAGTCCCTACTTCAGAGAGAGAAGTAAAAGAAAGCAACAAAGAATATTTGAACACGTAATTTGTAAAAAACAAACTTAAGAACATAAAATTATTCCTATCTTTATTCTAAATCTTCTAACAACTGGGGAAAAATAAAAAAAAGTAAAAGAAAAGTTGCTCTCATAATATCTTGAATACCACAGGAAACCAACATCCACTGTATTTGTCCAATGCACAGTAATATATATATATATATATATATATATATATATATATATATATATATATATATATGACGGATCTAAAATATACTTTTTAAATTACATACTTCTTAAATAATATACATCTCTTAAATAGCATACTTCTATTAAAAATACGTCATTTTGAGGAGAGATAATATCATAATCACCCCTCTCTTTTAATATTATTTCTCTTTCCTTCCACTTATTTTCTCTCTCCTCCTTTTTACATTCTCTCTTCTTAAAACGAAATAATTTTAATAGAGGTATGCTATTTAAGATAGGTAAGTTACTAAAGAGGTATGTTTTAGATCCGCCATCTATATATATATATATATATATATATATATATATATATATATATTAATCTACCTCTTTGATATCAGTTGAAGTGCAACCCATAATGAGTTCCTCCAATCCAGATGAAGACCTTCCTCCTAGCTTATGATGTTGCTGCTGCTGATGTTGCTGCCGAAAGATACAAATATACAGTCATTAGAAGAATGCAAAACATAATCATCATCTATATGATCATGTATTGTCTCCAAAAACAAAAGTTTTAAATGCGAGAAGTATAATTTCTTACTTGCTACCAAGTTGACATATAAAATCACCATTGAGTCAGTGACTAAGCTTCTCTTTCACAAATAAGAATCTCATTTGACTTTTATTTAACTTTTTAATAGGGTTATATATATATATATATATATATTTCTTAATTGTCCCATAACAAATATTATGGGATGAATATTATGGTTTGCATAAAATACATTTAGCTGGACTTTAAAAAACTTAATATAAACTTTATATTTTATGAAATTTAATAATAAAAGTATTATGCAAGTGTTTCTTGTGCAAACCTTTTAACATTTGTTAAGAGAGAAAAAAAATAGAGAAGAAAAGAAAGTAGCTAGGGCTATTTTCTCAGTAGTGATAAATAGGGAGATTTGGTTGGTTAAATATATACCTGGAAATTTTCATTTAGAAGCATCATTCTGGAAACATGAAAGGAGTCTTCATCGAGAATAATGGAAGTAGTGTGATGGAGGGGAGGAGGAGAGATGATGGTGGAAATTGAGTGAGAAGGCCTGCTGATGTGGAAGTTGGCTGCTGTTGCAAGTTGCTGATGAGTCATGTGATGATGTGGCCTTTGGAGATCATGTTCTTCGCACGTGCCTGTCATCGTCAGAGTAGTACTCTCCGTCGCAGTTGAAGCCTCTCCTCCTCTTGTTCCCACCTATAACATTACATATAATTAATCACCTCATTTTAAATTGCTAACTGCTCCGCTTTCAAGTCCGGCCCATTCTTAACTTATTTATCTTTCTTGTAGCATTTCATTTTTTTTTAATTCTTTTTAATTTTTGTGTTTTATGATAAACATGCATCTTTAGTCTACTTTCATTTACATTTTTTGATGGGGCATAGTTACTTAAACTTAGTTTTAGATAGACAACTGTTATCATCAAGCTATTTTGATAAGAGTTTTCATGTATATGAGAAGAGCAATACATGGTTTCTTCAACTTGTGTAAATAAATAACACATAAGAATAGAACGGGAGAAAAAAGATAAAAGAAAGGTTAAGAAGATGAAATAAAGATAAGAATTGTGTTTCTCTTAATGTGCACAGATATATTCAATAGAATTGTTATTCTGTGTTTATCTCGCTCGTAATGAGATAACACATAAAATTAAAAGTCACCTAATGAGAGAGAGACGAATGGTAGATAATTAAAAATGTTATCACCATTACAAGAATATTTACTCCTCCATCTTTCAAGCTAACAAGATTAAATTCTCTACTTGATTGATAAAAATGAAAATAAAAATTTCAGTGATCAAGATTAAATTAATTAACTGATGAATGAATGAAAAAATACCTGATCATCAAAGTTCTTCCCAAATGGAACAAAGCTGTAACTATCATGAGCTTTAAATTGCTGCATTTCCACGGGATTATAACTCAATATGGGAGCACCAACACCAACAACAGACAGTACTTCATCTCTATGGGTGGCTATTTCTTTAGAAGAACAGCCCCCACTCCCACTCTCTCTCCTACTATTAGGTTCACTATTAATATTTCCTTCATTACCACCAATAACTAATCCGCTAGTACTATTAATCCTATCAGACCAATTGCATTGCCTTGGCTGAGTCTGATAAAATATTTTTGAAACAACGAGCTCGCCTTCCCTTTCTTCTTCATGCATCCCCAAGTGATATTGATGCATCACCCAATTAGTCTTTTCGGGTTTTCGATTCTTCCCAAAATTTGTGTAGAGGACTAGAATTTTCTTGCACCCTTTTTGCTTGCCATTCAACATCACCGGCCTCGTCTTGCCAGTTTTGTGCCACCTTGTTTCGCCGCCTTGGAGGTCGCATTCAGTTTGGATTTTTCTTCTCTTTCTTGTACCGGTTGTATAAGCTTTTGAAGGTCTATGGAAGAAATGTCTACTCAATCCATCTCTTGTTACTCCTGCAAATTAAGAGCTAGCTACAATTTAAATTTTAAGTTTACCAGAAAGAAAATGGAAGTTAGGTTGACTTAGGTTAACAATCTGGATAAGTCATAACTAAAAATTTAGGAGGAGGTGACGAAATGATAACAAACCCTAGCTAGATTCCATGCAATTTTAATTAAGAAAAAAATGTGACCTGGAAGTTTTTCAGGATGGGTATAACAAATTCCATCTTCTCCTTCAATAGTAGGAATGAATTCATCAATCAAAGGGTGAGATTTAAATTCTTTAGCTTCGACTTTTGCTTCAAGGTGTTCTATCAATTCTTGGTCTGTGGGATCAAATTTCACTCCTGCTGGTAAACCTACCCAGTCCTGCAAAAAGAAATAAAATTGTGAAACCAAAAAAGAATAAAACATAGAAACTTTGAAAAAAACAGTAGTTATAAAAATATAGGCTAGAAAGACAGAAATGAATAGAAGCTTTGTATTTTGAAGATAAATACTAGTTAGTACTATGGAAATAATTAAAGGCAATCACAAAGAAAACATAGCATAATTTTATTCCTATATGATTCTTCTTTATATCATCAAAGTCTTTCTTTTGAAGCCAAGAAGAATATTACTAATACTGGTACAAGATATGGAGTATAATTTATATATTATCCGTGCGTACCGGCTTTCCTTCAAGCTTGTGTCCACAGCCAGGGCAGTGTTTGGATCCACACAATTGATGCTCCTCAAGCTTTGCATCAATGAGATCAGAGCTGCTGATAGATGATGAACCCAACTGAGTATTACTTTTGTTCATAGCTCTAGCTATAGCTAGCTCTCCAAATTAACCTATCGGTCGCCGCACCTTCTTCTTTATTTCTATTATATGATCTCAACTTTTTTCAAGAATTTCCTCCAATAGATATTCACAACTATATCACATATCCTCTCTTATGTCCTAATAAAACTTTCTTCAGTTTGAACTTTAATATATATCAAGTAATAGCACCTTCTAATATTCTATTGAGATCTGATCCAAATCAAAATAGAAAGGAGAAGGGCAGATAAGATATATAGACTGGTGGTGATGCTAGGATGGCTATAAAATCATGAAAAATAATTAACTTTTTGTAGCAGATCATCAAGAATTTGGAATTCAGCGAGGGATAAGATTAATCCAAGAAAATTTTAAGGAAATTAAAGAAGAAATAAATACAAAGAATTAATATTTCAACAAGTTTAAAAAAAGATCAAAACTTTTTAATCTAATACAAGAAATTCAACAAAGTTCTATGAGATGGATTTATATGTACCAAAAATGGAAAAATTCCGGCCGAATAATTAATTCTGGTGAGGCTAAGAGGGAGGAAGGAAGGAGAGAAGAACAAAGAAGAGAAGAATGGAGGAGAAAGAAAGAAAGAAAGAAAAGGAGAAGAAATTCTATGAGTATATAGGGCGATAAAACATGCTTTTAACCATGAAAAACACCAGAAATTCCTCTACTTTAACCGAAGGCAGTGAGATAAAGAAAAAGGTAGTTCTTCATACCCTTATCTATACTACGCCCTTTAACTCTTTGCTAATTTTAAGTACTGTTACAACATTTTATATATTTAGGCGGTTAAGAAAGAGATAGAAATAACAGGATAGATAGAAATAAAGACAGAATTAAAGAAAACCTCTCGGTTTTTTCTTTCTTTCTTTCTTTCTCCTAAAGCTTAAGCTTTGTTTCCTTGTCTATTGACTAGTAAAGCAAAAGCTACGAAATGGCCGTCACAGCTGTATACATATATACATACATATACATATGCTTGATTAATTTATTGGAATAACATATTATCATATTATAAATATCTCAACAAAATTTCTTTTTGTCCATAATTAAAAACTATTATTACTGTTTTTGTTTGTTTTTTCACAGTAAAAGGTTGGTTGATGAGTATTAAAATTCATAAAAGCTTTAGCCTTGTTAAGTGTTAACCACGAGGTAAGATTCTCTATAATCAAACTATTTGTTTCTCTGTATCGAGGTCTATTGTGACGGTTTTTAAGATTTATGGTGACAGTATGTACCATCGTTTTAACTTTATTTTTTTATAGGGCTATGGCGACAGGACATACCATCGCCATAGACTTTAAAAATCGCCGTCATAAATCTCAATACAGATAAACAAAATAATTTGATTATAGAGAATCTCATGTCGTTAACCATCTATGTGAAATTTTGTACAAGAGAACATTAGTTAGTATTTCTCTGTATACATGGCACTTAACTTTTAGTATTAAAAACAATATAGTTGAAAATATTTACTAGTTATATAATTTGATGATATATATTATTCATCATGGTTTCAATATTCGGATAGAGATTGTGGAATTAATATATATATATATATATATATATATATATATATGAAGAAACACTAAAAAAAAAAAAAAAAAAAAGATCGGAACTCACATGGTTCTTAGCGGTGGAGTGCCGATCCATCATGATTGATTTGCCATGAATGTTGCAGAGAGAAAGGGTACAAGTTCGCTTGATATGGAAGGCATATGGGCAGTAGTATACTTGATGGACCACCACCATCGCTTATAATTAATTAAATACATACATACATATATATGTGTGTGTATAATTAAAAATCAACAAAACTTCAACAATAAGCACCAAATATGTTAGCTCATCTAAAAGCTGAATACAAGTACAAGAAAATATGCATTGTTAATTCCCGTATGTGTTAGTTAATAATAAAATAATATTATGGTCACTCTCCGTTCTCCTTAGGTCTTCAATCTTCACCTTCTGACATGCTTCGCACACATCTATAAGAATGAGACAGTTTTTGAAATATATATATCTCTCTCGGATATTTATAACGTCTTGATTATAATTCATTACATATTTTAAATATGTTTATATAATATATTTTCATCTAAATTAAAGATGATTATAATGAATGAATATTTTACTTTTTATTATTATAAGTTCAAGTGTATCTCAATGAAATCAGCACCGTCACTACACATTTAAGTGTATCGATCTCCTAACAAAATCAGTATAGATGTTACACGTCAAATATAAGTTTTTTTTAAAAAATCTAGTTCTCATTCAAATTTTAAGAATTGAATGTAATAGATAGTATAGGTTCTTCAAAATAAGAAAATATTTTATAATCCATATTAGTTGTTGCGTATGTATTACGCAAAAGTGTGACAATTTTTGCTAGATAAAAAAGAAAAGTATAAGTATACAATATTCAATTACTATATTTAATTATTATATTTATTTATTTCATTAAAAAGATATATATATATATAGCACGAATTTTAATATAAAACATATTTTTTAATAATATAAATGAATGTAATAATTAAATATAATGATTGGATGTTGCAAGTGTAGACTTATTAAGACAAAAGTGATATGTATATAAGCATCTATTAAATGAGCAGGTTGAATCCCAGCTGTTATCATGTTGGTCCTACAACGGAGATCTTATTTCTGGCTAAGCATAGCATTCATGTTATATATAACATTTTGTATGAATAGTGAAAGAATAAATGATGTAAAATGTTTGTAGGAAACAGATGGCCATGATTATACATGGCTCATGTGTCTGATATTTCTTTTCGGGCATGGAAGAATTGTCTTTGATTATCATTCACAGAGAAAAATTAAAATCTAAGGACAAATATATATATTTTGTATTTTCTGGAAATGTCCAAACAAAAATGAAAAAGGAGTATGATCGTGGGAAAATATGGGCCCATGAAAACGAATGAAAAGACATGCTACAAGCTTATTGAGTGTACACAAATTTGTTTTTGACTATGTTAAAGAAGAAAAGGATGTTGTAGAGGTTAAGACTCAAATAAGTTGGGTATGACTCCTAAGACCTATATATATATATATATAGATATATATTAATTGACATTGCTCATGGCAATTAACAGATAATTGTTAGGTTCATCTAATTTTTCCCTTTCACTTCTCACTCACTCCATCCATTTTTTAATTTTGTGAGTAACTGATCATGCATGTATCTATTCTCTCATTGCTCTACCATTCTATAGTTTATTTATTTTGTTTAATACCATTCTACAATTTAAGTGGAGGAAAATTCTACTGCTTTCATTTCACAAAAATAGTCTATTTGTCAAATTTTTTTGTTCTATAAAGAGATATCGTTTTATTAAAAGTGGTACTATAAAATGAGACAAGTATCCTTAAATTTGTCATGATAATTTTATTATTGTGTCACCACAATAAAAATAACAACTTAGTATTTTAAGAATTGATAAATATGAAATAAAAATATATCTTTAATATTTATAAAATTTTACAAATGATACTTTTTTTTTGTGAAATAGAGGGAGTATAACTTCTCACTTTAGAGTTATTGTTATCAACTTTTCACTTGTTATCACTGTTCAAAAAAATAGAAAATTGTACTTTCTTCGTTTCTCATAAAAGAGTCTCATTTACAAATTTATGAATATTAAGAATATATTATCCTAATAAATAATAAATTATTAATTTAATAATTTAATATAATAATAAAATTATGGAGACAAACTTCATGATAAAAGTAAAAGCTTATACTTTTCCTTTGATATAAGGATTTGACACACCTAACATTATGACTTTTAACCGAAATCCAGGGCCTTGTCATATGTCATTGTTGTTAGTATCCTCTTGTTACCGCTGGTGCATCGTTTTATTGTGCAAATCTGTTACTATTTATAATAATGTAATTAAATATTTTATTTAAACTAATTAAATTATTTTGAATGAACAACTGAGTTAATATCAAATTAATTCTGAGTTTATCATCTTTAATGTGTGTTATATTAATAATTATATCAAATTTTTTGTATTTTTTGTTAAATTATTTCAATGAAGTACATATATATATTAAAAATATATATAAAATATTTTTAATATACATATAAATTTTAAATTTTATGTTTAATATATTACTACTGTCTATATTATAATATTTATACTTAAATTATAATGTTAAATATCACACATCAAATTTTTAAATTATATTATCAATATTAACTCATACCTTACGCGATTTATCGGTCTTATTTCTTAAAAGCAAAGATTCATCTGTCCGTACGGTTGACATAGCTTTTTATCATCCTCAAGACATGTAGTATCCCAAGTTCACGGCCTCTAATTCGGTAATTAAGAAATGCATTTGAACCCATGATTAAACGTCAAATTTTAACAAAAATTTAATTTCATGGAATTAGATTTCTGCTTCTATTCCAAATCATAACGCAAATTTAATATCAGATCCAATCCAACGGTTAAGCGGTCCCGAGTTCAATGGGCTTAACCTCCTCATAAACAATAGCATTAACACTGGTAAATATTACAAACAGCAAATCAGTTCAAAATGAAGCGTTACTTTTAGCATAGAGCACCCATTGATATTTTATCAAGTGCAATTGTTGGGACAATGAAATTGCAAGAACGAAACTCAACAGTTGCACCGGAAAAAGAAATACGCCCCCATTTTCCAGAACTAAAAAACTCTCTGCCGCCAAGGAATACAAAGAATGAATTGTGCATCAACGCATTATTGTGGATATTGAGAGTATTTAATTCCTCTTATTTTCCATAGCTATTGTATTGGCTATTAAGAGAGTTCCACTGATTTGTAATGCCCATAAGATTTAGGATGTAATGCTCAAAAGATTTAGGTTGTCAAGTCACATGGAAGCATGTCATTATGAATGGAACTTGCTGCTGACTGCATCATAGCTTGGGACATGTAGAACTGCCAAAGATTGTAATTTGTAAGAAACTGGATTACAATTGAAATGGAAGGCCAATGAATTTACACTAGAAAATTAAATTCACGGAACTGGAAAATTACCATCTCCATGACACGCCATTGTAAGAGGAGAAGAAAGGAGCTTCTGTGCAATGGAAGCAATATCCTTTGCTGAAACTTCCTCAACAAACTTCAAAAAATGCTCCACAGGTTTCCTGCAAAACAAAGTGATGACT
This sequence comes from Hedera helix, assembly GCA_947179155.2. Lineage (NCBI taxonomy): Eukaryota > Viridiplantae > Streptophyta > Magnoliopsida > Apiales > Araliaceae > Hedera > Hedera helix. Next base: position 8,154,070 of record OX359271.1, read on the forward strand.
ATGCATGTCAATGATAATAAGATACAAATTAGTTCAACTGTTAAATGATTACAAGATATGCAAGCTATGCCAGCAAAATAGCAGCATTGTTGTTCAAACGAAGGTTAATACACCAATTTATCAAATGAAGGAAAGTACAGCCACATTTGTGTACCAGAGAACAAACTAATCTCTTAGAATAAAAGTCCATGTGTTACAACTTACAACAAGCTACAGCAAATAGAGAAATCAACCAAGAAAATTGAAGACAATAAATAACACAAGATTTACGTGAAAACTCCACATCGGAAAAAAGTAAAAACTATGGCTGAGAGGCAGAAAATATTTAATCAAAATGTGAATAATACAATTCATGAAGATGACTCTTAGAGCCCAAAAACCACAATATACCCAAATTGTACTCTCTAAAGGCGGGCACACATACACTGGGCTAAAACCATAACGGACCCAAATAAAAATAACATGTGCAAACCACGGGAGCAATGGGCCTTGGCCCTCTGACCAACGGTGTTCGGTAGTTCCTAGTGAATTTTTTTTAGATTTTTACTTATGATTTTAACAACAAAAATTCCAATTAACCCATTATTGTGACCAACTAGGTTTATTATAGCTTTAAATATTTTTTTAACAATTCATATGTGCCCAATGTTCTAAAAGGCGGGAGGCGGGAGGCAGGTGGCCTAGGAGGGAATTTTTATTTTAACTCAATTTTAATATTTTATCTTATATTTATCCAAACAAAACAATAATATAAAGCAACACAATCTCTAATAAAAATGATAAAGGCATTTGCTTAAAATTAAAACACATCCATATTGTCAATGTCAAAGTTCAAACACAAACAAATAATAAAAAATACAAATTAATACTCCTCATCTCCATATCCCTAACTCTTTTTCTCCATATCCCTCCGAGATAATATCCTCATCAGACTCACACTCATACTTTTCATCTCCCTATTCTCTTATGTCATCATCAAACAAAATTTTCTTCATGGAATTCTCTTACTCCAAAATTTCTACTACTTCTCCTAGGCTCTAGCACGCTATCCACTCCGGATGCTTCACCAACCATCTCCCAAGTAATGTCAGAACAGCCTTCAATTTCATCATCCACTCCTACGACTTCGTTTTGTAACTTAGTTATTAAAATAAAATAAAAAACAATTGCAACGCTAATTTCTCTGTCTAGACCCCGCCTAATTTCTCCGTCTGCACCTAGTCCCGTCTAATTTTCTGGAGGGATTTTTTTTCCCCCTTGGGCCTAGGCGAGGCTCCAAGGGGGGCCTAAGGCCTAAGCGAGGCTCAAAGAGGGGGCCTAGTGCCTAGGCGAAAAATAATCGGACCTAGACGGGAATTTTTAGAACAGTGTCTGTGCCCAAGCCAGCCAAAGCCCATGAAAATTATTGTAGGTTGGTACTTGGGCATAGGCCCGACCTCTAGGCCCACCAACCCAAGCAGATAATTTTTTTGTGGGATTGGGATGACTCCTAGGCCGGCCCAACCCACCCAACTGATGAGTGGGTTTTATACTTACGAATCTAATGTTCCTAACCTTGAGTAATTGATTATTTCTTAAGTATTCTAGTTATTTTTCATGTCTTTTGTGTTATGTTGCCAGAAGGGACATTTTGATGGAATAAGGGTGAAGTGGTTCAAAGTTTGGAGTAGTTGTGGTTGCATTTTTAGCTTGTCTTTTGCATTGCAGTCACTTGCCTAATTTTAACCTTAATCCAGTTAGAATTTTTCAAATCCTAAAACATGAAAATTATAGATCTACTTCTCAACTTTTAGAAACATCTTGAATCATCTCAATCGGAATTCATATGAAAAAGTTATAGCCGTTTTTCCAATAGACGCCGAAACTAAAAAAGTACCGGCGCAACCGCACCATTTTGTAGGCTAACCATTTTGTAGACTATTTCCGGCGTAGCCGCGCTACCCCATCAAAATGTTAGATTTTATATGGCGCAGTAGCGCCCTAATTCTTCACAAAAGTGGCGCAGTAGCGTCGGTCGACGATCAGATCAAGTAGGGTTTGCGATTTTTGATATTTTTAACTCCAAATTAAAATGGGTTTTCACATATGTTAGAAATTTGATATGTAAGCTATAAATATCCATCAAAACACATATTTTAGAGGGATATAGATTAACATATAGTCTAACATTGGAGAAAGAAAAGATCGAGATTTGGAGGCAAGATTGAAGGCATGTCAGGCTAAGTTTTTTTATTCAGTTCTAAAAAATGTTGAACCTTATTTTCAGTTAATGATTTAATTAAGTTATTATTATTTATTTCTTTTTATATGAGATTTATTCTTGATAATCTGTTTTAACTGATTGAATGATAATTAGTTGGTTGGATTTGATAATGGTTAGTTGAATTGATCTAATTATTATCATCTGCTAGATTAAGATTTAATATTAAGCAAACGATATTATATCTGATCATAAGTAGCAATTAATAATACATGATTGTGATTAAGTTTTTGAGTAATGAGTATTACTATGGTTATAAGAAGGCAAGTTAAATAATCTGCGATTGTATGATTGTTGCTTGAAATAATCTAATTCCCTAATTCTAAATGTTGTTGTTATATTAAATTTAAACTGATAGTTCTGAGTTGTATAATAGTTAAGATCTAGTAAGGGGCGATTGTCACGTCAGATTTAAAATCTAAGGGGGAATTCATGTAATTAATGATTGTTGTTATCTATGGTTTTATTAGTTTCATTGAAGGAAGAAATAATGTTATACTTAAATATTCTATTATTGTGAAAAGGTGATACTGAACTGAAGAACTGAAATTTTTAATTTATTTGTTAATCTATTAATTTACTTTTGTTTATTTAGTTAATTATAATTAATTCAAAATCCCCCAATTTTAGTTTACGTAGCATAAAATTAAATTAATCATTATTTGTAGAATTGACTCTTATTTACACTACTACATAAATATCTTTTTCAAAGTAAGATTTTATTTTTGGGTGCCTACAACAGCACACCAAATTTTGGCACCGTTGTCGGAGAGTGATTCTAATATATTTTTTTGCTTTTGTAACTTTATTTTAATTTAGTAATTTTTCTTTGATTTTACTTTTCTAATTTTTCATAGTTTAATTAAGTTATGCAAGTTAAGGATGGAAATCATGTCTGATGATGTTAATGAGGTAAATATTTCTTCTCTTGAACAACAAATTGATAATCTAACTTTTCTTGTTTATCAAATTGTTGTAGGTAATGCGCAACCGGTGGAAGTTTGTAAAATTTGTGGCAATAGGACATCCAACTTATATATGTTCAGTTCTTCGAGAGGAGTCCTATGAACAAGTCAATGTAGCATGTATTTTCCCTGGTCAACCACAAAGGAGATATGATCCCTATTCAAACGTGTATAATTCGAGATGGAATGATCAACCGAATTTTAGCTATAGGAATCCACAAATGAATTGGCTTGCAAACCAGAACTTTCCAAATAATCAATAGTATATGCAGTCATATCCCCAACAACAACATGGCAAATTGTCTAATTCTGATCTTTAGAAGAACTTATTAAAGCTCTTGAAACTAACACTTTACAATTTCAACAGGAAACGAGGGCAAGAATTCATAATTTAAGTACACAGATGGGACAAATGACAACCGCACTCGGTCGATTGGAGGAGTTAGATTCTAAACCACCCTCTCAAACGGTGGTGAATCTAAAGGAGAATGCAAGTGCAATCGTGTTGAGAAGTGGTCAAGAGGATGAAAATTCAAAAAAGACGACCCCTACATCGCAAAAGCTAGAGGAAATAGACAACATCAGTGTCAATGCAGACAATAATGTTATTTGTGATGATGTCGTACCTAAGGTGCAGGAAGTTTTTGAGCATACAGATAAGGAGAATTTGGAAGTTGCAATTACCAATAATTTGAAGTTAGAGAAAGAAGAAGAAATTAAGAACAGTTTGGAGTTAAAGGAAGAAGAAGAAATTAAGCAAAATCCATATCTAAAGGATCTCATTCCAAATTTAAAGACTCTCCATAGTCATCTTAAATACCTATTCTTTGAAGATGGAGTAAAACTTTTTCGTGAATCGTAAGAGAAATTGAATCTACCTATGAAGGATAACGTAATGGATGGAATACTCAAAATTCATGAAGTTGGAGTAACGTGATGTTTTAGCCTGCTGTCGAGCCAATGACAATAAACAAAGGCGTTGCTTGGAAGGCAACCCAAGAAATCAAATTTAAATTTCTTTTCTTTTTTCTTTATATTTATTCTTGTTATTACTTCCTTGCATTTTACTTTACATTGGGGACAGTGTAAGGTGCAAGTGTGGGGGAAGGGATTTAAGATTTTTCTTTGCATTTTTAGGATTATTTTTTGAATTTTTAAGTTATTTTATATTAGAAAAAAAATTAAAATTTTTAAAATTTTGTAGGTAAATTCACTACAAACCCTTACGAGACAAAATTCGTCCACTTGGAGTTTAAAGGCTTGTTGCACGTGCTAAGTGCAACCGTATTTCTTACGAAAATGGGGTATTTTTTTTTTAGGATGAATCACTTGAGCAATAAGTTAATTGAATTTTAAATTTTTGGCCAATGATAAAAGTTGATTTTTATTTAATAACTCTTGGAAAAAAGATAGATTTTGCTTAGTCTGAATTTTTGACTTATTGGTATTTACTTTATTTGAGATCCTTTACACTTTTATGCACATATCCATTTGTTTGAGCTAATTTTAATTTAGAAAAAGTTTATGTGGTTAAATGCTTATGGAAGATATTTATAATTCTTTATCTTATTTGAATATTATTTGAAATGAAATATAAAGTAAAATATAACTTAGGAGAGATGATTTAGGTCTAGAATTGTTAAATTGAAAAGAAAAATGTGGTGAATTAAGATGAAGCGTAAAACGCACTCACTCATAAACACGTGAAAAAACGAGAGGAAGCGTATAACGCACTTGCTGGTAAAATAGAGCATAAAATACACTCACCGAGGGAGAGAAGAAAAGGAAAGGAAAAAAAATGGGATTGAGCATAAAATGCACCCATTTTAAATATATATATATATATATTGATATTAATAGTCCTAGTGTGATTAATTGTTTAAAACCTCTTGATCTTCTGGTTTTAGTGGTTTATATTTGTCTATATTAACTGAAAGTGATGTGAAAAATAAGTATATAGAATTTTGTTATATATCTTTTATAAGATAATTACTAACCTAAACTTATACGAGTTTTTGATTAGTTCTATGCATTTGGATTAACACACACGGAAAGGTCTCGAGTAAAATAAGAATAATAATTATGTTAAAATTTTGGATTTTGAATGTTTTTGAAATTTTCTTTGAGTTATCATTTAAAGAATCTTTGATGCCAATGTTGAATTATTGTTGATTCGTTGTTTAGGGTTAGTTTATTTAGTAGTCTTAATTTTATAGTTTTTATTTTATTTTTGTTTTGCACGAGTACGAGCAAAAGATAAGTGTGGGAGTATTTGATGAGTAGGTTTTATACCTACGAATTGGATGTTCCTAACCCTGAGTAATTGATTATTTCTTAAGTATAAGGGCTAAGTGGTTCAAAGTTTGTAGTAGTTGTGGTAGCATTTTCAACTTGTCTTTTGCATAGCAGTCACTTCAGGCCTGATTTTAACCTGGATCCAGTTGGAATTTTTCAAATCCTAAAACATGAAAATTGTAGATCTACTTCTCAACTTTCCAAAACATCTTGAATCATCTCAATTGGAGTCCATATGAGAAAGTTAAGGCCGTTTTTCCAATAAACAGCGAAGTTGAAAAGTACCAGCGCAACTGCGCCATTTTTGTAGGCTATTTTCGGCGCGGCCGCGATACCCCATCAGAATGTTAGATTTTATATGGTGCGACAGCACCCTAATTCTTCACAATGTAACGCGGCAACGCCGGTCGACAATCAAATCAAGTTGGTTCGCAATTTTTGATGTTTTTGACTCCAAATTGAAATGGTTTCCACATATGTTAGAGATTTGATATGTAAGCTATAAATATCCATCAAAACACATATTTTAGAGGGATGTAGATTAAGATATAGTCTAACAGAGGAAAGAAAAGATCGAGATTTGGAGGCAAGATTGAAGGCATGTTAAACTAAATTTTCTTATTCAGTTCTAAAAGATGTTGAACCTTATTTTCAGTTAATAATTTAATTAAGTTATTATTATTTATTCCTTCTTATATTAAATTTATTCTTCATAATCTTTTTTAACTAATTGAATGATAATTAGTTGGTTTGATTTGATTTGATAATGGCCAGTAGAATTGATCTAATTATTATCATCTGTTAGATTAAGATATAGTATTAAACAAACAATATTGTATCTGATCATAAGTAGAGATTAGCAATACATAATTGTGGTCAAGCTTTTGAGTATTACTATGGTCATAAGAATGCAAGTTAAATAATCTGCGATTATGTGATTGTTGCTTGAAATAATCTAATTCCCTAATTCTAAATGTTGCTGTTATATTAAATCTAGATTGATAGTTCTGGGTTGCATGATAATTAGGGTTTAGTGGGGGCGATTGTCACATTAGATTTAAAACCTAAGGGGGATTTCGGGTAATTAATGATTGTTGTTACCTAAGGTTACTAGTTTCATTGAAGAACGAAATAATGTTATACTTAATTATTCTATTATTGTGAAAAGGCGATACTAAACTGAAAAACTAAAGTTTTTAATTTATAAGTTAATCTTATTAATTTACTTTTGTTTATTTAGTTAATTATAATTAATTCAAAACCCCCAACTTTTGTTTACATTGAATAAAATTAAATTAATCATTATCTGTGGGATCGACTCTTATTACATAAATATTTTTTTCAAAGTAAGATTTTATTTTTAGGTACCTGCGACAGCACACCACTAACTAACACCCATACTTGCCATCAGCGTCAACTACTTTCTGGGACTCAGTCTCACAATGCATATCAAGCAAATAGCAATTCTCTAAATTATATCATGTCAGAAGGCTTACTCAAATAAACAATCTAAATTTAGACACTCGTAGCTGCTGAAAAATTGCACTAATGATTAAATTAACCAAGAGAGTTTGCAGACATATCACGGGTTTGGAAATATTATCCACATTTCACAACCAAAAATGCCATACCTCTCTCCATATGTCAAAATTTGTCTACCCATATCTTCTGATGCAACCATCTGCAAAACAGAACTCAAAGATAAACACATCAAATACATGAGCCTACTATGAAGAAAGCGAAACAAATCAGAAGCACACAACAACAAAAACAAAAACAAAAAAGGTAGAAGAAGAAGAAGAAAAAGGCTTCATACTCTGGATTCCAGATTCATCAGAATGGCAGCCTTTGTTAACTGTTTGGCACGATCTAGTTGTACCTGGTCAACTGCAAGAGAGTGGGAATGTGATAGGAGAAAGAAAATAGGTAAAGAGGGTTGTCCAGGAGTCACAAATCAATAATGAACTACTTAAATTAACAACATCCACCCAACAAGATTAATTATCCGTTTCAAATTCATAAAAAATACATATGTTAATACTGGACACCAAATGGAGAAATATACAACTACTTGATTTAAATTATCAGTTACAAACCTTCTGCAGGATTTGCAACAGCAATAAGTTCTTTAACTGCAATATCGATGGCTTGTGATACAAAGTCAGAGCCCTAAATCCACAAACGTGAGACTACTCAGTTTTAGATGGCATGCCAATGAAGACAAACCAAGAAGATCCAAACACTCACCAGAAAAAAGAGGAGAGGACTTTAGAAATGATTTCAGTAAAATTTCCAATTTAGTTTTGTTGTGAATTCTTTAAGTTCAAAACCCTAGATTAATATATCCTTCTTAAAATTTTGAAATTAAAAAAAAAAGAAAAAAATTATATGCAAAAGAATAATCATATCCAAGATTCTAAATAAGTTAGTTACATATACTTTCAAAAACAATTTTCAACTTGACCCAATCATAAAATACAATATACACCTACAAAAAACTTTTGCTTCAAATTTGGTGCCACTATTAGGTATCTTAGTTGAGTTATTTTCAAACATCGAATAAAACACTGCATCTTTACTATAAACATGTACGCGTTGGTTCAATAAAACGATCATAAATAAGTTAATGTTCTTTTTTCTTTTAAATAACAGTGGAACGTGAAATATGCCAACCACCAACCGAATGCACGTATGCACACCAGATAAGCCCACAGACCATAGTAAACTATGTTTAAGTGGTCTCAAAAGAGATCATTTTCTTTGTGGAGTGTAAACCCATGACCTATGTACCACTTGAGTTAATTCCTTGGGGTTAGATGAACAAGGATTTTTTCTTCTCCAAATACCTTTTGTTAGGTAGTTTATCAAAATTGAACCAATTAAGATGCGGGTTTATCTTTATGCACCAACAGCAATATTTGTTGACTAGTTTGTATACTTGAACCCAGGTTTCAGCATACAACCAGTGTCTCTAAATCGAACCAGGCACATTTGAAATATAGCATGTAGTAATGAGAAAATATAATGAAGACAAGAACAAATTTCTCTTATATCTGAAATTTGAAACCATTAACGTTCTCTGAAGGTATAAAGCAGTGACTAATTAGTAAAGTATTAAAGAGAGAAACGAGCATGAACCTAGTAGGTGGAAACACATAAAACGGGTTAAATGCTTCTTTACTCTTTAGTCACTGTACTATATGCAAACTTATAAGTGGATAACTAAAAAAAAATTTTTTACGGTCAACTCACTGAACTGCAGATTTACTAACAAAAAATTGAATTTCCATAAGGGGCATTAAATTTTTAACAGAATATTGACATGGCAATATGACGTGACTTAATTTATTCCAAATTCAAGTATTAAGTCTAGGTGGCCAAATAAATATAATTAAATAAATAAATCTGACTTCCCTCTTTCTCTCTCCTCCATAGATCTAGATTTGGCTTTCCTCTCTCTATCTTCCATAGATCTGAAAGCAATCGGGAAGTAAAAAGCTCAGGCCGTCGCTACACGATCTGAGAAGTCACATCAATACTAATATTTCTGGGAGATCAGCTAAGAGCCCAACATCTGTTGCTTGCTCTTCAGTAATACCAATATTTATTATTAATTTTTAATGTTAGATATATATATAGAGGGGGAATATAAAGAGTCTCAGAGGCTAGACCGACCTCAACCCATTCTTTTGGTTTCTTTGTGTTTGGTATCATTCGTAATAATCCTCAAGTTTATTGGATTTGAGAAAATTTTATCTAATAAATGGGTTGGCGGTTGGCCTGGCGGTGGCGATTTAGCAATTTAATTGGGGTTTTATATATGCACATATCTATCTCAATCGCTACCTACTCCATTAATTTGTTTTCTTCTCGGAGGCATTGGTGTTGGTGTCTATAACTAGCTAAACAAGATGGGTATCAGTCTTGAAGAGATCAAAAATGAGACCATTGATCTGTAAGGACCTTGAGGGTTGTTCGTGTTCATCATAGATCTTCCATTCATCCAACCAGCGGTGTAAAAATCCGGATAACCACGGGAAAAATCCTGGGATTGCTTTACAATTGTAATCGAAAGAAGATGAATCATCAAAGATTTATTAGATTTTTGTTACTAATTTAAAGGGCATATTTTGTTAAATCTGATGAAAAGTTATGGGCATTTTAGTATTTGCATAAACGAGTAAAATGAGTTGGCAAAAAAATTATCTTTAAAAAAAATTATTTTTTTACCAATTAAAAGGCAATTTAAAAATTATGTAAAAATATTATTTTTTTTAGTGATTAAAAGGCAATTTAAAAATTATGTTTAAAATATTTTTATTTTTTAGCAATTAAAAAGCAATTTAAAAATTATGTTAAAAATATTTTGCTTTTTAGCAATTTAATATTTTGTTTTTTTAGATTAATTAGTATTTTTATTTTTTATTTTTAATAGATCAATTACTTATACACATCATCACTGCACTGCCATATCATCATTGAAGTGGAGTTTCTCACTCCTAATCGTATCCTAACTCAGCTTTCCGTTAAAAGTCAAAATACTCTAACGGATTTTCTAACGTTTTGTTAGAAAAATACAGTTCAGTGAATTGAATATAAGAAAGAAAAAAGTTTAGTTACCCACTTATAAATTGGCATAAAGTACAGTGACTTATTAAACATTTAACCCCACATAAAGCACTATTTGAATAAAGTACAAACCGAATAAATATCCAACACCACCACTTCATGGACATTCCTTGATGGTGATTGACACTTCATTCTATATGTTCATAATTTTAATATAACAATTCTTTGTAACAAAACTTGAGAGTGATGCAAGACACGCTCGGCCAACTCAGTTGGACCGATACAAAAGTCTTTATAAGCGCATGCTTAAAAGTCTTGTCAAGGAGGCTTTGTTGTGATATTTCACATGAATCCCACATCAGGTAAATTCAAAGTGTAGATAGATTAATAGTATGGTGGAACCTCAACCTAATAGGTTAACCTTTTGGATAAGAAAGTTATTCAACATGTTTATTGGGCTAGTCTACACAAGTGTCCGCTGCATTGATAATGAATTGATGTGGGATGGATCATACAATTTCACCATAGGCGATTCTATATTTTAGATTTATTTTAATTTAGTAGTTATCTTATTGTAATCCTCACTTTGGAGGCACGGATTGATTGTAATAAAAAATTTGGCAATATTCATTGTTTCTGTCTCTTCTCAATTTCTTCTCCATTCCTAAATAAATAAATCAACAACTTCACCGCTGGATATGACTGACCTCAGTAAATAAGCTGAAAATTCACAACTCTAACAGACAAGTATTTATGGTGAAAGAACATGAAAATGTAGACTTGATACTTAATCCCATAACGCGAAGCACAACATGATTAATCAAAACAAATCCAATAATTATATCATGCTTGTAGTTCACGGGTATCAATATCGGAGATGATTGCATAATTATCCAAAAGACTTGACAAATTTTCCAAATAACTGAAGTTTCATAGTGGATGTCTTACAGTGGTAGCTTGAATTCCGAATAAGCCAGTATTATTATATATGGTGTTGAATGCAGAAAATGACTGAATTTGTGGGTACTCGTTCAAGACGCGAAGATCTGTCCAGCATATCAACAAAAATATATTAATGCAAAACTTGAAAGCAAGAAGAATTTAATTTTAGAAAACTATCTGCAAAAGGATATTGTGTCAAAAAAATAAGGGAAGAATTGCTATCAGTAAACATCATGTAACATATGATAACGATGCTAAGCAAGTAATTACAGATGCATCTGTTATGTAATATTCTGGTTAATTGTGTAGACTGGTACTTGCATTTGTAATTCCAAGATAAATAAGAATTCAATGGATATTAATGTTTTACATACATAGCCGTGAGTACATCCCTTTCCCTGGACCCCCAGCTGAGAAAGATCCACCACCTCCCATCAGCATCTACAAACGAATTAGATTAATCATTCCTCCCAAAATTGACATCTCATCAAGAAGCACAAGGAAACTAATAACATGCAACAAGGAATTAAAGATAAGAAAGCTATCTACATACTGAGAGAACTGTATAAACACAGGTAAAATACTTCTATTCATATTTGGATACAACACCTGAAGAACTGTTAGAGTCATAGCTTCCTTCTCTTTAAGCCAGCCACCAGGAATTTCAAATGCAAGAGCAAAATTGGTTTGCTGCTCAGAAATGAATATGACAAAAAATTGCAACATAGTCAGACAAAAAAGTTTCCGTGTTCGAAGACCAACAATAGATAAATTCGTAAAGGCTATAGATGACCAACCCCTGAGCCAGCATGATAACGATAATCACCTCCGACATACACGGATTGTGGCTCCCTAGGTAGCGGCACACTAGGTAAATCAAAGAGTAGAGGCTCTGCGTACTTTAACAGATCCTCATGCTCAACACCTGACGCAGCAAGGACCATTCGAGGAGCAGTAAAATTTTCCTAAATTTTAAAATCATTTCAGTGGCAGAAAAAGATCCAGAAAACTAATAATAAATATAGAACTACGAATCAAGCAGTGAAATCACAATGTGGAGATAGAAGAAAAACAAAATGATCTATTTTAAGTGTATAAAAAAAATTCTTAAACTCACAGCAACAAATTGCTCCAGCACGGTACTATTCAATCTGCTTAGTGAAGATTCTAGGGCCATAAGAGGATACCCCAATGCACCAGAATAACCAGCAGAATGAATTGCCTCCAAAAGCAAGGCTTGCGGATTCTTGGATGCTTCAGTAATCTCATCTTTCACCTTCTCAAGCTGCAGAGGATTGCAGATCTTTTGAGTACATCATCTCCAATAGAATAAACTCTTTGCACACTGTAAAGGATGCCAGGAAGAGGGGGAAATACCTGCTCGTTCACCTCCCAGTCCAGGAAAACAGGGTTCCTGACCGAGTCAATAAGCAGCTCTACCATTTGAGGAACATAAGTCTTGAGAGCATCATAAGTATAACACGTTTGCTCCCGAGAAGAAACGGCTGCCACATGGCCACCAATTGCCTCCACTTCCCGCACAATGCGCAAGTGGCTTCGATTAGCTGTGCTTTTAAAAGCCATACGTTCCAGAAGGTGTGTGCTCCCAAATGATTCTGGCGTTTCATAGATTGAGCCAGAGTCAACGAACAACCCAATTGATGCCGCAGGGTTCTGTATAACCAATTTAATCAATATCAATTTTATTAATGGAACAGAAACATAACCTTCTTCAAACCAAAGAGCAGAATTAATAATTTTGCTTACCACAGATGTTTCCGATGCTATTTTGACACCGTTTTTGAGAGTTGTTATCCTGGTCTTACCCTGTTCAACATAATCCGGTAGTGGAGGAGGGAGGGTAACATCCTTAAGAGGAAAGTCTAGAGGAGGTAAAGAACTAGATCTTTCTCCAGTCAACCAGCCAAATAACCCTCCCGAGGATGATGACTTGGTGGCAACAGCACTTGAACTTGCAAAACTGGTCAGTGTCCTGTTGCTACCCTACTCACATATTAAAACATCAAACACGACCCACAGTCAATCTATTAAGCTACCCCTTCATAATAAATGACAAAAATTGCTCTGCAAACAAACTCCAACATACATGAAGATTCCGAATGCTAATATAATCACCCAAATGACTGCCAAAAAATTTCAAATAATGAAGCAAGTATCCAACTTTACAAGCACCTCATGTTCCTAGGTCAATCTTATTTCCAAAGAAAATCCTTCGACCATTTGAAATTTAAAAATGTTAAGGAGAACACTTACAAAGCTGCGTTCTTGTGTTCATATTCGTATGTATTCTTAAAGAAAACCGATACCTTGGAATTAAAAATACAAAACTAGGTAGTGTCCTAAGCCAGGAAAATTTCTGTATTGTAAGAAAATATAATTGCAACATTTTCTAGCAGACGTTAAAACAAATTCCAGTGCAAAAATACAATCAGATCTCGAAACATTTAGGTTAAATAATTTAAGAATTACATATCAGCACATAACCTATATCAATAATCAATACTAAACTACGTTCTCTTGTATCTGTAAATTCGTGTACAAATACGAACCAAAAATGAAATAATTAGTTTAAAATAGGGAAAAAAATATTTAGACAATGAAATTTTTTTCATGGAATTTTTAGTAGATAATCTTGTCCACGTGCATATGTTTTCCACCAAATTTCATTGTCTAATTTTTACTATTTTAAATTAATTAGTTCTTTGTTGATTCGTCTTTTAGTGGTTTGCTTTATCGCCTGGCTATATATATATATATGTATGTGTGATTGGAATTGTGACTGACCTTAAGAACCCTAAGTCGAGAAGCGGCGGCTCTGTACATGGTGATGGTGGTCGATCTCTAGCCGGATAAAGTTCTATAGCTTGTTTATTTAAGCGAAACTAGAAGAGTTTACAGTCCTATTGATTTGGGTAAATGGGGGTACGAGAAGAATAGCTCAGAAGGGGAGGACGGAACACTTGTGAAGGAATTTCCTTGGCACGTGCGAATTTTCCGTCAGCCAGGTTTGCATAAACCTGCTAGCAATCTGATCCGTCCATGGCCGAAGATCCAACGCAAACTAATCCATCTTGCTTTGACATTTTCGAATTTTTATTCTCTATTTTATATATATATTTGAATTTTGAACTTTAAGTTTTGAAAAAAAAAATATCTTATTTTTCTTTAACCTTCCCTCCCAATCTCTCGCACATATACGTGGCAAAAAATAAGTTTGGGTTGGTTTTGGGCGACATAAAAGACTCTATATAACTTATATTAAATATGAATTATGTGGTTTGGGTCCAAATCTCCGATCCGGATCAATTTATATTTTAAAGACCCAAATAAAAATGGTTCTGTGAACCGACGAAGATGTATATCCATGTTTGCCCTTCACGCTGTAGGTACCAGGTTTTAATTGTGAAGTCATTTCTTATTTTTATTATTGATATCCATGTTTAATACGTAACTGGAATTTACCAATTTTTTAATGTGGTAAAATCAATACTAATATATAGGGTTAAATTCTTTTTTTCCTACTATACCCAACTCTGATTTATAAATATATCATTGGACTATAAATTTTAACGATTATTTTATTGAATTATTTATTTTTTACAAACCGTCACAAATTCCCTATAAACAAACTAACTTTTAATGAAAAAATTAAAAAATAATATTTTTATCTAATTATTATTCACGTGGGGCTTGTCAAATAATATCCACACATTAATAATAATAATAATACCCTCTTTGTTAAAAAAAATAAATAATAATAATAATAATAGGCAATTTAAAATCTGGATCCCACAAACTTGTCCATGTGGTCATCAAAATAAAACAAATTAACTTAATTAAACAACTTAAACACTTTAAATTCAAACCCATCCGGTTTAATGGGTTTATTAAATTATTATTTAAGTTGTTTAAATAATTTGTTATATAATTACATATTGTTCTTTATTTTAATTGATTTAGATATATTTTATGTGATTTAAAATTTAAAATATGATTTAACAATTAAAATTTAAGATCAGATTTAAAATTTTAAAAATCTGGATGGCCACATGGACAAATTTGAAATGTGATTTAAAATTTAAAAAAATTGATTTAAAATTTAAAATTTAAAATTTATAACTTCTGATTTAAAATCTAAAAAATCTAATTTAAAATTTTAAATAATCTAATTTGAAATGTGATTTAAACTTTACAACTTTTGATTTAAAATTTAAAGAATATGATTTAAAATTTTAAGTAATCTGATTTAAAATTTTAAAAATCTGATTTAAAATTTAAAATCTAATTTAAAATTTAAAATCTGATTTAAATTTTGAAAAATCTGGATGGCCACATTGACAAATTTGTAGGACCCAAATATTAATTGTCTATTATTTGATATGTTCACGTGGATAATAGGATAAAAATATTTTTTTTTAATTTTTTCATTAAAAGTCAACTTGTTTAAAAGGAATTTGTAACGATTTATAAAAAATAAACAGTTCAATGAGTTGATTGTTAAAAATTTTAATTAAGTGATGCATTTATAAACCGGGGTCGAGTATAATACGGGAAATGAATTTAACCCCTAATATATAATAAGCTGATGGATGCTAATGAGTTGATTGGCCCAATTTTTTAAATTTATTGAGTTTTTACGAGTTTGGACTATTTTCCTCATATTTTTGTATGCACACTTTGTCAAATAATATTTTAAATAAGGTTAAATTGAACTGAGTTAATGGTCTTCGTCCTCAAATTAATTTTTGTATGCACACTTTGTCAAATAATATTTTAAATAAGGTTAAATTGAACTGAGTTAATATTGTTCGTCCTCAAATTAATCCAAGTCATTGTGTGAATTCAATCAACTCTTCCCATCTTCTCCAGTCGCCTCTTCTCTTGCTCCCTTATTAATTCACATCCACCTTTAAAAACCTTTGATCTCTAAAAATGGTGAAACAGTTAAAAGCGAAGGACTCACAATCGCAGTGTTAATGTAATATCAAACAGAAAGAACATAAAATAGAATTGATAAAAAGAAAAGGCCTAACAAAATAAGACAAGCAGAGTATATAAACCCATATATTTATTGATTAACGAAATTTGTACAAGATCTATTACAGAGTTCAATCTCTTCAGATCTAATACAAAAGTCCTATCAAATAGAAATATAAAGATGGCTAAATATCTCATCCCTGGACGCCTTCTAATGGTCCATCTCTTCGGAGAAGCATCAATTGTAGAAGCTTGTGCATCCTTTCTCAGCGGTAAGGCATCTATTACAGTCTCATCCTCTCTCTTTGAAGGGAAGAGTTCAAGGAATCTGACTCCTACTTTCATTTCCACGAAAAGACAAGGAAGGGCGACAAAATAGCATGCCCCTCTAATAGTTCATCCTTAAATACAAAAGAATAGCTGGACAGATTCAAAGAACTCGAAGAAAGGGAGAAAAAAATTCTATCTCAATAAGGAGACGGATTAATCTTGCCCCTTTAAAAGCCTAGGATTAAGAGCAACAAGGGGAACCTTTCCCTTTGCGTGAAGACTAATTAGAGAGACTCCTTCTGTTATGAAGAGCAAGTACATAGACTCGGTTGACACCACGATTGTGCTCGGAAGGAATCATCTCTCTGATATCATATTCTCTCCCATCACTCATATACTTGCTCGCGACTCCACCAAAGGTGGAGGAGAATGGAGCCATGAAATTTGAGGAGAGAAGAAAAGGATAGCTACTGAGAATCATGGAGAATTAGTATTTCTAAGAGCATGAGAGCAATTGGACGTCCTTACCCTCATTTATATTGATTATGGAGTAATGATTCAGCTGGAATCCCCAAAGTCTCGACATTTATTTTGCATTTGGATTTGAGAACACTCGTTATCCAGGATAATCTGTTAAGATTCTCTAGCTTAATTACTGCGATTGTTATCCCAAGATAACCGCTTGGAATTCCCAAGAATATGTCACCTCGAATCACATCTCTTTTAAAATTCAAATATTTGTATCGGCCCATCTTCTTCCAACATGATGGGCTTATAATCTATATAGCAAAGTGAACATTTGACGGGTTAAGAAGGCACACAGTCGGCCCAACTCCGAAAGTAACATACTTGACCCGAATTCGCACTATAGTACACAAAACTCTTTGGTCTAGTAACCTAGGAAATCCCGAAGGTGTAGAACTTCGGTCTGACATCCCCGGTATTCCAAATGAGACTTCTCTTTGGTCTGAAATCCAGGCGAGCCCGAAGGAGTTTCCCTTCTATCAAAAACCCCTAGGATCCCAAAGAAGGTAGCTCTTTTTGTCTGACACATCTCGGTTTCTAAAGAAGAATTACCGATCGAAAGTTTTTAAACTCTCGAATTGGAAGCCCTTTGGTCTGAAATCCTGAAAAACTCGAAGATTTGCACTTTGATATGATATCCTTGGATTCCTAAAGGAGAAGACTCTTCAATGGAAATAGTTAAGTTCCCGAAGATGATACTTTTAAAATTTGGTCATTTAACTTGTCTTACGGCTATTCTGTTAAATATTTGGATATTTCATTCTAATTATTGCCTTAACTTGTTCTCTCTCAAAGCCTTATTCATGATTCACTCATATAAGGCTGGGGGGCAGGGAGTCGGGTGATAATCACAATAAGCACACATAATATTTAACGAAGTAGAGTAACAAAAACAAAGACAAGACAGCGACACAATATAAATCCAAAAGTTTGGTCAGCACTATATAAAGTTCAATCAGAGGATTTACAAAAATGGCAAAAAGAACATCAAAGAGAATCTATTCATTAGGGAGTACAAGGCTGAGCTCCTCTAGGGAATGCCTTTTCTTTCGCAGCATATTCCTCACTAGCTCAAAACCTTTGTTGAACTCACTTAATATGTGACGGTCGATTTCTTCAAAAAAATCGGATAAAACCTTGTAATCAGCAATGATCCTTCAGCGAATGTCTGAAGCGATGTGAGAAGGAGATATCGAAAGAGAAGAATTTTGGGCTATAACGTCTTCTTTGGAGGACCAACCTCTCAGTATGGGCATCCTTTTCCAAAGTACTATTCTAATTTGACCATCCTCTCAGTATGGGCTTTGATTATTTCATCTCTCTCCCGAAGGCAAGCCCAAGCTTTATCCAACTCCTCTTCGATGACCCTCAGCCTGTTGTCCTCTTCCTCAAGCTTCTCATCGACTTCAAGCTTCTCTGCCCTATAGGCTCTCAAGCTTTCATTCAAATTTGTAATATCGGCATTAGCTTCAACAAGAGAGGCTTCAATGTCATTCATATCCTTCAGAAGTTTATTATAGTTAGTTTGAAGGATCTTCATGCCAGCAGAGACAAACTTGAAGCTATCATAGAACTTTTTCGCGTCACTCTTGGCCTTCTTAACTTCTTATGATCCTTGAAGAAAATTCTTCTGACTATTAATAACCTGAAATGTGATAGCATTTACCTAGTGACGTAATGACCTAAGAGTTAGTGGGCGAGAGAAGTTAAGCAGAAAAGATAAGTATGAGGATCAACAACTTACTTGTGCTTAGTGCAATAAGAGCATTTCTTTGAGAGACTGAAGATCCTTCCCCTCAAACATCGAGTTATCGCTAGCTAACCGAAAATGGTTGAAGGCCGAAGGATCAAACTTCTCAGAACCAGCAAAACAAGTCATGACTACAGGGTCTTCGGAGGAGGTCCCCCTGAGTAACAACTTATGTTTCTTAGAGGTAGAAGGAAGATTTAGAACTTTCTCCTTCATCTTCCTCCTCAATCATGCAGCATCATCAAAAGCAGCGGACCCTTCTTCCATAATAGATACTGATTGGAGCCATTTTCCCATATCAGCATCGGTAAGGGGATCAATGGACTTTGGCAGAACCTCAGGGTTAGAAGCCTTAAATGTTCTTGAAGAAAACACAAGGAGGCTAGGGGTTGTGATGGACTATAGAATTCGAAGGGACGCTTCGGTTTGACTACCGACCCTTGGCCCACCCGGAGGAGGCAATTACCCAGATTATTTCTACTTCTTGGCCTCTATCAGTTTATCGGTTCCCGTGATCTTCTTCCTAACAAGCCCAATAACTTTCAAGATAACCTCATTCTCGAGGGATTTATGTTGAGTGACCACTGTAAGAAAAGGGAAAACAAGGTTACTTCAATTAACAATAAGTGATTGGCATTGAAGGATTAATACGAACACTCACAGTTAAATAAGTACAGAAAATCTTGGTCATTAAGAAGATCCCGGTGAGCCTTCTTTGACCTTTGGGCATCTAGTAGTTCAAATTCTTCCAGTCACCTCCTACTTATCCTCATTGGGTTCAACTGGTCCTGGTTCAGCTCTGCCCAATGGCCGATTAAATCGGTATCGGGTCCTTTTATGAACAACCATTCCTTGTGCCCTCCCTTGTTACTCGTTGGGGTTTCCATCAATACCTCCCTGCCCACCTGCCTGCTTAACAAGCTAATAAAACCCACTCTCCCTACAATTTCCTAAGGCGAAGAACTGATAAAGAAAATCTAAAGTGGATTCTATGTTTTTGGATGCACAAAAGGCCATGAAACTAAAAAAATGAATGAAGGTATTGGGAATTAGTTGGTTCAAACTAAGACCCGTGGTATGAAGGAAGTGAATAAGAAAAGGCATCAACGGAAAACGAAGACCGAACACGAGTTGTTGTTTTGAAATAGCAATCCATAACCCGCCGACAAAGTCCTTAGGTTACTAGTACATCCTTTCTTCGGATGTAAGCTCTCTGATCTAGTTATTATCGGTGATGTAAAACTCAGTTCTAAACAGTTGTAGGCATGTGCCTGTGATGGTGGACGGAGTGTTGGCGGCCCTATATTCGGTAGTAGTATATTTACTTCTATTGTGTTGCTCAACGTTCATTTCTTTCACCACCATCGAGATTTTTCTTACCCTCCCACCAAGAACCTCAAGCCCAGACGCTATAACTTCACCTTTAACGGGAGAATATGAAATCTTAGTTAGGGCATAACGCTTTAACTGATTACCCATTTGTAAATTTAAAAGAGGAAGGTTTGAAAACTTACTCGGAATCAAAGGAAAATAAGCCGGGGTGAAGAATCAATGTTGATTTGGGGGTGCGATTGGAAGTTAGGGCTCACTTCTCTCTCTATAAACAACTAGTTGATAGCCCGTGCAATGCACGGGCTAGTTTGATTAACGAATTGTATAATTTGTTAAACTTGCTATGATAATTATTATTTTTTTATACTAATTTTTTTTTATCTATAAATTTTTTAATACATTTTTTGCATGACATATTCGTTACATTTGTAATTATATTTATTTTGTTATAATATTGCTTATATATTTAATGCGATAAAAAATGTATTAAAGGTCATTCAGTTGGTGTTCAATTTTTTTAATTTTCTTTTTCATAGCTTTCATCTCTATTTTTAACATAGCAATAGATTCATATAAATGAAAGTTTTATTTTTAAAAAAATAACATACAAGATAGCAATGAAATGTTAGTTTAAAAAAATCATACTTATTTATTTTATTTAGTATCTATTATTTAGTTATTTGCATGTAGATAATTAGACTTTTTGAATGTTTTCTTGTTTGATAGTATTTTTATTTTGATTCAATTGAAATTGTCACGTCACAAATTAGAAAGAGTTTTAATTTAATTATTATCATTTTAATCAAGTAAAGGGATAAAAACATAACATATACTAATTATTAAAAAGCAAAATCAAAATATATAATTAAAATAACCAATCTTATCTCTCTTGTCCATCAGTGGATTGAAACCCAATTCAACAACGAAAATCATCAATCTCCGCCTCCGCCCACAACATCCATCACCACAAACATCTCCGATCAGATCGAACTACAAAATCAATTTTTAGATCTACCCAAGCCTTGCACAAATATCTACAGACAACAAATTGATCTCCAAAAACAATAAAGAGAGAGAGGGAATGAATTTGGGGAACCCATGGCAGCAGCTATATATCTCTATCTTCTCCACTTTTTTTTTTCTTTCTGTTTTGGATCGGAATCATTGTTGGCTACGTAAAAGAGGGTTTTTTTTTTCTCTTAGATTTGTGCTAGTTCGCAATTGGGATTAATACCGAACCACAGGTGAATTGTATTTAGACAGGCTCCCATTTCTCTGTCATCGATCTGATTGGATCTGTTATTGGTTGTCATCGTCGGTGCTGAAGAAGGCCGATTATGAAGCTCGTGTTTTATTGCAACGTGAACTGAACATGAACTATGAAAAAGACCCGATTTTGGAGAGTAATAAGGAATTGAATTGCAGAAAGGCTATGAAGTGAAGATGAAAGACAAGGTGATTTGGCTTTTTATATATAGTAATTGATTTGGGGGATTTTTTTTGCTGAATTAATTTCATGCACCTAGAATTCTAAGCACCAACTACATAAATTCAAGATAATAAATGGGACTATGAAACATGCATTGCAAATCACCAATTTGTTGTGTCTGTGAGATTTGTGGTACCCCTAATTTTTTTAGTTTTATTTTCTTTAATTTCTTTATATTGTAAATTTGTTATATTTGTTTGCAGTAGTCCTAATAGTTTGTTAATTGTTTTAGGTTTTTTGTTTGGAATTTTGGAATCTGTAGCTGAGCTTTGCAAAGGATTTTTTGCTGATGCATATATTTTTTTCACGATAGAGATAAGCTTTTTTGTTGTGCTTTTTTTTTTGGTTCCTGTTGGATATATAAATTTTATTATTTATTTTTGAACCTCAGTTTACTTTTTATTAATGTATCAGTTTGAACTTAATTTTTGATTTTATCAAATAATATTTCCCATAAATAGTCTAATTTTATAGCTTGAAGTCATAATTATCATTAAATAAATAACAATATTGATATCACAATTATTAAAGCAGACATAAGATAAATAACAATATTGATATATAATTAGGATGAACAACATATAATAACTGGTAATTATTATCACTTATTTTTTTTTCACGGGAGCCTTTTTGTCATTTTTTGCTGGAGTTTGAATTTCTTGTCTTCGTTTGAGTTAACTTCGATATCTTCTTCCAAATCTTCCCCGAAGTCAACTACCTTTCTTTTGTTCTTCTTTACCTGCTCTGGTGTCTTTTTTGGTTCATCATATTTCTCATTGTTTTCATGTTTTTCCTCTCCAAATTTTTCTTTGATGACATGTTTTGTTTGTCCAAATTTAGCCTCTGATTTGATGTTTTGAACCTTCGAAACTGTATACTCCTCATAGCCCAATTCAGTGTTGTATGGAGTAATTTTGATTTGCAACAAACATTTCTTTCCGCATATATTATGAATCGCTGGTGGCAGTTCTTGCATAATCATACTCTGCATAATATTGAATGGTTATCAAGTGTGAATGTGTGATACAATATTTTGTTCTATGGATAATTTTTATTTGAAAAAGATTATTACTGCTTGTGGAGATTCTTTATTGATGTCGTTTATAAGTTGTTCGATAGAAACTCCAATGAGCTGTGCAGCTTCTCGATTGAACATGATAAATGTTGTTTCTCCTGTGATATCCTTTGCCTTAATTGTTAGTTTGTACCATTTGGTATTTTCCGTTTGTTCGCCCAGACAATTTTGGCATTGAAATTTTGTGGATAACTCCTTAATTTGTTTGAGGCAGTTATTGCAGGTTACATAGTACCATCCTTGCTCCATTACAATGTCACTTATTGTTACCTCACATGTGCAGTACATTAACTGTAGGAGTAATATTGATTTTATAAGCATTAGAGTATTTATAACTGTCACATTTTTTTTAATAAAATGTTAAAGAGTTAAAGTAAAGAGATTTACATCTGATCCCTCTGGCAGCTTCACATTAAGAAGTTGTTCAATGCAAAGTCGTTGAATTGTATCATCTATTTCTTCATTCTTCCCCCCAGTTGGAATTTTGCAAGATTAAACAGTTTGATTTTTTGGTTCTGGTTTGACCTCCTGAACCTTAGAGACTGTGTATTCTCCATAGCCTCTTTCAATGTTATATGGAGTGATTTTGACTTGAAACAAACAATTCTTTTTTCGGATATTATATATAGTTGGTGGAATGTCTTGCATTGATATATCCTGTATTTTGTGATTTTATTAGTAGATATGACACAATTATTATAATAATATAATAATATATATTGCAAGATATTATAAAATGGGTTGATTATTAAGTAATTTACCGAATTTGAGGCGAGTTCCTTTCTTTCATTGATGAGATGGTCAATAGGAACACCTATGAGGTGGGCAGCCTCCCGATTGAATAAAACGAATGTTATTTCCCCTGTGTTATCCTTACCTTTAATTGTGACTTTGTAGTGTTGTGTATTCACAATCTTTTTAGCTAAGAAATTTTGACATTGTAATTTGCTTGATGTATCCTTTATCTTACGGAAACATTTATTGCATGCAAGATAGTACCACCCTTGGTCAAACACTATATCATCAATTGTCACTTCACATTTGCAGTATATAAACTGTTGGCATTGAGAGACGTTTTAGTATGTGTCAATGGAAAGTGTGAAATGACAGCTTTTTCATCAATATTAAATTTTGAGTTGTAGTAGGATTTTACCTCTGATCCCTGTGGTAGTTTCGCATTTAACAGTTGCTCTACACTGAAATGTTCAATGCTATAGTTTTCTTCTTGTGTGCACAATTGAATGTTGGTACAATTTCAATAGATGAGGTCGGTCCTTCATTGTTTTGTATGCTACTCCTTATGCTAGATACCGGTTGGTAAGGGATGTTAAAATAAACCCTTGTTACAGCTGTTGATGATAAATTCACCTCACCTATAAATAAAAGAAGTGGAAGTTAGTAATGATTCCTGTTAACAAAAATGAAATCCTAACTCACCTCTAAATTCCTTTGCAAGTGTTCCAGTCACTACTACAACAATCAAATTGTCATTTTGTCTAGAAAAATCTCTTTGAAATTTTAACGCCTGTTCTCCCCACATAGTTACTGTGATTGTGTGGTGGCTATTTGCAATAACATAAAAATGTCATTATTAGTATGAAAAATATATTTTGAATTGAAAAAACATCACACACTATTTATGAGACATACCTCTCATTCGTTAAGAAAATATCCAGTTTTTGAATTCCTTGACCAACTGTTTGTAAGTTACTTATTGTTGTAAGCTATCCAATAACATCTTTGAGAAAATGAAATATAATAAGTATATGAAGATAATTTTTTTATGTTTGCTGTGTAATGAGCTTTTGATTAATTTTATTTTTTTACCTATGAGATGTGTTTTATCTCCAGCCTTGTTTCTTGTTTCATCAAACGTTGATAGCTCAAATTTATACCTTGGAATTATATCTGTGTTGTTTACCTGAGTTATCGTTGTCTTGTGAAAGAAATTAATCACCTTATGACCACTAATTGCTTTATATCTAAGCGGAGCTGGTACAATCTTAAAATTGGATATGATGTATATGTTGTCTTCGTCCAGTTTGTTCATGTATTGGACTCGTTGGTTTAATCTCAGAATCAGCATCACGTGCAAATAATGTAATATAAAATTTAGAATACTACATCTTCATCAAGCAATATAGTTGTGGTGTTGCAAATAATGTATTTATAAGATAATAACTTTAAATTCTTGGTAAAATTGATTTTAGAAGTAATATAAAATTTAGAATACTACCTCTTCATCAAGCAATATCGCTGTGGTGTTGACAATCTGTCCGGTGTTCAAATTGATCCCATCCCACATTCTTGTTAATCTAACCTTTATTGTACAATCATCTCTATCACTTGATAATTCCCTCAAAGTTATATGATTTCTTGCCATAGTGAATAAGTTTAGAAAATGATGTAGTTGTGGAGCACCACTGTGTGTAATATGAGCTTTTTTATAGTGTGAAGTAGTATGATACTTAATGTTTCTATTAAATGTATTTAATTAATCATTTGTGATTGAGTAGTGAAAAGTCAGAATAATTAGCAACTTGGGCTTAATTTTGTATTGATTATGCATTAGTGTTATTTTAGTTTTCTATGTTAATTAGTTTTTTATGTTTCTAATAATTATAAATGTTATATTATAAATCAAATGGAGTTACAAATCAAAAGGAGTTGCAAATAAAAGGGAGTTACATTGCTATTAATTGAGTATCATGATTTACTTTTTAGCTGTTAGAAACATGTTTGATTTTTCAGTTTTTGTTCATGATTGTTGCTTTATAGAGTTTCTGTCTTGGACTTCGCAAATTACTGTGTAGTATGAGCTTTTTATAGTGTGAAGTAGTATGATACTTAATGTTTCTATTAAATGTATTTAATTAATCATTTGTGATTGAGTAGTGAAAAGTCAGAATAATTAGCAACTTAGGCTTAATTTTGTATTGATTATGCATTAGTGTTGTTTTAATTTTCTATGTTAATTAGTTTTTGATGTTTCTAATAATTATAAATGTTATGTTATAAATCAAAGGGACTTACAAATCAAAAGGAGTTGCAAATAAAAGGGAGTTACATTCCTATTAATTTAATATCATGATTTACTTTTTAGTTGTTATAAACATGTTTGACTTTTCAGTTTTTGTTCATTATTGTTGCTTTATAGAGTTTCTGTCTTGGACTTCGCAGATTATTGTGTAGTATGAGCTTTTTATAGTGTGAAGTAGTATGATACTTAAGGTTTTTATTAAATGTATTTAATTTATCATTTGTGATTGATTAGTGAAAAGTCAGAATAATTAGCAACTTGGGCTTAATTTTGTATTGATTATGCATTAGTGTTATTTCAGTTTTCTATGTTAATAAGTTTTTGGTGTTTCTAATAATTATAAATGTTATGTTATAAATTAAAGGGAGTTATAAATCAAAGGGAGTTATATATCTATTAATTTAATATCATGATTTACTTTTTAGTTGTTAGAAACATGTTTGAGTTTTCAGTTTTTGTTCATGAATGTTGCTTTATAGAGTTTTTATCTTGGACTTCATAGATTATTTATATATCTTCCTCCAGAAAAAATTATTATTTGTTAATCTGTAGATGTGTTGTGACGACCCCAAATCCGGGTTCCTTGAACCTCGGATCCGGTTCAACACGAGTACAACTTTTTTCTTATTGTTTAAGAATTACAACAATATTATAATTGGTAAATAATCATTTATTTACAATTTTACAACATCTCTTTCTATTCCAGAATCGAAATCTTTATACATTCCTAGTCTGTCTTAATATCATACATGATACGACATTCTATTACAATCAATTTGAGTATTTAATTCTCATAATACATACCAACCAATTCTTATACTACACAATCATTTTACCTGTCCAATTCGGACTGATATCTACAATGGTCGTGCTAGACCTTCAGTGAATGTAATATGCATTCATGTTTCCTGATCCTTATCAAGACTTCAAATACTTGTACTATCTGAAATGTTGGTTTAAGCAAGAGTGAGCACGACGGCTCAGCAAGTTTAACAGTTACACATAACACATTACATGATTCACATAATACACATGCTTTGTATCTTAATCTCACATCATGCTTTTCATATTAATAACATTTCATACCTCTCATGCATCACATATAATCATCAGCTAGCACTTTGCAAATCATGCTTTATTCTTATACATAGTTTTCATGTAGTCATACCACATGCTGTTTATCTACCACAAACATTATCAATATATCTTCATATTATCAATATAAATCACATTATAGCATATTAATGCATATAGGAGCAAGTTCTGAAAAACTTGCCTGGTCGCTTCTACCATTTACGCCTATTTGCGTCATTTGCTCAACCTACAATTTATATAACAAATTGACATAATCATTAGCTACCAGGACTTTTAATTAGTCTTAACTTAAGACCTTAACTTCAAATTATTAACTCTTTAGTTGTCCGATAAACGAACCCTTAAGTTCCGGACAAAAATCTTAGCCCAACAAACCTAGTTGGACATGTCGGTAAACTTAACCAACTTATTAATATTATTAATTATATAATAATATTTTAATTCCTTATTAATATTATTAACCATTTAATAATATTTTAATTCCTTATTAATATTATTAACCATTTAATAATATTTTAATCACTTATTAATATTATTAATCATTTAATAATATTTTAATCTTTTATTAATATTATTAACCATGTAATGATATTTTAATCATTTACAAATGTTATTTATCATTCAATAACTTTTTAATCATATACTAATATTATTGATCATTTAATAATATTTTAATAATCTTCAAATAATACCAATAGTTAACTTTTTAATTGTGTTAACTTTAGTCTTTATTTTAAACATTTAGTTACCAATTAATGATTAATTGATTTCATATATATTGGTTTAATAACCAAAACATTCATTTTACACTTATTTCAACTTAAATTTTCATAAAAAACTCGACCCGGACCGACCCGA
This sequence comes from Hedera helix, assembly GCA_947179155.2. Taxonomy (NCBI): domain Eukaryota; kingdom Viridiplantae; phylum Streptophyta; class Magnoliopsida; order Apiales; family Araliaceae; genus Hedera; species Hedera helix. The sequence goes on from OX359271.1 coordinate 8,181,533, forward strand.
CTCGACCCGGACCGACCCGACCCGACCCGGAGCTGGAAAAATCTGCTTAGCAGATTGTTCTGACGCAGCTGGCGTCAGCCATTTTGTCCGAAAGTCAACTGTTTGACTGCTCGACCCTCCGACGCTCCGACAGCCATAACTTCTTCATTTTAAAACATTTTGGGGTGATTCTTGAGTCCATTCTCATCAGAATTTCCCCCTCTACAACTTCTCTTTAGATCACAAATCCAAATTCCGAACGTAACTAGACCAAAAACTGCTCACAAGAACAAAGTGAAAACTAAAATCACAAATCCTTGATTTTAATGGTTCAAACTTGAATATAATAAACTTTATACATCCAAATGACACCAACTTAGTGTTGTTGTCTTCTTAACTTCTTGTTTTACAATATTTTATGGTTCAATCACATTTTTGAAAACGTTTGACACAAAATTTAAAGATCGAACCACCTAGGGTTTTACCGGTAATCACAATATGGAATTTTCTTCCATTTATTTGCATACCACTCATACCAATACATGATTTAAACCTATCAAACCATGAATCTACCTATATATCATAGATTTAGACTTCTAGAGCATCAAAATAACTTTTGATCTGTTAAAAATATATTTTGACCGTTTAAAACTTATATAAATTATAAAAATGAACTAAGGAAGAGATAGAGCACTTTTGAACCTCTTGTACATGGATGCTCTTCTTCTTCTTGATATGATCTTTCTAAGGACTCCTCCTTGACTATTCTCTAGCACTTTTTCTTGGTGGATCTTCAATCTCACTAAGTTTACTTCATTTTCTCTCAAAGAACTCTCTATTTTCTCTCTAGCATTTCTAGACAAATGGCTAACCAACACAAACCATTTGTGCACCACTCTATATATAGCACTCCCTTAATCCTCATCAACATCCCCTAATCAACTAACGTAGGTGAATTAAAGGGTTAATCCATGCTTACTATTTTAGTGAATGACTACTTGATGGACTTGGTGATTGACCAAGTGATTGACCACCATGAATGACAAGTTTGATTGACTAGGGTGGTTGGGTAGTTGGTGAACAATTCACCCAACACTTAACCCACATGTGGTTAACTCTCATAAGACCTATGGTTAAAGTACTACACTTAACCTTGGTCACTTAAAACTCAACCTTAGTTAGGGCTCATCTTATTTATATATCTCACAACAACTAACCACAATGTGATTAATTCTCTACATTAAAATGACCTAGGTTGGTTCACTCACCCAACCATGGTCTAAACTCATCAATTAAACATACACACATCTTCCACCAAATAACCCAAGTAGGGTTAATTCTCTATAATCAATTATACATATATATTCAATATATTTATATAATTACTAACACTTAACTCTAGCATTGGTTAAGGTTTTATTTTTATTACCACTTAGGGTTAACAAGTAACCCAACAATGGTTAGTTCTCTAAAATATAAACTCATAAGAATTGACCATCTTTATTGACTAGGGTTGGTGAACCACCACTTGGTTAATTCATTTAACCAACATTGGTTAACTCTCTACCAATTCATATACTTTCAACATATATATCTCTACATATTCACCAATAACCTTTTATTTAAATTACATCATAGCTTGAATTGACCAATTTAAATTAAATACAAGCAACATACATTTTTCCATCACTTAACCAACATATGATTAAATCTTTACATTATACATATATAGTATATATGTATATCCTTTGACTAATTAATTGCTTCTATGACATGAATTTTAGCTAGAGTGTGGTTATTACATTGAGTAACTTAGAATCAACCACTTGGCAATATTCTCCCATCTTTTAACTCATGTATAGTTAACCTACTAACACAACATGTGACCTAGGGTTGACATTATAACCCACCTTGGTCAATTATCTACATTATGTATATATATTAATACATTTCCCAACATCTAACTCAAGTGGAGTTAACTCTCTACAATCATGTAACCCATGGTTACTAATTCTTATCTCGGTGAATTATATACATACATAATTGTATTTATAATATTCTTCCTACAACTAACCCATGCATAGTTAAATCTTTAATTTATTTACTACCTAGGGTTACTCAATTAACTCATCCATAGTTAATTCTCATCATCACATTCATTCACCTAGCAATTAACCAATGTTTGGCTAATACTCTCTCTTGTCTACCAACTAGGGTTATTCAATTAACCCTACATTAGTTAATTCTCTACACTTAACAATACTTGAATTTATTCTCCTAACATATTGACCAATATTTAACTTTTAAATTTGGACTCAATATTTGGACTACTAGTTTATTTTGCATTGGACTTCCTTATTTAATTATTTGGGCTACCCAACACAACTCACACATCTTTATAACTTGGGCTAGGTAATTAATTTAATTGGACTACCACCATATTATATACAATACTTGCCAATATTATTTAATTGGTCTTATATTAATTACCTCTTGGACTATTAATTAACATAACACTTGGGCTTAATATTTAATTACCCACTTCATACCAATATTCTCATATTGGGCTAACATCTATAATCCTTTTGGGCTAGTCCACTAGTAGTAATTAAATTACTTGGACTCTATACAACAACTTAATAATTAAATTAATTACTTCTTAATATTGTCATTCTAGGCAATATTCCACTTCTCTACTTGTTACTCATAACTTTAATTCATGACTTAAATAATTAACTCAATTAATTATATTACATGACTTTCCTTTTTAATCCATACTTAAACTAATTAATCATATTAGTTTTATTGAGTATTTAATTTACTTCACACATCATCTTGTTTGATTAACAAACTTAACTCTAGGTATATATATAAATATTAATATAAACACCTTCACTTCTCAATTGAATTTATTTTCTTAATAAATTCTCTACATGCATCATTACAATAGTTCCACATTTAATTTCTAACAAATAAATTATGTTAAAAAAAAATGTTCACCTATTTTCTATACATCTTACTTCTCAAATTCTAGGTTTTAAATATTAACCTTTAATTAAATCAATTAAGATTTTATTTAAAATCTTGAAAATATCTGGGATATTACATGTGTAGTAGTACTATGTGTATTATGAGCTTTTTATAGTGTGGAGTAGTATGATGTTTAATGTTTTTATTAAATGTACATAATTTATCATTTGTTTTAAAGATATTTTAATGTTCATGAAACTTGTTTTCTCATATTCTTAATGGTTTTAGTAGAGATTTTTTAAGTGTTCATGAAAATTGCATTATAGACTTTATGTGTTGGAGTTGGCGGATAATTTATATATTTTCTCCCCAAAAAAGTTTTTATTTGTTAATTCACTGTAAATGTAAAGTACTTGTGTGTGAATAAGTTGATTTTTTTCTTCCATAAATATGATTAAGAAAATGTGTCTTTGAATTTTGATTTGTATTTTAAAATCATACATTTCATATGATTATAGCTAATCTTTTTATAATATATTTATTGGTACCCAAAATACAAAAAAGAATAGAACAAACTTTTTATGGTTCTTTTCAATTAGGAGTAAGATTCTTAAAGTTATCAGTATTTTGTAAATTTCTATTTTATTGCTTCATTAATTGATCCCTGATCCAATATTCTATCAAGTAATTTGTATTCACAATTTTTAAATTTTCTATTTTTGGAGTTATATTTGGGTTTATTTAAATATAAGTGAGTTGAGGGGGGGGGGGGGGGGAAACATTCTTACTGGTTATGTTACTTGCTTTGATCATTTGATTAATACTTTTCTTCAAAACAGATTTTGTAAATATGTAGCAATAATGTGCGTAAATGAGCTTTTTATAGTGTGAAGTAGTATGATACTTAATGTTTTTATTAAATGCATTTAATTTATCATTTGTGGCTGTTTACATTTCATATTACTATAGCAAACTTTTTTTTAATAAATTTATTGGTTCCCAAAATACAAAAAATAATAAAACAAACTATTTATGGTTCTTTTCAATTAGGAGTAATAATTTTAAAATTATCGACACTTTGTGAAGTGATATATAATTTTGTTATAAATTTTATGCAAATATTTAGTGATGATAATCAAAAGAAAAACATTACAATATTTTTTAATGATCTTTGTATTATTGAAAATAGTTACAAATTATTGAAAACTTCATGGTAGACAACATTCTTTGTAAAACCTTTTTCAGGATGACTTTCTTCTTCACATAAAATTTTTAGTCCCGTAGGTGATGTAACTCTTGATATAGCCACGTAAAATTGACCATGACTGAACACTGGTTGGGGAAGATATAAACCTACATTTCGTAGGGTTTGTCCTTGACTTTTATTTATCGTCATTGCATAGTAAAGTGCAACTGGAAACTGTTTACGCTTGAAAGTGAAGGGCAGTGATGCATCTGTGGGTGTCATGTTTATTCTAGGGATAAAAACTTTCTCACACTGTTGTTACCTATAATGACAATGCCTTCAATTACCCATTTTGCCGACTGGGTCACAATTAATCTTGTACCATTACACAAACCTTTACTTGGGTTTAGGTTTCTTAGCAACATAATCGGAGCCCCAATTTTTAGTTGGAGTTCATGATTTGGAATACCATTAAACTTCAGCAAGTTTAAAAACTCAACTGGGTACATAGTCTCTTGAGCTTCAAAATTCACAGAACTCTTGCATATTGTGTCAGAGCTATAATAAACCATTGATTCGGTGGGTAAAAATTTCAAGACATAATTATTAATTGAGTCTACATCTTCATTCCTTGGTGTTAAAATGGCTTTGTTCCTCACGTATTGTGCATCATTCACTTCATACTCTATATTAGTATAGATTTCTTGAACAATTGTCTCGATTCCATTATCCCCTGCAGGAACCAATACTTCATTTGGAATTTGTATACAGTTTGGCTCATCTTCAATGAGTGATGTAGAAGGCTCTTTACCGTCCCCAATATTAAGCACCCAATTGCGGTAGTCAACTGTTCGTTCTGCAATTGTTAGAGGAGGCACATTTGGCTCTATTCTCATATTTTCCTCTAATTTGATAACCTTACAACTTTCCCATAAATATGATTTGTTGATTGAGGACATTACAATTTCCTCTCTTCCCTTTTTTGGTATCACGGGTAAAATTTGACGGAAATCTCCTCCTAAAAAAATTGTTTTTCCTCCAAATGGTTTGTTCATGGAATCTGGGCCTATTTTTCAAAGTATATCGCGAAAGCTTCTATCAACCGCTTCAAACACAAATTTATGATTCATAGGAGCTTCATCCCAAATAACCAAGTTTGTAAGACAAATTAGTTCACTTAGCATAGTGTTGTGTTTTATATCACAGCTACTGTTTTCATTTATCTTTATCGGTATCCTGAACCGTGAGTGAGCTGTTCTACTGCCCTCTACTAACAATGAAGCAATGCCGGAAGAAGCTAGTGGTAACACGATTTTGCCTTTCGATCTTAACTTTGCAATGATGGTTTTCCATAAGAAGGTTTTGCCTATACCTCCATGACCATAGACAAAGAATAGCTCACTTTCTTCTTTTCCAACTGATTGAAGGACAGCTTCAAACACTTCTCGTTGTTTCTCATTAAGCATGTTAATATAACTTGCACTCTCAAATGCCAATAAAGTTATATCATACATTGTTTCCTCATACAACAATCTGTTATTACATTGTTGTAGGAGATAAACATCAATTGCTGGTAATGTTGGGAAGTCTGATGTAGACTTGCCATTTTTGCGCAGCAGTAAATCGATGTCATAAAGAGCTAAAGACTGCACACATTTGTCTGACAGAATCAAGTTGGGCATGTTGTAGATTTTCCTTTGCATGGATTGAATATCATCAGATAAATCCTTCCAATGTTTCTCCCATAATTCTAAAACATTTGATGGTTCATAAAATAACAAAATTATGACAAATAGTGCCCGTAATTCCTGACCTGTTTGATAGTATGCTGCATCAGTTAATGCCGTGTGCCATTCATTGTTTGAGTCTAACAATCTTAGATGGTAACATGCTTCCTAGAAAGTGTTGTAAACTATTCCATCAATGGTTCGAATTTCTTCATACGATGTAGCACCTCTCACCACATTCAACAATATTCTTAAATAAAATCGTTCTCCAGAGTTTGGATGGGCATAAACCATCCGCCCTACAACTGCTATTGATTTTTTTCTTTGCAACCACAATCTTTTTTTTTGGCTCCATTTGTAATGTTCAGGAAAATCAACAAAAGTTAAATTTCGACTACTTTTAGATTGTCTATTGCACTCCATCCACTGCATAAACATTGTCTTTGTTGGGTCACTACGGTCAAGTACTGATGGCAATTCTTCCTCCTCATTGAAACAGATTTGCTGCTCATTTTCGAGATGAAAATTTAAACGTTGGACCACCGGCTTACGATAATGAATTGGGAATTCAAATATTCGCCAACATGCTTCAGAACATGATATGTATCGGCAAGCTAGGTAATTCTGCAATTCATCATTAGGATTTGAATTTGGTAGCTGACTTGTATCTCCTACTTCTTTATTGTCTTTAGATTCAAGCACCATTGTAGCCATGTCTGGACCTTTGGCCACATATTTGAATAAATACTTTATCAACCTACCTTTATTGCACCATTCCACATTAATATGTGCCTGATATTTGATAAGTATACCTCTGTTATATGGTACAATGAACCTGTTACACAATAGTTGTTGATTTAAGGTATATAATAATAAAAGTTAGATGATTTTTGTTACTGTGAAGATAGTCTTACTTGTTGTCAATTTGTATTCCATTACGTGAGATTTTCCTTCCATCATCACGTCTACGGTAGACTGGGAAACCATTTTCATCCATTGTCGTTGCTGAGATAAAACTCTTAGGAAAATGCTTTGAGCATTTATTTTTTATCATGCATGGAGAATTAGGATTGCATGGACCGCAGGGGCCATGAATCATGTACTGTGACACTGCTTCATATGCCAAAGGATCAATCTCTCTATTAGGTATCTCAGCTGAAATTATAAGGTTAATATCTTCAACGGTGCGACATTTGTCGGCCTCTGCTAACCACACAATTATGTGAACATATGGAAGTCCCCGTTTTTGGAATTCTATTGTGTATGCAACTGTTATATGAAACATCATTAAAAGATTAGAATATTTTTGTGTATAAGGTAAAAATCTCATATTTGTAAAATTCATAAGCATAAGTTCTCTTACTTGCAATCACGCGCCCAAAGATATTGTTCTTAGTCAAATCTTCAATTAGTAAGTCTAACTTTATCTTGAAAACTCGAGATATAATGTTAGGTCTCACGGAGGGTTCTGAGTTTGGAAACTTATTAACCAAATTTGCAATTTCGTGCTACTTTGGGTTGCACGTAAATGTTATGAATAAATCAGGATTACCAAGTTTTTGGCACACTACTAAGCAGTCTTGAAAATTTTGATACATGAATTGTGGGCTGCCAGTATAAGATGCAGGTAGCACAATACGCTTGCCAACAGTAGATGCATCTGTATCTCCTCTATTCACACTATCAACAATGTTATTGTAGACTTCAGATCGTAGTGTTTTTTGATTACCAAGAACCCAAAGTAGTCGTCCATGTTCAATGCAACACCAAGAATCCACTACAAATTGTAAAAACAAACGTCCTCCTCTAAGCAATGAGTTTCCCTCATGTGCACGATATTGCAATCTAAATGCATAGTACTCCCTCATTGTCACAGTTCATCTTTTGTTTGGTAGTGGAGATGTGAGTGTCCGATGTAAAATATTGAGTCTGAAACCATCTTCCCCAAATGGAAACAACAATGGGTATTGTAAAGCCATAAAACTTGGATGAATGTTTGATATTCGTTTCAGTTTGCTGCTTTTATACTCTACAATAATATCCATTGAGTTGTTTAAATCATCGTCGGGAACCAATGCTGCAAACTCATACGCATTTGTTGGGATGTTGGTTTCTCGACCATCAGTACGTCGATTTGCTAGCAACCTTAGATTTATAGCCATGTAGTTTGCCTCGCAAAATCGTTCTCTTACTTGTTTAAAAAATTTTACCAACTCATTCTCACGAATTAACATCTTAGTAAGTGATTGTATTGTATATGGATTTACAGAGTTTATGGAGAGGAAAATTAAGCCTACCTGAGTAAGCTTCTTGCGCATCATACATGTAGAGTTGTGCAAAGACTGCACTTTCTCCCACCGAAGGCAATAAGGAACCTATTCGATGGTAAGATTGACCATTCAATCTGAACACATATGGACCTCCTCCATTATTGCAACTTATGTCTACTTTGCCTCCCAAAGAAGTAAATGCAAACATGTTGTTATATAAACGTATATGACGTCGAAATTCAACACATTCTTGTTCTGTCCCATCCAATAAATGTTGTAATTCTATCGGACTTGGTTGTAGTAAAGGTAGTTGTACTTTTCCCTTATTGCAACACAATGTGAATGTAGAACCTTGCTCTTGTTGTTGTTTTATTGATTGTTCATACGTCCACATGACAGATTTGCAATTTTCACAGCAACGGTTCGGCTCTCCTATGTTTAGAATTTCAGATGCCTGACCTGCAAGCATGGACACTTTTTATATTGCACATGCACTATATAGTTAAAAAATTAATATCAACATTAACAAAACTTTACTTGGTATTTATGTGAGTGAGTTGATAATTTCATATACGTATCGAACAATATTTTATTTTTGTTTATAATGTTATGCATACTTCTAGACTCGCACTTATTACCTAGTACAATACACAAAAGCCAAATTAGTACAAAGTTATCTCAAAATCAATTATGAAATGTATCAAGTAACAATAAAGTGAATTCATTTGCCTATTTTGGTAAGCTACATAATTTCTACCTAGCTCATCGAATATGTATGCACTATGTGAAGAATGAATGTAAACTCACGTGGGGCACGCTTTCTTTGATTGGCCTGAGAATTGTTCTTGTGATTTTCAAATATGGGATTACAGACATGTACAACATCATCATCTTCAGCTGCAATTCCATAATTAGATTTCTATTGCATACGTTTAAATTTATGTATTCTGCTACAAGTCTAATATTGCAAAGATTTATTGGGTTAATATCAAAATATTCTCACCGTTATCATGTATCTCGTGTGATGAAGTATCTACCGGAACCACATTGACAATATTTTGCATTTCCATGTGGTTGTTCCTCTCATTGATTGTAGAGTGCATTTTCACAGGTATATCATGAAGCATCAAATCTATTGCATATGCAAAATAATATTCAGCTTTTAGAGACATTCTGACAAATTCATAATTTACCCGTATTCTGGCAAAATGTCTAATACAATATTCTTACCTTCATAATGAGACAAAATCATAATTTACATTTATGTCTAATACAATATTATTACCTTCATAATGTGGTAGTTATGATAAAGTTTGACGTGGTGGACTCGTATCAACGAAAATTGGATGTCGAGTCCATTCAGTACTAATCAATTGAGGGTCGGTTTCTACAGGTACATCATACAACATGATATCTGTTTAATTAAAGCTTACCAATCAGTCATTGATAAGTTAAGAAATTTACATAAATATTAAACAAACCCAATGCTAAGTTTATATTCTATCTATCTATCTATCTATCTATCTATCTATCTATCTATCTATCTATCTATCTATCTATCTGCATTTGACTGGATTTGATAGACTACAGAATATTTAATTAGCTTATCGAATATGTATGCATAGGAATTGTTACATAAGTTACATAGGAATTGTTTGTTATACTAATATTTATGTTGTGCAGGATGTGACGATTTCGATTGCGCATATTTGCAGCTTTAGAAGCAAGATTGTCTATGAAGTGAGAAAATAAAATCAAGATTATCCATGATGTCAAACAACAATGATAACAGCTAATCAAAATACATGTTGTTACGAACCATTACACATGGAGTCTATGATGTTACGTCGATATTGCAATCGACGTTTAGCTGTCCTTATAGTTCGCTCCTCCTCACTTTCTGCAACCATCCTCTTTTGATGATATTGCAATCGACATTTAGACGTCCTTACAGTTTGTTCCTCCTTAGTTTCTGCAAGCATCCTCTTTCGATATTGGGCTCGCTGCGAAGCATTCCTAGACTCTTTGTCTTTCATCAATAGAGATTAGAATGAAAAAAATACATAATTGTATTTTTTATGATTTGAAGTTTTCTACAACTCTTCATCTATGTTCTTTATCTTTTTTGCTCTCCCTTCTATTTGTAACTCCATTTGATTTGTTAGAAAACTAATTTGGAGGGTTTTGTAACGTAAGGGAAGGACTTATTAATAGATATATAACTCATTTCTATTTGTATTAATAGATATATAACTCCCTTCTATTTGTAACTCCATTTGATTTATATAACTCTCTTCTATTTGTATTAATAAATATATAACTCCCTTCTATTTGTAACTCCATTTGATTTATATAACTCCCTTTTATTTTTAACTCCATTTGATTTGTTAAAAAGTTAATTTGGTGGGTTTTTAAATTAAACCGAGTTAACTCGGTTGAGTTAATTTAGTGGGTTTTAAAATTAAACTGAGTTAATTTGGTTGGGTAGTTCAAGCCAATTGTGTTTTGGTTTGTGGGTTTTTAAATTAAACCGAGTTAACTCGGTTGAGTTAATTTAGTGGATTTTTAAATTAAACTGAGTTAATTTGGTTGGGTAGTTCAAGCCAATTGTGTTTTGGCTTTTTATATATAATAATTGATGGGGAAAAGTGAAAGGATGGTCCTTTTTACTCTTCCAGTTTCAAAACCCACTTAAATCGACGGTCTGGATCAGATTGATCTGACGGTCAGGGTGGAATTAGGAAAAACTCACGTGCCCGTCCAAAGAGCGCCTCATGGCTGATGATATGTCTTTTCGAATTTCAAATTAAAATTATTGTGTAAGGGTCCCAGCAATTTTACTTCTCGATTGGATGCATGAAAGCTCCCGATGAATTTGAGGACCTAGAATTATATCCTTCCACCAATTCACCACACTTTATATGCCAAATGAGTGGGGGCAATGTTGGGCTGTGGATTTTTACTAAAGTTGATGGGCCGAAATGATTGGGCTTCTTATCCCTAAGGCCCATCTTAGCCTAAATCTCGGCCCAAAGAGGCTTGGACCAACACGTTCCGCGCCCCAAACATTCAATGACGTGGCGGTTGTAAAATATTTACTACACTTGCATTTAGTTTGAAGGTTACAGCAGCTTTCGATCATGATGGGGATCGTGCATCATTACTTTGATTATAACCATCACACCTACTGGACGGTTAGAGGACGAAGGCAACTATAAAATGAACGTTAACAATCCAGGTATAGGCTAATGCAAATTCACCACGTTAGACACTAAGCACCTCCATTGTTAACACTTCTTGAAAGTTGTACTCACTCTCACTATAAGACCTCGATTTTTATTGAATAAAATTTATTTTTCTTCATATATTATTCTAAAACAATAAGGTGTTATATTGATAAAAGTTAAAGGTTAAGAATGTTATGTGTAAATTATAAAATAAAAGAGAATATTTGTTCTGTCGGAGGATATCCGACTTGACGGGGAATATTCGATCCGTACAACGACTTCGAAATAACCAATCATTAGTAGACCCCACAGCGAAATATTATCGGATATAAAAAATGACAACATTAATCTTTTTAAATAAAAATAGTCAATTGTATTATCACTTTTAAATGTTAAAATACCTGGTGATAAAAGAATGGTAGTATACGGTATTTCATGGTATTTTATAGTAGCACGCGGTAATGCACAATATTTTATATTATTGAATTGATAAAGTAACAATTGCACAATATTTCATCAATAATTGTCATTACACAGTATTTTACATTATTAAATCAATAATTGTTATTGCATAGCATTCTACATTATTGAGTCAATAATTATCACAATGCACAACATCTTGTATCGTTAGACTAATAATTGTCACAGTAATAGTCACAGGTATTAAATAATTAGACAAACTCGTTACTTAAATAACACTGAATATTTAAATAATTGTGATATTAAGTCAATAATATAGTAATATAAAATATGGATAATATAATCTTATAAAAGTGAAGTGTAAAGCTTAAAAATGTGAAACGTATAATGGATGGTGTAATTTAATGTATGAATCATGTGATTTGCTAATGGATGGTGTAGATTAAGTTAGTAAAATGTGTGAATCGTGTTATTTGTTAATGGATGATGTAGATTAAAAAAATATTAAATGTGTTTTTAAAATAGTTGGTTAAGTTTTGACTATAAATAGGGGGTTTAACATAAGGATTTTTCATATTCTTCTTACTTATCCTTCCTTCCACTTTCTAAATGTTCGTAGTGTAAAATTTCTCTGAGTGAGTTAAGGCTATCTTAAGTGCTGGTAAAGATCGGTAAAAGTCGAGTATTATCCAAGTAATTTTTTTTTCTTCTGTAAAGTTATATAATCACTCACACACGTCACATGTTGTTTACCACTCTTCCTTTTAAAGACTCTTTTTTCAGTAGATTTATTTTTAAAAGCTTCATTCGGAAGATTTTATTTTGAAATATTATTTTTTTTCAAGCACTTTATTAAAGTTATTCTATTTTATTCTATCAAATCATTTTTGATGATTTTATAAGAATTGGTATACATTATAAAATTTATATATGGTAGTTACTAATTAAATTATAAATATATAGACTGATCAACTTTATTTAATTCAATATCCAGTTACGTGTTAAGGTAAAAGATATTATTTTCTTTCATACTCTTAAACTTACTACTGTAAGGGATATCATTTTCTTTCATACTCTTAAACTTACTCTAGTAAGTATTATTCAGTAAAATTTCCTGAAATAATTACATGCTCCTTAATAGTTTGTGCTTTATTTAATATCATTTCACATGAACCTTCCTATTTACTTGAACCTTCTTATTGAACTTTAAACTATGGATTTTGAATCTTCTTTTTGAATTTAACTTCACATCATATTAATAATTTGGACATTATTTAAATCTGGACAAAATAAAATTATAAGCTTTCGATATTTTTTGTTTATCCTGTTATTCTATTTCTTCTATTCATCATTATATCACTGTTATTTATTCTAATCATCAAGAATCAAGTTGTGGTGAATATATTTGGCCTGAGTGCAAAGATAAAATAATTGGTGAATATATGTGACCTAGGGCAAATTAAAGACGATATAATTTTTGGGTGTCTTTTAGGACATGTGGAATGTTATCTTTGGATAGGATAAAGTCGATATAATGGTTGTGTGTCTTTTAAAACACGTGATAAAAGTTCTCTTTGGCATGGGTAAAGAATAACCGTTGTTTGGCATGATCATGACCAGTTGTGTTTCAGATGATAAAGGTAGATGATGATTTTTCTAAAAATGAGAAGTTAATAGACATCATGATTTACATAATTTTTCTAATGGTTGTTATTTCGCTACAATTGTTGATCTAAACTTTGTTCAAGAACTTAATTACAGTTGTTGATTTAAAATTTGTTGTTTACATTATCCTATCACGAAATAAACTGTTGAAGGCTAATCATAATTTATGCATTAATATCTTAGACATGATATTCTTTACTGGGCTAATTAAGTTCACCCTTTTTTCTTCATTGTTCAGGATATGAGAATGTAGTCGGGACTAGCAGAAAAAAGAGGGGAATGAAGTGATGGTCCGAGATAGTTACTATAGTAGTATTCACTATATTGTAAAATAGTATAAAAATAATAGTGAAGACTTAATTGTGTATTATTGAGCATTGTATTATTGTACTTTACACTATTGTAATAATTTTGTTGTAGTTTTTTGATGACTCAAATTGGGTGGTGTGAACCCGATTTGGGGGCGTCACAGTTGGTATCAGAGCTTAGGAATATAATCTTTAATGGAGATCTAGGGTTAGAACTAGGAGGGAAAAGACAAATAGAATCAAACACTATTGTGTCTTACCTAAATTAATTTTTGTTATCTAATGAGTTGTTTTGGATATAGGGACAAGAAGTGACGTGTCAGCTTGTTTAACTAACTTTTATTTTGTGATCGTAGTTAAGAATGACTTCTGAAAATAAGGGAATGGACTATCTAATGTCCGAGACGAATATGGCTGAGAATCAGGAAGTGACGAATAATCCGCCTGCAAACTCAGGAAATAATGCTCCTGATAACATGATGAATAATGGTTTCTTTAGGAACTTCGTGTAGTTTATGCAGAACCATGAAACAAGAAATCCAATCAACAATAATGGTGAAAATGCTGATAATGCTCAGATGGTCACTGTTAAGCAATTCAAGGAGTTAGGACCACTTGAGTTTATAGGAAAGCCCGATCCACTCAAGACAGAGGCATGGATCAAACAGACAATAAAGATATTTGATGTCATACGTTGCCCTGACGATCAGAAAGTTCCATTCGTCACCTTCATGTTACGAAGAAAGGCAGACCATTGGTTAGAAGCAGTAAAACGTACCCATCACTTGACACTCGAGATGTCCTGGGCAGAGTTTCAGGAACTGTTTAACGATAAATACTTTCCAGAGAGTATCCATCACATGAATGAGGTGGAGTTTATCAAGCTAGAGTAGGGGAACATGACTGTCTCACAGTATGAGGCCAAGTTTATCGAGTTATCCCGATTTGTACCCCATCTGGTGGACTTCGAAGCACGAATGAGTCATATGTTCTTGTAAAGTTTGAGACCTATTTATATTCAGATATTGTGGATAGGGCTCAAAGGGTGGAGCAAGCAAATGAAATATTGTAGCCAATAGTCAATGACCAACACAGAGAGAGAGAGAGAGAGAGAGAGAGAGAGAGAGAGAGAGAAATACAGACAACAATCATCAAAACGAGAACTATAGAGAAGACAATTACCATTTTAGAAATGGTAACCACTTTAGTAGTAATCCCGACACAAATAACAATAGAGGAGAATCAAGTGGGAATAACTTTAAGAGAAAGAGATTTCACAATAATTACGGAAGGGCACTAACATCTGCACCAACACTAGTTTCAAGGGGAGGAGATCGACCAGCAGTAAGATGTTACAAGTGTGGTCAAGAGAGTCACATTATCCCAAACTATACTCAGCAGTCCAAATTGTGCTACAATTGTGTGAATGAAGGACATATTGCACGATTTTGTCCTGTTACAAAATCAAGTCCAACTACAATACTGGCTCCAAAAGCTAGCACAGACAAGGAAAAATATGTAGTTTAATAGAGAGTTTTTTGTTGTGACATCCCAAAGAGCATAAAATCCAAACGAGGTGATAACCGGTAGGCTACTCATAAATTATTGTGAAATCTATGTCCTGTTAAATACTGACTCTACCCACTCTTTTATTTTACCTACATGTGCTCAACGTTTAAACTTGACTTCTGAAAACTTAGACTTTGACTTATCAGTTGAAATCACATTAGGAGAAGTCGCCATAACTTTTACTATCTATAAATCTTGCTTAGTTCAAATCAACAGCCTCACATTACCTGTTGACCTGATTTATTTGAAGATGTATGAATTTGATGTGATTTTAGGAATTAATTGGTTGACTACCTATCATACTAAAATTGATTACTTCCATCAGATCATTAGTTTTCATATTCCTAACCAATATGTAATGCAAATTCAAGCAACTAAACCATTAAAATCTATAACTGTTATTTCTAGACATAAAGTCATTCGTTTATTAAAAAACAGATGTCAAGCCTTTTTAGCTCATGCCACCGATTTAAACAAAAACACGTTAAACCTAAATGATATTCACATTGTTAATGAATTTTCTGACGTTTTTCCCGAGGAACTTCCTAGCTTACCCACAAACTGTAAAATTGATTTATGTATTGATTTTGAACTTGGTACTAAGCTTATTTCCAAAGCCCATTACCAAATGACTTCCATTGAACTTCAAAAGTTAAAAGTCCAATTACATGAATTGTTGGATATTGGTTTTATACGTCCGAGTGCATCACTTTGGGGTGCTTCTATTTTTTTTTTGTCAAGAAAAAGGACTGAAGTATGAGACTGTGCATTGATGACCGAAGGTTAAACCATGTCACCAAAAAAAATAGGTACATTTTACCTCAGCTTGATGACATGTTTGATCAATTGTAAGGTGCTCAATATTTCTCGAAGATTGATCTCCATTCTAGATGTCATCAGTTGAAGGTTAAAGTTGAGGACATTTTATAGACTGCTTTTCAAAACTCGTTATGGGTATTATGAGTTCTTAGTCATGTCTTTTGGACTAACCAATGCTCTTACAGCTTTCATGAACATGATAAATCGAATATATAAGGAATATTTTTGGATCATTTTGTGGTTGTCTTTATTGATAACATCCTCATATACTCCAAGAGTCATGAGGATCATAAACAACATCTTAGATTAATACTCCAAAAGCTACGTGAAAATAAGTTGTATACTAAGTTGAAGAAGTATGAGTTTTGTCTTGAAGAAGTCATGTTCTTTGGGCATGTGATTTCTTGTCAAGGAATATCAGTTGACCCTGTGAAAATTGAAACAATATTAAATTTGGAGCAACCCAAATTAGTAACTGAAGTACGAAATTTCCCGGGCCTAGCTTGTTATTATTGGAGATTCGTAGAAGGATTTTTTGAATTGTCACTCCATTAACTCAGCTGACTTGGAAAATCACAAAATTTATGTGGAGTGAGGAATGTGAGAAGAGCTTTCAAGAACTCAAGAGGAGACTTGTTTTAGCTCATGTTCTGACCATACTATCAGGATTAGGCGAATTTATCATTTACAACGATGCCTCAAGTAGAGGTCTAAGCTACATTCTTATGTAACACGGAAATGTTATAACTTATGCCTCTCGACAACTCAAATATTATGAGAAAAATTACCCTACTCATGATCTAGAGTTGGCAGCAGTCGTTTTCGCATTAAAGATTTTGAGACACTACTTGTAAGGAGAAAAAAAGTATATCTATACGGATCATAAAAGCATCAAGTATTTTATCACTCAAAATGAACTCAATATGTGACAACGACGTTGACTTGAGCTGTTGAAGGATTACGACCACACCATCTGGTATCACCCGGGAAAGATGAACGTTGTAGCTGAATCATTGAGTAGAAGATCATATGCGAGTACGAATGTAATACAGACAACACAAATGCGTATTTTGTACAATTTATAATAGATGGAGATAGAGATAAAGACACTAAGGACCCATATGAGAATGACACATGTACGAGTAAAATCGACTTTAATCAATAAAATTAAAGCTGCTCAAGCTACTAATCCAGAACTAGTGAATATAATAAAGAAAGTACAAGAAGGTGCTATTCCGGAGGCAAGAATTTACGAGGAAGGGATACTTCGAGTCAACTCTAGACTCTGTGTTCCTAACGACCTTGAATTGAAGAATAAAATTATGATGGAGGTACCCAACATACCGTTTGCAATCCACCTAGGAGGTACTAAAATGTATTGTGACCTTTAACATACATTTTGGTGGAATAATATAAAGAAAGAGATTGCAGAGTTTATCTCAAGGTGCCTAACTTGTTAACGTGTCAAGACAAAGCATCAAGTGTTTAAGGGTCCATTGCAACCACTTGAGGTTCCCGAATGGAAGTGGTAACACATCAATATGGATTTCGTGACAGGTCTTCCCAAAGTTTCTCAGGCTTAGATGCAATTTAGGTCATCGTATATAGATTGACCAAATCCGCTCATTTCTTGCCTATACGAGAAAATTATTCACTTGAGTGTCTTGCCAGTATGTACATAAGTGAAATTGTTAGATTGCATGACATGCCAGTATCCATAGTTTCTAATCGAGACCCTAGATTCACTTCACGATTTTGGATCAGCTTACAAAAAGCTATAGGCACTGAGCTACGATTCAATTTTGCATACCATTCTCAAATAGATGGACAATAGAAAAGGACGATCCAAACTTTCGAAGACCTTTTAAGACTTTACGTACTAGACTTTAAAAGAAGTTGGGACAAGTGTTTATCATTGGTTGAATTTTCCTACAATAATAGTTATCAAGCAAGTATAAGCATGGCTTCATTCGAAACTTTGTATGGCCAAATATGTTGCTCTCTAGTATGCTGGAATGAGGTAGGAGAAACAAAATCATTGGGACTCGAATTAGTGTGCATGACAGTAGAAAAAATCCAAATGATCCGACAACGAATACAGACCGCACAAGAACGACAAAAGAGTTATACTGATCTTCATCGAAGGGACGAGAGTTTTAATATCGACGACTATGTATTCTTACGTGTTTTCCTATGAAAAAGTGTTACAAGATTCGAAAAGAGAGAAAAGCTCAATTATCAATTTATTTTCCCATTTAAAATTCTCGATCGAGTAGGAACTGTGGCTTATAAACTAGCTTTACTGCTAAACATGACTCGCATTCATAACGTTTTTCATATATCTATATTATGTAAATATGTAAAGGGCCCAAACCATATCATTAAGTTAAAACCATACGTTATAGTAGAGGATTTAACGTACGATGAGGTACTTGTCAAGATCTTAGATAAAAAGGAGCAGATCCTACGCTCAAATGTTATACCTCAAGTTAAAGTTTTATGGAGGAACTAAGATATTAAGAAAATGACCTGGTAGTTAGAATCTAAGATGAAAACCAAGTATCCTTACCTCTTTGAGATGTCAGGTACGTAATTTCATCAAGAGGGGAGGTTGTAAACCCCTAACTTTTATTAAATAAAATTTAATTTTGTTCATATATTATTCTAAAACAGTAAGTGTTAAATTGATAAAAGTTAAAAGTTAAGGATGTTATATGTAAATTATAAAAAATAAAAGGGAATATTCATTCTGTTGGGGGATATTTGACTTGTTGGGAAATATTCGATCCGTACGACGGCGCCGAAATAGCCAATCATTGGTGTACCCTATAGCAAAATATTGTCGTATATAGAAAACGACAGCATTAACCTTTTTAAATAAAAATGGTCAACTTTTCTATCACTTTTAACTGTTAAAATACCTAGTGATAAAAGAATGGTAGCATATGGTATTTCATGGTATTTTACAGTAACATACGGTATTCAACAGTAGCACACAGTATTGCACAGTATTTTATATTATTGAACTGATAAAGTGACCATTGTATAATATTTCATCAATAATTGTCATTACATAGTATTTTATACTATTGACTTAGTATTCTACATTATTAAGTCAATAATTGTCACAATGCACAACATCTTATATCATTGGACTAATAATTATCACAGTAGTAGTCACAAGTATTAAATAGTTAGACATACTCATTATTTGAATAACATTGAATATTTAAATAATTGTGATATTAAGTCAATAATATAATAATATAAAAGATGGATAATATAATCTTTAAAAGTGTAATGTGAAACGTATGACGAATGATGTAATTTAAGGTATAAATTATGTGATTTACTAATGGATGATTTAGATTAAGTTAGATTAAAGTGTGAATCATGTGATTTGGGTGTGAATCATGTGCTTAATAAATGGATGGTGTAGATTAAAGTGTGATTTGCTAATGAATGGTGTAGATTAAAAAAATGTGAAATGTGTTTTTGAAATAGTTGATTAAATTTTGTCTATAAATAGGGGGCTTAGCATAAGGAATTTTCATATCCTTCTTACTTATCTTTCTTTCCACTTTCTAAATATTCTTAGTATAAAATTTTTCTGAATGAGTTAATGTTGTCTTAAGTGTTGGTGAAGATCGTTGAAAGTCGAGTATTATCTAAGTAAGTTTTTTTTCTTCTATAAATATAAGCACTCACACACATCACATGTTGTTTATCACTGTTCCTTTAAAAAACTATTCATTTAGAAGATTTATTTTTAAAAGTTTCATTTAGAATATTTTATTTTGAAATATTATTTTATTTCAAACACTATATTGAAGTTATTCTACTTTATTCTATCAAATCAGTTTTGATGATTTAATACGAATTGGTATACACCATGAAATTTATATATGGTAGTTACTAGTTAAATTATAAATATATAGGTTGATCAACTTCATTTAAATCAATATACAGTCACGTGTTAAGGTAAGGGATATCATTTTCTTTTATACTCTTAAACTTACTACTGTAAGGGATATTATTTTCTTTCATACTCTTAAACTTACTATAGTAAGTATTGTTCGGTAAAATTTTCTAAAATAATTATATGCTCCTTAATAATTTGCGTTTCATTTAATATAATTTCACATGAACCTTTCTATTTACTTAAATATTTCTATTGAACTTTAAACTATGGATCTTGAATATCATTTTTGAATTTGACTCCATATCATATTGACAATTTGGACATTATTTGAATTTTCTGTTCATCATTATATCACTGTTATTTATTCTAAATATCAAGAATCAAGTTATGGTGAATATCTTTGGCCTGAGTGCAAAGATAAAATAATTGGTGAATATCTGTGACATAGGACAAATTAAAGGCGATATAATTGTTGAGTTTCTTTTAGGATATGTGGTGAATGTTTTCTTTGGATAGGATAAAGGCGATATAATGGTGATGTGTCTTTTAGGATACGTGGTGAAAGTTCTCTTTGGCCTGGGACAAAGAAGAATCGTTGTTTGACATGATCATGACCAGTGGTGTTTCAGATGATAAAGGTTGATAATGATTTTTCTGATAAAGAGAAGCTAGTAGACATTATGATCTACATAATTTTTCTAATAGTTGTTATTCCGCTGCAGTTGTTGATCTAAACTTTGTTTAAGAACTAAACTGCAGTTGTTGATTTAAAACTTGTTGTTTATATTATTCTATTAAGAACTCAACTGTTGAAAGCTAATGATAATTTATTCATCAATATCTCTAGTTATGATATTATTTACTAGGTTATTTAAGCTCACCCTTTTCTTTTTGTTCTATTGTTCAAGAAATGAGAATGTAGCAGGGATTAACGGAAAAAAAGAGGAGAATGAAGTGATGGTCTGAGATAGTTACTATAGTAGTCTTTACTATATTATAAAATAGTGTGAAAATAATAGTGAAAACTTAATTGTGTATTATTGGATATTATGTTGTTGTATTTTGCACTATTGTAATAATTTTATTTTAGTCTTTTGACGGCTCAAATTGAATGGTGTGGTCCCAATTTTAGGGTATCACGCTCATGCCAGAGTTATCCTCCGACGGTCTAAGTCATCATACTTTTGGTAGTTTAATGTTTAATTGTGCAAGTCAAAAACATTAACATTGATCAAACGTCTCGATAAATTCAAACATTAACAACCTCCTTACTAGGAGACTGTAATGTCCTAGAATTTCCACGTCTTTATTAATTAAATTATTAATTTAATTTCCGACAAGTTAGTTTTACGAGATTATTTAAATCCTTTTATGTGATTGATTAATTATGTGATTAAATAATTATGTAATTAATTACTAGAATTAATTAAAGGGGGTTACTAATATGTTATTAAATTAGTAAACAAACCCTAAAGTTTTAATATCAAAATAATTGATAAGTTTCCTATTAATTAAATATTCAATTAAATTGAATATAATGAGTGAATTAAATATAATAAATTAATTAATATGATTATTAATTAATGTAAATAATGTGAAATATTAATAATAATATTTATTAGTCCATTTAGTAATTTAATACTTATGGGTTAGAATATTTAATTATTTATTCAATCTAATTATTTATTTAATCATGGATTGAATAATTAATGTGTAAATTATTAAATTAGCCCAACATGGGTCAATTAGTAGCCCAAGTGGAGAATAATAAAATTTGACAATTTAGTAGCCCAAACAATTTAATAGAAGCCCAATTGGTATTTTAAATTAAAGCCCAATGATTGGCCCACTTGGAAAATACTTAGTTAAACTATTAAATATTAAAAAGTATGCAAAGTGACTCAATTTTGGGACATTATGAAGTCCATCAGCCGAGCAACATGGAGAGGAGAGAGAAAAGAATTGATTTTTTTGTTTATTTTAGTCTATTATTTATTTATTTAATTAATGGTTGTTTGTTTTATTTTTTTTCAAGTACATGGACCATGCTTCTTTTCACCAACTAAGTCATGGCTTGTTAACTTGTGTAAGTATCCAATAGCTAGCTTGTAATGGTCAAAATTATTAGATACATTATGTGTATCTATTAATTTTTTAAGTATACTTGAAATTGATAGATGTTATTTCATTTTTGCTCCAAAATCAAAAGAGAGAGTTTGAGAGAAAAATATTTTGAGAGAGAGCAAGAGAAGGAGAAGGAGTTCTAGGCTAGTTTATGTCTTCAAGATTCACAACCTACTTTGAAAGAAAAAGGAAGATAGTCATTAAATCAAGGTAATGGTTATTTTAAATGAAGTCTTGTTTTTAAATTAAATAAATCATCATGTTAGTATAAACATGTTGATATAGTTATTAATGTGTAGTGATAATATTTATGCCATGCTTGAATTTAATATGCTTGGTTTGTATTTTGGTATCATTTGTATGCTAAAATATGTGTTTAATAGTGTATAATCAAGTCTTGAAATTTATGACCAAAAATATTTTTATAAAACTTAGGTTTGATGTTCTAATATTATAGAACATTAAATCATGAGAAAAACAAAGTTTGAATAACTCAAAATGGAGTTATACAGAAAAAGTTATGATTTATGGTAGTATATGTGATGTAAAATTTTTTTATAAAAAAATAATGATATTAAATCATGAAAAATTAATTTTTCATGTTATAAATTAATATAAGGTGATTGGTAATTTTTTTGAATTTTTATTGAAGAGTTAAAGATTTATTGAATGTATATTTTTATTTAAAATGTGTGTGCCGGAATACTGTTAACATTCTGCGAAGAAGAAAAAATTTAAAGGTTTCCGCGCAATGCGCGCAGCCACTGTTCACCGAAAACACGGAGTCAAACGACGTCGTTTGGCAGAAAAGAAATTTACTCCGCGCGTTATGCGCGGAAGTCGTTCAACGGTTATACAAAACGGCACCGTTTTGGTCCGATAACGTTGTGACGCGCGCCATGCGCGGTAGTTATTTTTCGGCGAAATTACATTTATGCCCCTCCGTGTTTTTCTTGCCAGAATTACCATTTTGCCCTCGGATCAGTTTTCAACTTATTTACGAAAATGCCATTCGGGTTAATTTTAATTAATTTAAATATTTGAAAATTAATTTAAAATTATAACAAAAATAATAATAATACAAAAATAATATTGGGGAGGATATTTTTCAATAAGTTTAATATTTAAATATTTTAAATATTAATCTAGTTAGCTAAACCATGGTTAAGTTAAATAAATTTATTATTTATTTATTATTTTAAATGTTAATAATAAATAAAGATGATAAATTAGCAATTATTATTTAATGCCTATTAAATAATACTTAAAGAGAGATAAAATTTATAAATTAATTATTTATTATTTAAATATTATTAAATAATAAATAAGGATAATTAAGTAATTAATTATTAATTAATTAGCATTAAATAACGATTAATGGAAATTAAGTTATTAGAGTAATAATTTATTATTTAATTTAAATAATAAATAAGAATGATTTGATTATTATTTAACCTTAAATAATAATTAAAATTAATTAAATAATTAATTATTATTTAATTGACATTAAATAATAATTAAAGAGGATTAAGATTAGTAAACTATTATTTAATTTTCTTAAATTAAATAATAAGTAAGGTTAATTACTTAGTTAATTATTGGTTGATTAATATTAAATTAAAGAATGTTAAAATTAAGTCAATAATTATTTATTATTTAATTATAATTAAATAATAAGTAAGTACAATTAGTTATTATTTATTTTAAATAATAACTAGAGTTAATTAATTAATTTCTATTTAATCAAGATTAAATTGTAATTAAATAGAGATTGAGTTAATAAAATAAAATAAATTTAATTTAATTATGATTTAATTAAACAATTGTAATAAGTTGTTTAAGGGTTTAATAAGCGTCCAACACTTAAGAAAAATATTTCTAACTTATTAAATTATTAACCTAATATGATTGAGGGTCTATAAGGTTAATAATATTGTTTTGACTAATGTAATTTATGTGTTAGTACTTATGTGGTAAATAAGTTCATTATTAAGCATATAGTTATGCAAATACGCCGTACTAATTATTAGACCGACTTTATTAATGTTAGGTCTTTCAAAGCAAGTTAGTTAAAGCTAGACAATTATTGTAGCTGAGCAGACAAGCAAGTTCTCTAACCCTACTCATTTATTGTTGAACAAGTTTCTATACTTGTATTCATTGTCAAAGCTTGAAGTGGTTTAATTATTTAAAATTATCCCACATCCATATTGTTTATAAAATCGCACTTAGTGCACTTGAAGCTTATTAGTTCTTGATTCATGAACTATATTAAAAATGTCAAAAGCTAATAGTTCAGCTAGACATTACGTTTATAAATTCAATACTTGAATACTTTTAAAAGCTTATCCAAACCATTGTTGGGTGCAGATTTCTTATATTAAGTCTGAGAATTGAACAACCCTAAATTAGGGGATTTTATGTCGGGAAACCGACTTTGGGCGCCAGTGACTAAATGTAATGCATATACAGCGGGTTGAATAGGTTGATCCCCTTGAAAACCAAATAACTCAAAGGGTCAGAGGAAACTCTATTATACCCTCGTTAGTTCAGGGTCCTTAGTGACCACTCAGCATTTTAAGATTCAAATATTCTGTTTATTAAAATTTGAATCCTGTTTCATTCACAATTGTTATATCTATTGTTGAATCATTGATGATATTTCCCATTCATTCATGATATATTAAATCTATATGATTGTTCTAAACTTGCTGAGCAAACTAGTTGCTCATTCTTGCTATATCATGACCCATTTTTCAGATAATCCTGATTGTTCAAAGAAGGATAAGGGAAAAGGAAAGGCCAGAGCTTAAGTTAGTTTATGCATGCTAATTAGATGCTTAAATTTGTGTTTATTGTTGTTAAATCTTTTGTAATTCCTTATGATAGGAACTGTTTATGTTAAGGTTAATAAACCCTGGTATTGTAACCTTTTTGTAAGGGAACCAATATGTATTATTCCGCGATATTTAAATACAATGTATGTATTTAATTGTTAGTAATGTGTTGAATAGTGAGAACCACACTCGAGGTTATGGAACCCGGATTTGGGGTCGTCACAGAGACCGATGATGATGTGGTATGCTGTTTGTCTCCTTAAAGCTTATTTAGTCTATTTATTTGTAGTTTTGAATTGGTAACTAAAATATGGAAAATCAAAAGTAATTGTGATAGAAAATATGACATTCGGCTCAATTTTTTCCTCATCAGCTATAGGCTTATAGCTCAATAAGGTGTGAATCTTAATTGTACCCTTTATTTTTTTCACTAACTTGCTTGTCTTACACGTACCGTACTTGTAGGGAATAATTAACCAGATTTATAAAGAGATAATAATATGATTCTCTTATAAAATCTTTATATAAATTCCGCTTTATTAGATACTATATTATTTAATGCATTAATTGTTGTACGTTAATTTTCAAATACTGTTTTCAAAATTTAAGTGTACTTGTCCAAACTTTTTCTGCAAGTCGCTCATTCATTCCTATCATTCTCTGTATGCAGATTCTTCCAATATATATATACATTTTTTCATCCTAATTTGAAAATTAAATAAATTGAAATATGTTGATTAATATGAGTTAAAACTTGTTAACTACTTTAAATCTATATTTTTAATTCATAAAATGGGTCTAAAACTGAATTAACCCATAACAAAAATTAGTTAACCAACCTATTAAGACCTAAATAGTTTTAATTAATTATATAGTTCTCAACCTACATTGTGAGGTCTACACCAGCACTTTCCACTTTCCAATTATTCAAACTTAGTTTATATTAAATGCAAAAGTAGCATTATATTTTGTGAGTTTTGGAAGGGAGAAAAAAAGTGGAATCTTCAACCAACATAAGAAAAATAGAAACTTTAAAACTTATGTATGTATATAAATGAAATATCTATTTATATTCTTTCTGTTTCAAAATTAAAAATATAATTTGACTTTTAAAATTAAACGACGGTATATTAAACTTCAAATTGATGTTAAAAATTTTAAGCGAAAAATTTCAAAAAGAAAATTGATGAACTTTATATTTCTTTTCTCTTTTTGTTTGTTCATTAAAAAACTAGAATACGGCATTTGGACATAAAATGTAAGAGAATTGATATTTTCACATGTGTTTATAATATTTTCACATGATTCTCTTTCACATGAGTATAAAGTAGGTCTCACTCCTATATAAAAGTGAACAATATAAAAAATATATGTGAAAATAATATTTTTTAAAATTTAAAAATTTCGGTCATAGGCCAACATTTTATTTAGGCTCCAAAAGATTTCATGGCCCAAAACACTATAGTTTTCTTGGGTTCTCCGGCATTAAGTCATGGTCAGGCTCATAATAACAAAGCATCAAATATATATAGAATAAGTATAAGTATATAATATTTAAATATTATATTTATTTTAATTATTAAAAAATAAAATATGATATTAAAATTCATGTCATATCCTACTTTTTAATAATTAAAATAGATATAGTGTTTAATTATATATTTAAATATTGTATATATAAACTTATCCATCTATAAGATTCACATATTCAAGTAATCACCATCAATCATGGGGCAGATCGATACTAACAAAACGAAAGAGAAACATAAAACATAGACGAAGAAGAATTATAGGAATAATCAATTGTGCTCAATTCAAATTTACAAAAACATTAAAATATTACTCCATAAACAAAAAGAAAATTAAAAATAATTAAATAAATAGCTACCTGGAATTACAAAGAGAGGAAGGAAAAAGAAATATTTGTTCTTGACCTTATAATTGCCACAGTAACCTATCATAATTCGCCCCGTACGTGTTTTTTCCATTCATTATTTCATCAACATGTATTGTATGGCTTGTTCCCATCGCTTACTGAATGGGTAGTTCGATTATGAAACAAATTGTTGCAGGATTGTTTTATTTAATTTTTATTTTAATAATTTTGATACCTTTTAATTGAGAAAATTTTATCCTCCATATTTCAATCCCGATATTTGTTTCTTCTTACTTTATTACCCCCTCTATTTCTTTGCTCCAAAATTTTGATAATTTAATTAATTTTTCTTGGACGAAAGAGAGAATATATCAATCGCGAGATAATAGAAAAATCCCGTATGAATCACCATATCTGACAAGTCGCATATCTAATCTTTTCATCGAGTGAAATTTATTTTTTCTTATCCGTCATTTGTAGATTGAAAAGAAGTATTTATGACTTAATAATCGAACATCAAAGTTGATTATGTCTTAATTTATTTTTATAATTCAAATTGAGATCCTAAAATTATTTTATTATTATAAGTTTAATTTTTGTTATGATTGAGAGTTTTTTCTTTGATTTTATTATAAGATTTTTTCCACTTTATTTTGAGATTTTATTTTTCCACAATTTGTGAGATTTGTTTATTGTTATAATGTTGAGAATAATTATGTCCGTTCATTATATTTATGTTATTATCCCTCTTAAACTAAAACGTTTAAAAAGAACATATAAAGGAAGCTTAAAGAAACTCCTAAAATAATCTCAAATAATTTGAAAACAATCCCCTCTTATTATTAATTACACTCTTTATTTCATAAAGAGTCTCACTACCTTTTTTTTTTTTTTAGTTTAATACTTTTTATAATATTACAATAGTGTCAAAAAAACTTTTGGTGCCTGCATTAAAACCTGACCTATAAGTTGGTAACTGAACTGAAAAAAGAAACTAACTAGTGCTTGTACTAAAAATGATTTGCATTATGTTAATTCTTAAGATTCCATCAACTTTTTGCTCAAAATTTTAACACGTTAGAGAAAAAACGCTATCATGGCGATGACTGGGCAGGTCAGCTTGACGATGTGGCGAAACTAACATGCTTCTCCATTTATATAAATGAACTTTAGGCCAATTTGGGGAAAAATTAGGCTTGAAACATTCTTCATTTTTCTCTCTCGATTCTTCAACTTAGAGTAAAATCATCAACTTTCTCACTTGATTACAGGTTTGCATAGACATTAGAGGCTATTGAGTACCAATTTGAAAGGATGAACTCGTCTTGAAGTGGAATTGTGAATGAAATTGGAGGGAAAAATGTAGTTCAACCATCTTGAATCAATGGATTTAACCTGAGTTTTCATGTTGCTTCTACTGTGGAGTAATTGTGAGAATATGGGAGGTAAGGAAAACTGGTACAAAATACCCAGAAAGGCAATTTATTGGGTGTATTAATTATCGGGTAAACTCCAGGTAAGTTTATTTATAAAAAAAAATTGTTTTCAGATTTGCTCATTTGAATGGTTGCTGTAATAGGATAAGAGAGATTACTATGGATTCTTTACATGTTATGATCCACTATTTTATGACAGAGCTAGAGATATAATTGAAGATTTGACAATGAAATTGAAGGGCAGCAGAGAGATGGTTGATAAAATGAAGACGGAGTACAAAACATCCAAGAAGACGATTTATTGGGTGTATTAATGGATTATATATATATCATCAATTTTCTTGGACAGGGCAGAGATGGCATGGGATGGGCTGGGCTGGGCTGGGATGAGGGAGTTTTAATTTTTTTAACTTTTTTGGGCCAGGCTACAGTCTGCCCGGCCAGGCTACAGTCTGCCCAGCCCTCCAGTGGCTCCGCCTCTGTTCATGACCGCGGTAATATACTTATTTTTTTCATTTATACTATTAAAGAAGATTTTAATAAGTGGGGGCTAGTAGAGAGAATTCTCTCACAAATAAACATGTTGTGATGGTAGGAGAAAATTACTAGCATTTATTCTACAGGTTAACCAAGGTAACCATCATTCATAAATTTAGATTAAAGCAAAAGGAAAGTAGTCATCTATATGATAATGTATGAAAGTATTATGAATGTGAAATGTCTACCATTTCTACCACCAGCATAACTCAATCCATTAGCTGTCCAATATGCATACAGGTACAGAAGCAAACCTTTCTTTTATAATTTGCATATTTACGCATTAAATATAAAATAAAATATCCACAAGATGAGTTTATAGTATCAGAAACAGTAAAGTACCAACAACTTTCTTAGTTCCAAGAATTAAAAGATCTAGCATGACATTGCATGTATGATAAATTTGTTGCAGCTAGCTACTACATTCTATAACAACTAAAACAGTAATAACAGCTAAAACAATAAAAAAAAAATAAAAATTAACTAATATAACTACCACCTCATATTCTATAGTTCATCATCATTAGGCTCTTCATCTTCAGAATCTGCAGTATTTCCACTACTCCTATCATAAGCCTGTTTTATAACAGGATTGCACACAGCTTCCAATTCTTTCATTTTCTCAACAAAATCATCTTTTTCCGCAATTTGGTTATCATCCAGCCACTCTAGAGCATCCTTCAACGCGCTCTCAATCTTCTCCTTGTCTTCAGAATCAATCTTGTCAGCAAGTTTGTCGCCGTCATTGATGGTGTTCTTCATGTTGTAAATGTAAGACTCAAGTTGGTTTTTAGCATCGACTCTTCCTTGTGCTTTTTTATCCTCTTCTGCAAACTCCTCAGCCTCCTTCACCTTTTTATCAATCTCCTCCGGGCTGAGCCTTCCCTTGTCGTTTGTTATGGTAATCGATTTCAATTTTTTTGCCGCCTTGTCTTCTGCCTTAACGTTTAGTATTCCATTTGCATCAACCTCAAAAGTAACCTCGATTTGTGGCACACCCCTACAAAAAACAAGAGGATGAGATTCCGTTGAGAATGCCAAGCCCACATTATACATTAAGGAATGTGGACTAATTTTATGTTTAATATAGATTGTGAATAACATGGAACTGTAAGTAACATAATAGAATAGTAATATATGAGTCATTTCTTTACATTATTCTATTCCATATATCAACATATGTCAATATTAACTATAGACATGAATTTGATGTCATATATAAGAGCACTCGTACATAAATAACCAGAAGTTAGTTTCAATATCATTATCATTTGAAATCGTCCTTTACGGTTATTTTTATCTTACTTGTTAAAGTAACCTCTTAACTCAAAAAAGAAATGTATGGAAAAAACAAACAAACAGAAATTTAAAGTTTTCACATTTAATAACTTCATTGAACTTGCAACATACAAACAATATTGATTTTTTTTATTTTTTTTTGGCGCTAAACAAATAGTTTTCATTTGGTTCTAACCGGAGGGAACATCCAAGCCTCTATTATTGTTCAATAAATATTACCTTGGAGCAGGTGCAATGCCAGATAAATCAAACTTTCCAAGTTCATAACAATCTTTTACCATGCTCCTTTCACCTTCATAGACCTATTAATTTTAGAAGGCAAATATTAGGTCAAGAAGTAAAATGCAAAAATCCCTCGATAAACAATAAAAGTTTTTTTCTTCTTTCATCATGTCTTTTTCCATACCTTGATTGAGACTGTGTTTTGCTGGTCTTGGTAAGTTGTGAAGATCTGAGAATTCTTGGTTGGGATCCTACTGTTTCTTATGATCAATTTTGTCATCACCCCTCCAACCGTCTCGATACCCAAACTCAAAGGAACAACATCAAGGAGAACTATGCCTGCAGAAAAAGAGGACAAAACCACACTCAAAACATAAAGCAAAACTTATGTTACACAGATAGGTATTAGTTTGGTAATGGTTGGAGCAACAAACTCGGATTCGGCAAGAAGCTCATTTTGTGACAGTACGGAGGGAGAATTGGCCCAAAAGTTGGATAGGGGTCAAGACGCTGTCGGGCGTCCGCGGCCAACTCAAGTGCCTCCGAACAGAGTGTCTGATTTGACACGATATTTTGAAGAGTACAACATGGGTACTCTTCAATTAATCTTGCCAATTTTCTACATTAAAATGATTATCCGGTATCTATATCTTTGTTCGAGTGTCAATGTGTTAGACACGGGTACTTTAGGGCAAACTGAACAGACTCCACCTTAAGATTAAAATAACTACAAAACAAAAATTAAAACAAATTACCTTCAGTTTGTTTTCCACCTTCGCCGCTGAGAATTCCACCTTGAACAGTGGCACCGTAGGCAACAGCCTCATCTGGATTGACATTCCTGCTTAGTTCTTTCCCCCCAAAGTAATCCTTCAAAAGTTGTTGCACCTTAGGAATTCGAGTGCTCCCTCCAACAAGAACAACTTCATGAATATCGCTCTTTTTCAAACCTTTATCCGCCATAGCCTTCTTAACCGGTCCCATTGTCTTTTTGAACAAATCCACATTCAATTCTTCAAACCTAGCCCTTGTCAATGGCTCCGAGAAGTCATTACCATCAAAAAGTGACTCTATCTCAATGCGGACTTGGTGTTGGCTACTCAACGCCCTCTTAACTCGCTCACATTCCTTTCGAAGCTTTCCAAGAGCCTTGTTATCTGTGCTAATATCTTTATTATATTTTTCCTTTATCAACTTGATGAAATAGTCCATTAGCCTATGATCAAAATCTTCTCCTCCCAAATGGGTGTCGCCACAGGTTGAAAGAACCTCAAAAACGCCGTCATCAATGGTCAAGACGCTTACATCAAATGTACCGCCGCCAAGATCAAAAACCAAAATGTTCTTCTCTCCTTTTTTCTCATCCAGGCCATAGGCGATAGCTGCTGCTGTAGGCTCGTTGATTATCCGAACTACATTGAGCCCTGCAATGGTGCCAGCATCTTTTGTGGCCTGCCTCTGCGCATCATTGAAGTAAGCTATCCAATAAACACAAAAAACACCAATTAAAATCAAAACAAAAGTCCTATAATAAGGACTATATATCTATTGAAATCATAAATATGAAAGAGCTTCTATGTTGTCTAATAACCATTATCAAAAACATTGATCACATTCACCATATAAACAAAGTACACACAATGTACTATGCATCCTGATTCTAGAGAGTACAAAAGGAGCAATCCATTTGGGCAATCTATAAAAACAAGTTGCATTAGTTTAGCAAAGAGTTGCATTTGATATGAACTGTTTTATACTAGTATTGCAACTTGTTTTTGTTATATTATACTTGTATTGTAGTCCAATGAACTGGCTAATTCAAACAGTCTGGAATTAGGATCCTTTTATTACCAACATAAAGTAAGGGATTTCGATTCTACCTGGAACGGTGACAACAGCGTTTTTGATCTTCTTTCCCAAATATGACTCCGCTGTCTCTTTCATCTTCCCCAATACCATAGCGCTTATCTCCTCAGGGCTAAACACCTTAACCTCATCTTTAACTTTCACCTCTATATAAGGCTTGCCATTTTTGTTCACAATCTTATAAGGTAACAATTTCATATCTTTCTGAACCTCTGGATCATCAAACCTACCAATCATTCCATACCAATATCAAATTCAACTCTCAAAACACACAAAATCAAGGAAAGTAGTAAACAAAGAATAATCACTTACTTTCTTCCAATTAGTCTCTTAACATCAAAGATTGTTCGTTCTGCGTTGAGGGGTGCTTGATTTTTCGCAGCCTCCCCAATCAAACGCTCCGTATCAGTAAATGCAACCCATGATGGGGTGATTCTGTTGCCTTGATCATTGGCTACAATCTCAACAATATTGTTTCGATATACGCCCACACAAGAATATGTAGTCCCCAGATCTATCCCAATCACTGTTTCATTATTTGAAGAATCCTCAGAAGCTACTGCTATTCCAAACAAAGATCCTACAAAGTACAAGAAAAATACTTTAAAAAAAAGTACAAAAGAAAATAAACATCAAGCATAGTCAAATAGATTTTCTCTATCTTGAATTCAGCTTGGCTTATTCAAAACCATAATTCAATTTAGAGATTCTGATTAATTTTTCCACAAAAACAAATTAATTAGGAATCATATTCATAGAAAAGCAGCTTTGTTATTCACTATTGAAAACAGCTTCCCACAATTAACCAAACCACTGCCGCTGCTGGGCCTGGAGTTATTGCGCCGGACGTCGGCGCCTACTGCTTGAGGGATGTGGCCGCCGCCAGATTGAAACAGAAGGGGATCTGGGCTGCCTACCTCTTTCCCTTGTTGTTCTAACCTTTTCTTTTTCTGGTAATGGCTTTGGATAGTGGTGGTTAGATGATGAAGGCGATGAAGCAGATGGAGACTGAAGGATATTCAAACTACAGTCTCAAATAAAACCCACAAAAGATCACCAACTCAAATAGTTTTCAGAGTATCGGAGCTTCGGCGAGCCATGATTTTTCAGATTGACGGAGGCGAAACCTAGTGAGAGAAAGGGAGGAGGGATTCCCTAGGGCCTGCAAATCGTGTCTCTGCATGCATTAAGGTGTTTATACTCATGACCAACTTTTTTATTATATGTGATGTTCATATTGTGTCACAAATTGTCCACCAACCAAAGCATCAAATATATATGATTTACATATTCAAGTGATCACCATCTATCTTGAGGCAGTTCGATACTAACAGAACGAAAGAGAAACATAAAACATAGACGAAGAAGAATTATAGGAATAATCAATTGTGCTCAATTCAAATTCACAGAAACATTAAAATAAATAATTAAAAATAAAGAAAGAAAAGAAAGTACAAATAATTAAATAAATAGCTACCAGGAATTACAAAGAGAAGAAGGAAGAAGTAATATTTGTTCTTGACCACCACCAATGTCTCTGTAATTTTATTTGTATGAGAAACAGAGGTCTATAGGCGTATTTATAGTAGGTTTTTTGTATAAGCTGTTTATTTGTTTTCCTATTATGATTACAATTGGCCAACATAATTGCCACAGTGTTTGAGCTATCATAATTAGCCACGTACGTGTTTTTTTGCATTCATTATGTCATCAACAGTTTCATGGCTTGTTCCCGCCATCGCTTACAAGTTCAATTATGAAACAAGTTATAATTGGCCAACAAAATTGCCACACTGGTTGGCCTATCATAATTAGCCACGTACGTGTTTTTTCCATTCATTATGTCTATTAATTATACTCCATCATTTCCATTATATAAATCGTTTAAGACATGATTATATATATTAAGAAATGTCATTAATACTAATGTTAGGCAATTAATGTTAGTTTGAAATTCCATTACTACCCATACACTCATTAATTACTCTTCCTTCTCTCTCTCTTAAGTATTTCATCTTTAAGAATAGACTAGGAAATGATTAAATTTGTTCTCCTAGATATATGTAAAACGACTTATATTTTGAAAAGAAAAAAAACTTCTAAAACGACCTATATAATGGAAAGGATGGAGTATTTATGTTAACATCCCTCTTAACCTAAAACGTTTAAAAATATTAACATATAAAATAATATCAAATAATTTGAAAAACTATCCCCTCTTATTATTAATTATACTAAATTAACTTTTGGTACTAGTGTAACCCGACTTATAAGTTGTACCTGAACTGATTTTTTTTTTTAATTTGCACTGAAAATAATTTGCATTCCGTTAATTATTAAAATTCTATTCACTTTTTTTTCAATTTTTTAACACGTCACAGAAAAAACGCAAATGGTGATGATTGGGCAAGTCAGTTTGATGATGTGGCCAAGCCAACATGCTTCTCCATCTATATAAACGAACTTTAGGACAAGTTGGGGAAAAATTAGGCTTTAAACATTCTTCATCTTTCCCTTTCGATTCTTCAACGTAGACTAAAATTATCAGTTTTCTCACTTGATTACAGGTTCGCATAGACATATTAGAGGCTATTGAGTGCCGATTTGTAAGGATGAGCTCATCTTGGAGTGGAATCGTGAATGAAATTGCGGAGGAAAAATGTAGTTCATCCATCTTGAATCAATGGATTTAACCTGCGCGACTACTGTGGAGCAATGGTGCGAATGTGGGAGGTAAGGAAAGCTGGTACAAAACACCCAGAAAGGCGATTCATTGGGTGTATTAATTATAGGGTAAGCTCCATGTAATTTTTTTTTTAAAAAAAATAAAATTGTTTTCAGATTTTTTCTCATGTGAATGGTTGCTATAATAGGATAAGAGAGCTTACTGTGGATTCTTTAAATGTTATGATCCATCATTTTTTGACAGAGCTGGGGATGTAATTGAAGATTTGATATTGAAATTGAAGGGCAGCAGATAGATAGTTGATAAAATGAAGACTGAGTACAACACACCCAGGAAGACGATTTATTGCGTGTATTAATGGATTCAACCTGAGTTTAAGTCGCTGCCATTGTGGCTTCTTGGCTACTACTTGGGAGAATGATGAGAGTTTACAGGCCATCATCTCACAATTGGTTCTTTTGTTCATGGCAGGCTGAGGTTTAAGGGAAAATTAGTGGTTGGGAATTCTCAGGCCTTAGAACTGAACTCTTAACTGAGTTTCATAGTTCACCTGTTGGAGGGCACTTTAGTAGAAGGGTACTTTTGAAAGGATCAGTAATTTCTTTTATTGGCCAATTATGAGGACTAATATTATCACATTTGTGAGGGAATGTGAAAATTTTCATCTCAACAAGCATGAAACCACCCCTATACCAGAATTGTTCTAGCTTTTGGCTATACCTGAAGTACCATGGAAAGACATTTCCATGGATTTTATCGAAGGCCTGACTATTTCTCATGGTTATAGTGTTATCTTGGTGGTCATTGACAGATTGACAAAGTACCCATTTTGTGCGTATTAAACATCCATTCACAGCTGTTACAGTGGTTACGTGCTTTATTAACAACATTCACAAGCTCCATGGATTACCAACTTCTAATGTGTCTAATAGAGATAAGATATT
The DNA here is from genome assembly GCA_947179155.2 of Hedera helix. Classification (NCBI taxonomy): domain Eukaryota; kingdom Viridiplantae; phylum Streptophyta; class Magnoliopsida; order Apiales; family Araliaceae; genus Hedera; species Hedera helix. The sequence goes on from OX359271.1 coordinate 8,217,422, forward strand.
CATTGGACACTTTTGACAATCCTTTTCTAAGTTTTTGGGCATTCAGTTGCAGCTTAGCATAACTTACCATCGACAAACTGTGAGGCTTAATCAGTGCTTGGAAATATATATACCTCATTTGCATGTCTAGTCAGAGACCTAAACTGTGGAGTGAATGGTTGGCATTAGCTGAGTGGTGGTATAACACTCAGTACCATAGTGGAGCTCATTTAACCCAATTTTAGTCTCTTTATGGGTATGGCTCCACATCTTTATTTCTATCAGTTTAGGCAGCTTACAGACCCCACAACCAAGGCTTTTTGTCAGGTTAGGAACCAAATTTTGCACTTGCTCAAAGACCATTTGGATAAGGTGCAGAACAGAATCGAGGTTTATGCAGATTCTAATTGAGTTGAAAGAAGTTTTGAGGTTGGTGATACGGTTTACTTGAGGATTAAACCATACAAACAATTTTCTATGACTTAGTCCTAAATTGAATTCCAAATATTATGGGCCTTGTTTGGTACTAGCTTGTGTGAGTTCCGTGGCTTACAAATTACAGTTACCGGTGGGTACTCGTGTTCATCCAATGTTCCCTGTGACAATCCTTAAGAAGAAAATTGGGTCCAATGCTTGGTATCCCAGTTTTGCCTTCTGTTGATGATCATGGATGTTTTGTCATTGAGTCCATTGCTATTCTGGATAGGCGTATGGTTAAGCGTCATAATGTTGCTGCTGTGGAAGTTTTAGTTCAATCGTCCAATACACTTTTAACTGAGGCTACTTGGGAAGACTGGGCTGCTTAACATGCAAGATTTCCTCTTAGAAAAGATGACAAATGTTTATTTTGCCCTTTACATATTATTGTTTGACCGTACTTTAAAGTTTTGATTATCTTGGACTAAGCAGTTGGGTGGATAATTTATTTAATATTGGGCTAAGTAAAATTAAGACACAACAAATTAAAATTAGAGGATAAAACACATATTAATTTTAAATTAAAAATTCAATTCAACTAGCCTATACATAATACATAAGGATAATAAGTCAAGTTAAAAAGAGAAAAAACCTAATTGCCATGATACATTTTTTTTCAAGAAAAGAAAATTCTTCTATTTTGAATAGAGAAAAAGATACTTAGATATTATTTTTGGCAACACAAAACCCCGAGCCTCGGGTAATTCTTTATTTAATTTGGCTTATTACGCTTATTAATATGGATAGTGATTTATTTTCTTTCAATTCAATTCATGTATATTTATAAATATTTTTAAACATTAAAATTGTAACATTAATCTTTATAATGTTAAAAATACTTTTAAATACAAATATATATATAATATTAAAATAACATATTTTTATTAAAATTACGTTATTTTAGAGAATTTTTTTTAAAAATAAGTGGAGTCGCGGATGACATTTTTGTAAATAAAAAAAAATTAAGTGGGACCACTCTCTTTTAATATTATTATTATTTTTTAAAAAATCTCCAAAATGACATACTTTTAATAAATATATATTATTTAAGAGATATATACTTTAGATCAATCATCATCATTATTATATTTACTTAGACCTATATATTTTTGGGTAAATGACAAAATTGTACTCTAAAGTTAACGACTTCTTCATTTTTAACCAACATATTTGAAAATCAACAATCAACTCTCTAATTATTTTTTAAAAGACAATCTTATTCTTTTTGATCGGTACTTCGACAACTTTTTGGTCTAGAATACGTGTTGATCACATAAATTACTATATGTGACCGTCTAAGACCAAAATTTAGCTTAATTTCCATATAAATACTGGGGAAAAAAGTAATAACATACAAAAATAAAAACACAAAATTAAAAAAGCACAATTCATTTAATTTCTTATTCGACCTGGGAAAAAAATCCCTAAATGATGCTTCTTCTTCACTAGTTGAAGCCCCAACTCATCAAATTACCCCACTATCAATACACATGTCTGATCAAAGTAAGATGCCAAAGCAATGGCACACTAAGTCCACATGCATGCAAATCTAGTGGGGCAATGAAACCCAAACGGCCTAGACAACAACTATGTGGATTCAATTCGAAGATTTTCAGAGTGGCAAAAGCTTCTTTTGCAGCCGCAGCAGAACATACAATGCTTCTCCGATGACGGCATGGTACTGCTGATTCGGACAAAAAATATCCACTTGCCAATATATAAGTTGTAGTTTTAGATTTGGATTTTGTGGCTGGTACATGAAATTTTTGAGGAATATTTGTGTTCAGGAATATTGATTTAGAGGAATCAAATTAGGTTAGGGAGAAATCTAGTTTGGGATAATTTTTTTGTTTGAATGCATTTTTTTTTGGGGGTTGTGGATTTTTAAGGCTAGAAAGTCAATTTAATATATTTTTAAATTTAAAATTAATATAATTTAATTAATTTATATTAATATAATAATAAATATAATAAATTATTTAGATAAAAGTATTACTAATCGTAAAATTTATTATTTTTAAAATTTAAACTAATTATGTTAATTTTAAATTTAAAAATATTTTAAATTAATTTTTAAAAAAATAATATTAATTTTATAATTTAGAATAAAGAGAGTATAAATTATCTATACATATCTCAAGCTAAATGAAAAATGAGATTTATATTTATTTATTGAATATTTTTTAATATTAATAATTTGTGAATTTTTAAATATTTTTAGTAATTTGGATATTTTATATATTATTATGTGTTTTTATTATTTTTATTTTGCAGGAATAATGGCTGAAGGGGGTAAATTTGTAAATACCATGCAAAAGGAGCGACAGACTTTTTGTTTTCTTTTTATTTTTTATTGCAGCGGGTCTCACTTGATTTAAGTCGTTTCCTTCAGCAGATTTTTATTTGGTTTTATTAGTGGGTCCTGTAATTAATTAAAAGGGGTGGTTTTTGCTTATTTTATTAGACTTTTATTTGTATTCTAAATTCTATTAAAGTTTGAAAAAATTAGGGGTCTATAAATACATAGCAAGATAGGCTAAATAAAAATAATTAACATAAATTTAACATAATTAGGATTAGAATAAATTAGGAGAATAATTATTTAAAGATCTGAAGAAGAATTTAATGAGGAGAATTACAAGAATTGAAAGAAAAATTGGATAACGTGTTTCAAATACAAATTTTATTCTCTAAATTATTCTCTTTAATTTTTGTAATTTGTACATGATGGATTATTTTGTGAAATTGATTTATTTTTCAGTTATGAGCTAATTTTTTATTAATATTGCAATGGAACTAATTGTGTAGTTCAATTAATTTGTTTTCTTTTTAATTATTGATGACTATATATAAATTGTTTATCATATTTTATGCGTTCATGTATTAATTATCTAACTAGTAATTAATGGGATAACCTATATGAAATTGAGAGATGAATTATAGATTTGGATCTGGATATGATAACATATGTTCATATATATACATGTGATGGATTCATAATTAGTATATAGGATAAAGATATACCTATGTATCTTATGCAACCTTAAAGAGGATATGATAAAAACGGAGAAGTTGCCAACTTTAGGGTATAATTTTGTCATTTGCACTATATTTTTTAGCATTAAATTTTTGATGATGTGGATGAAAGATATTAATAATTATTAAAGTTTTTATTGTGTTTAGTCCAATTTTCCGCTCTTCTGACAGGGAATTCACTAAGGATATTCTCGATCTTTATAATTAAATCACTAAGATCTCTTACAACACTGAATCACTAAGATTTTTCGTGTCACTAAGTCTCGGTATAGGTCACTAAGACTTGGCTCACTAAGAACCATCACAATTGGACACTAAGTCCATCCCACACAAGGTCTGATTCACTCAGAATCAGGCGAGTCACTAAGTCTCGTCTTTCTGCTGCGGTTGATAATAGTGTTTGAGGTGCTGCTAAGTTGTTATTAAGTTCTTTTTCACTGATAAAACTTAGCAACTAAGTGATTGATCTCTAAAGTCATTTGATGTGTCTTTTTCTCTCTTGCTCTAATCACTCTCTTGTCAATCCTCCAAATAGTTTACGAACTTTGGGTTGATGATATGCTCTTTTTGCAGATCGATTTTCTTCTCCTTCTATTCTCTCTTTTTGAACTCTACGATTTAGAGATTCAGTTCTATCTTTTTCTTCCTTTTGATTTTTCACTCTCCCCTCCTCACTTCTTTTTTAAATGTCAAATAAGAATTTATATTTATAGAGAGATGTCTGATGTTTTGCCCATTGTAGAGTAGTCGTTACTTCATTTAATGTCACAATCTTAGAAGATCTCGATGTTGACATTTATAGATAATTGTCAACTTGCTTTCAGCTTTGTCTTCATTTTCAGTATGATAAAAATGGCAACCACGTGGATTACATCACACAATACTTTTTTTATGACGCCCCCAAATTCGGGTTCCAATTCCTTGAACTTAGTGCTCACGATAATAAACATCCAATCAGCTCTAAACAACATATATCTACTAATGCAAAAAAAATAAACATAAGTTGTCTGTTACAAAAGGTTCACTATGATCCCTAGGTCTATAACCTTAAATAAATATATCATGAACAGTAAAAAATTACAATTAAAGTTCATGTTACATAATTAAACATAGATAGATTAACTAGACATGCAATCAGTTACGCCTTAGCTTTGCCCTTGCCTTTATTCTTTCCGAAAGTTTCTGGTTTAACTATAATTTATTTCATGATATATAATAAGTGTAAGCAACGACTTTGTTCAGTAAATTTAAAATGAATAATGAAAGATATCACGAATGAATAAGAACGATAACTAGAATGGTTCAATAATGAATAACTGAGCAACATAAGTAATATACAAATGAATGAATGAATGAATATTGATTATTTACTGTTGAGTGATCCAAAGGACTATGAACATAACTAATGAATCAATAATTTGAATGACCCTTTTATAATTTTAATCTGTCAGTTTTCACTTGAGAGGATCAACCTCTTATATCCCATGTGTATGCATAACATTTAAATTTGACTGCATTGGATATCTGACACTTAATTTCCCCTATCAAGGGTTGCTCTCTTAATCTAAGAATCCGTACCAACAACTGGTTTAGATAGCTCTTAAAATATATAACATCCAAACATCTAGCCGAAATAATTGGCATAGACTACTTCTTAAACAGTTCATGGATAAAAGAATTTTAAATGCTTCACATTTCAATAATAGAACATGAATTAAATTGCACTATGTGCGAATGTCAATAATAATAACGATGTGGAATAATTTACAATAATTAAACCACTTAGCATATATTTGAAAAATATAATTCGAGTCTGAGTTAAAAAACTTGCCTTGATCTTTGACTATGGCTTACACAATTAAATTACTTCATTTGAAAGACTTAATATTAAATAGTTTTATCTTTCAATCAGTATAACACATAGAGATTCATACTTAATTCTTAAATAAATTGTCACTTAAGCACATAATTCTCTATTTAATAACACATAAATTACAAGACAATATTATCACCCTGGACAATATTTTAATTACTAAACAATATTATTATACACTTAATAATACCTAATTCACTTACTAATGTTTTTAATTATTTAACAACATCTTAATTAGTTACTAATATTATTAATCATTTAATAATATTTAACCACTTACCATTATTATTAATTATTAATAATAAGCTAATTATTTACTGTTATTATTAATTACCTAATAATAACAATTTAATTGTTAACTAATATTATTATTTAATAATATTTTAATCATTTAGTAATATATAAACACTTAAACAATTGAATGTAACTTGTTTAATTACTTTTTTTTTAATTCCTTACTTTATTTATTATAATAATAAATAAATAATTTGATTCTTTTTAATCACCATATTTATTATTTAATATTATTTAAATAATAAACAAGTACATTTATGTATTATTTAATTTTAATTAAATAATAAATAATTATTTTATGTTATTATCTTTATTTTTTTTTAACTCAATTGTATTTATTAATAATTCTTAGTGGACTTATTATGTTTATATCTCTTGGATATATTTAGTGAATAAGTATACATGCACAACTGATGATCTTTTATTGGTTGAGATCAATGTCAGGTCACACCTTTTAATGGTTGAGATCAATGTTATGTCATGTGTTGTGTCCGGATGTAGTGCATATGTACTTGTCCATATTTAGTATATTTTATTTTACACACAAAATATTTTTCTTTTAAGTTTTCAACCTCATTTACTATTTTTAAATAAACTACTTCTTTCTAAAATTGCAAAATTTATTAAAAATCGATATTTCATCATACAATTCTGAAATTTACATGGTAGCTTCTTGTAATCAGAGATTACTCTCAGTTAAAATTTCATAATTTTATGAGTTACACGCTTCAAGATATTGCAGTCTTAATTTTTAAATTTTAAAACTTTGTTGGGTCATATCTCAGTCATCCGAGGTCGGATTGAGCTCATCCTTGGAAGTGGCTTCACCATACCATATACTTTCAGATCTAAAAAGGCTAAAAATTTTAAAATAAGTTAACTGTCCGAAACAGACCCTTTAAATTTCTGGGTAGGGGATTTTTCAGTTTTTTCGACAGTGGACTATTTTATGAGAAAATTCACCAAAATTAACTCCTTCATTATTTTTCAGTCGTTGCACTTAAAAATTTTTCGTAACTTATAGATCTACCAACCGAAGTTGACGAATCTTAAAAAAGATTTATGAAACGTGAACAGTAATCATCCCAAATGGACTAAAATTTTAGGGCATTGAAACTTGATTTTATACTTCTTTTTATATTCAAAGCACACCAACACACATAATGAACATGTTTAACCATATGTCTATATATATAACATAAATCTATCATCTAAGCCACATAAATCACATAACCAACTTATATATTCTAAAATACACAAAAATCTAACTAAGCATAAAATTAGGGTTTCTCTAAAAAATATGTTCATATGAACTTTTCTTCCTTCAAATCACATATCAAGCATGTTCATGTATAGAACCAATATATTAAACTATAGATCTACATTTAGAATCATAGATCCAATATGTTAAGGCTTTTCACACCATCAAAATATATTTTATGCATAAAAATACATTTTAACCATAGAAAATCATTTATATCCATAGATTTAGATATATATCCAGAAATACACATATTTATACCATTGTAAATCATAACTTCATATATACCACAACCAACCTTAACAAATATCATATATACTACATATATTAACATAAAAATTAAATGATCTATAAGCACTTTTCAACCTTTTTGTCTTTAAAGCTCTTCTTTTCTCTCTTCTAAAGTAGGTCATGAAGGTAAATGACATTCAAGGCTAATGGTGCACAAATGGCCTGCGGCCCGGACTTGATCTGGCCTGGTCAAGGCCTGGCCTGGCTCGGCCTGGCCTGAAGGCCACAAACATGCCACATTTTTTAAGCTCAGATCCGGCTCGGCCTGACCTGCCAATAAGCCCGGCCTGGTCTGGCCCGGCCTGGCTGAGGCTTGGCTCAGCCTCGCTTGGCCTAGTTCACCCAAAGGTCGGTCTGACCTGCCAATTTTCTTTATTCGCTACTCCAATTCTCCCACTGCAGACGAAAACTTCATCTTTGTGGCAACTCATTCAATAAACAAAATAAAATTGATGTCTTTTAATACGTTCATTCATGCATATTTGTTTATATACGAATAAAGAAATCCATGAAAATACATTGACTAGTGTAATATATAAGAATTTTCATTACCTAGCTAGTAACCTATACTTCTTATAGATTTTTCATTGCATTTTTATTTTAATAAATACTTAGCGTAACAACTACAAAGTCATTTGTAAAATAATAATGATAATAAAAAAGATATTTTTTATTATTTTAATTTGAAAGTTGTAACTTGTAATACATTACTTTTAATTAATATATCAATTAAGTTAAACATTTTAATTGGTATTTTAATAATATTTAAAATTACTAAAAAAATTATTTGAATAGATCGAATCAGACTGGACTGGACTGGCCTGGTCTAGCCTGACCCAAGGCCTGTCCTGCAGGCCTCAACATGCCCCGTTTTTGAGCGCCAAGCCCGGCCTGACCTGGCCTGGTCAACGACCAAGGCCTGGCAGGCCCAGGCTGGGCCGGCCTGTTGTGCATGCCTATTCAAGGCTATCATCCTTGAACCTCCAACTCACAAGAGTTCTACGAACTCTCTAGAGATTCTCTCTATCTAACTTTCTCTCTTTTTCTTTCTTTTCTCTTGAGAGCTTCTCTCTCTAAAACTACTAGCTCTTTTGAAAATGTAAGTATTCTAATGTTGGTCAAAGAGGTTTTTAATTAATTCAAATCTATCTTCCAACATCTATACATATAACTTCCATATGTATAGATTTATCTCTATTTTTATCCAATCCAATCCCACTTGGAGATATTATGTACTTTCTAGCCAATCATCCTTGCCAACTAAGAGATTACATGGGACCCAAGGAATCCATCTCTTATTATCCTCTAATTTTGATTTATCTTAACTATCTATTTTGTAGAACAATTTACCAAGACTTTAACTTTTACTTAATGCACCACTTGGGCTAATGTTTGGGCCACTAAATAAATTCTATTGGGCTACACTAGTAAGTCATTGGGCTACTAGTATACTTGATAATTAATTCAAGTAATGAGCTAGTTTAATTAATTATATGATCACACATTAAATATCTACAAGTCCAATATAAAATTAATTATTTGGGCTTGTTTAAATAATTTACAAGGCTAGTCCATTAAATTAAATTACATACTTAGACCATTAAATAAATTCACATAATTTGACACATTGTCACATTTAATAATCCTCTTAATTTAATTACATAGTCCAATTAGACTTGTTAATCACTAAGTATAATTGAATTATTTATTAATATTAAATTTCATTAGGTTAGTCCATTAAATTATTTACTTGGACTTCCCTTAATTAAATCAAACACATAGTCACAAAGTCAACCATTCACATAATGATTTAAATTAATTCTCAAAAAATTAAATTAATTAGAAATTAAATTCTTAATTTTATTTATAAAGTCACTTAAAATTCTTGGTCATTATATTTTTACCTGATCTTCATCATAAGCATCCAATGGTCAGCTGATATTTCAAAATCAAACTAGCCAGTAGTCACTAACATCCTCTGTTTTTCAGATTTTATCTTTGACTTGGAGAATTTGCGTTAAGCTCTTCAATCTGTGTCATGCCCACTTTTAGTAGTCTGATAACTTTCACTCTAACATATGAATTGATCGTATAGTAGAGATTCTACAATACGATTAGAGCTTCAATACGATTTATATTCTTATACGTTCTTCTTTCATCTATACGACCATGTCTTCATAATACAAACTGAGTCCTTCTATACAATCTTGTGAATTGAATACAATTTTGTCTTCTCAATACGAGCTGATCTTTGTCATTTATATTTGAACTGAGTCTGTAATACAATTAGAACTTGCCTTCACAATATGAACTGAATCTTGCCTTATGATTTAGCTTCTTGTAATACGATTTAGCTTCTTGCAATACGATTCAGCTTCTTACCACGATTTAGCTTTTTGCAATACGATTCAGCTTCTTACAATACGGTCATATCTTTTCAATGTGAACTTGTCTTTTATTCTATTATCAGCTTTACGATCTATAGTCTTCATGATTAGCTTTGATCTTTGACTCTACAAGTCCTTTTACTTCCTTAAACTTGTCTCTGTTTAGTGCATTCCTTTTGTCGCAATGAAAATTTTGTTTCTTAGATCTTTTCATGTCAATATCATCATTCTCCATGATATCTTTGTTTGTTTACTTTGAGCTTGTTCTGAGGTCAGTACTTCTATTAATTGAGTCTTTGTCTGAACTTCTTACTTAAGTTCATCTTCTCTATCTTGATCAAGTCCCCCTTGTCGTGTTATTCTTTGTCAACATGATTTATAGTCAATACCTTTGTGTATCAATGTCTAGTCATTTATTGACACTCTTTGTTCCTTATCTTCTATTAATTGTTGAGTTGTGCTTTGTGCCTTTTCTCCTCCTTCAAATCATCCTTAGTCTTATTCAGCTACATCTTTTTTTGTTTATCTTTTCTGACTAGTACTTAGCTTGCTACATTGCTGGAGAGTTCTTTGACGGAGTCATCTGTTGTGGTGAATTCATCTCTTTATGCTTCACCAATCTGATGATCTTCATTCTGTCGCTTCGACTTGTTCTGTGCATGTGAACTTTCATATCATCTTTCTGCAAGATGCCTTCTGTCTTTTACTTTGATTTTCTTTTTGATTTAATCTTTACTATACGACTCAGAATGAGCTTCATAAACTAGTCTTGTGCTCTACGATTGCCATTATTATAAGATCTCTTTTGCAATACGATCTTTTCTAAATATGCTGCGATTAGAGCTGCTATACGATCAAGGCTTCTATACAATCTTCTTTTGCTATATGTTCTTTGAGTTAACCTTGCGATTAGATCTTCGTGACATTATTCTTCAAACTAAGTTTGCTATATGATATGGTTCTGACCTTATAGTATAATTATGAACTTGTAATACAATCTAACTGTAGCTATACGATCTTAGACTTGTTGTACAATTTTGTTGTTGCTATGCGATCTTGAACTTGCTGTACGATTCTGCTGTTGCTATGCTATCTTGATCTTGTTATACGATTCTGCTGTCAATATGCGATCTTGATCTTGTAATCACAATTTTTTTCACTTAAGTCCTAAAATCTATACAACACTTTTTCTCAGAAGATTAACCTAATAAGTTTGATATTTTCTAAACTAAGTCCTTGTATAATACGAATTAAATAAGGAGTTTACAAAAGTTATTTTTTATAAATATAAATTAACATTCATGTCAATTCTAAGTCCTTGTACAATACGTTCTTTTATAAGGACTGTACAAATTCCTTACTAACATAATCATTTTGCAGTTTATGTATTAAACTATACGAATACCATTATCATACATTTAGCTATACGATCACATTCATTATTCAATTATCAATCATTTAGCTATACGATCATCATCAAATCCTTATTCTTTTGAACTAACATTCTCCCCCTATCACCCTGCAGTTTATGTATTGAACTATACGAATACCATTATTACACGTTTAGCTATATGATCACATTCATTATTCAATTATCATTCATTTATACTAACAATATTAACTTAATAATAGGTAAGATGAGTGATAAACTCAAATTTAAAAATTATATTATAAAGAAAAAAAATTAAAAATTTAAAAAATAAAGAAATAAAGAAATAAAAAATAATATAATATGATATAATACAAAATAGTATAATATAATATTTCTCGCTTAGAAATTTATTCAAGATTCACTCATTAGGAGTAAATCTTGAATAATCCCTATTTTGGGATTGTTCTTGTATGTTCCACTCCCACTTAGGCCCATGTCAATGACTTAAGCACATGTATCTGTGTGTTTTAGAGAAATATTAGTTTGTTTATTTTCTATTATTTTTCGGGTGCATTCTTAGACAGTGTAAATCATAATTTATTTTGTGTGCTTGGAGACCAATGAGATATACTACCAAAATTTCTTTTAAATAATAGATGCATTTGTTTAAGTTGCTGACATTAATAGGACGTTGCATACTTGAATGTGATAGAAGCCTGACCGATGTAATAAGGGTGGAGACATATTTAGATAGAAAACATGCATTATACCTAAAGATAATATAGTAATTCTTGTCAAAATAGGTACCCTACTATCATAGATTTCTATTCAAACCATACTTGGATGAGGCGACAAAAGTCAATTGGCCAGATAGATGCTACAACTGAATTTAGAATTAGTTGCGAAATGTTTATATATTAGGCGTATAGTTACAAAGAATGTGTCAATACTCAGAACAAGATAAGATGCCCTTATTTAAAATGTATGAATATAAATTATGTAGACAGAAAGATGGTCACCTATTATTTACTTGCTAAGGGGTTCATGAATAATTACAAAGAATGCTGGTTGGCACATGGGCAAAAAAGAAAGAGTGGCATTGCACGGGTACATAATGCAGACAATAATACCCATTGTATTAAGGACATGGTTCATGATATTGTAGAGCCATTTTTAGATTAGGAACAAGATAAAGAGCAACTTATGAATTCTGATGCCAAAATATTCTTTAAGTTATTAGAGAAGGGTAATGAACCTGTAGTTTTCCAGAGGCACAGAAAATATTTAGAAGGGGGTTGTGTAATGACCACAAATTCTATATATTATTGTAATTATAATTATTAAATAATTAGTAATGAATTAAAAAAAATATACTAATTAATTGTGCATTGATGTAATTAAATGAATATACTTATATATGTGTGTATTTATTTAATAAGGAAGTAAGGTGATAGAATTAATTAAAGCAAATCCAATTGAATTATATTTTTCAGTCCAAATGAGGTATTAAACTAAGTCCAATTAATTAACCTAGTAGCCCATATATTAAATTAAATATTGGTTCATGTTATAATTAAACGAGCTCAATGTTTGTTTAATTAAATATAGCATGAGTTAGTTAAATGGGAGCCCAATGAAATAAATAAATTGAGCCCAAAGAAATTAAATGAATGAGCCCAATACATTTAATTCTTAAGTCCAAAGTGGAGCCCAAATGAAAGTCAAGATTGGTCAATATATATATATATAGGTGTATATATGTATATATAGGTGTATATATGTATATAAAAGCTATAAAAAGTAAATCAAAAATGGGGCAAAATTCCCCATTTGGCAGGTCAAGGAAGGGGCCCCACATGGGGTGGCTTGTTGAGCTATGTTGCTTCAATTTCACATTTCACTTTAGTTGCTCAACCACCCAAGTCAATCAACATGTTAATCCTTATGTCAATCCATCAAATAGTAATCTAGATTAACTCCTAAATTAACCAATGTTAGTTGATTAGTGAATGTTGATGGTGATTAAGTAAGTTATTTAAATAGAATGCTCCACACCTTGGTAGTGTTGGTTAGTCATTTGCTAGAGCAAAAAGAGAGAAAAGAGAGAGCTTCCAAGAGAGAAAAGTATGAGAATTCTTGTAACTTTGAGAATCCACCAAGAAAATTGTTAGAGAATAGTCAAGGTGGAGTCAGTAACAAGGTTCATAGCCAAGAGAAGAAGAGCATTCAAGTCTAAGAGGTTGAAAAGTGCTCTACCTCTTCCTTATTTCATTTTAAGGGTCTATATATGTTTTCTATGGTCAAAATATATTTTTGACCGATCAAAAGTTATTTAGACGCTCTAAAAGTCTAAAACTATGATATATAGGTATATTCATGTTTTGATATGTTTATTACATGAATTTAAATATGTGATATGCAAATAAATGGAAAAAAAGTTCATATAATGTTTTACTAGTAAATCCTAGGTAGCTAAGTGGTATTTACTGTTGTAGTTTGAAATGTACAAGTTAGATATATGATTTCTATAGCTATAAAGTTGTATGTATGAGTTATGAAGATAACACAACTTGAATCTCTCAAAAATATGGAAAAACAAAGAAGTTATGGCTCTTACCGCAAAACATATCGATTTTGAAACCCTAGGTGTTTCGATCTTAAATTTCATGTCAAAACGTTTCAAAAATATGATCGAACCATGAAATGTTGTAAAACAAGAAGTTAGAAAGATAACAACAATGATTTTGTGTCATTTGGATGTGTAGATTTCATTTTATGCAAGTTTGAACCAAAAAAATCAAAGTTAGAAAATTAGGGCTTTGAAAAATAGAGTTACCGCTGCAGCAGTAGGTCTCATCGCCACAGCAGTGAAACGTTCTGTAATTATAAATTTAATCTACCGTGGCAGCGGTATATCTCACCACCGCAGCGGTGAAACTTTTTGCAATTCACCGCCATAGCGGTGGTGTGACACCCCAGGATTTTACAAGATTTTAATAAGGATTATGATTAATTAAGTAAAGGTTAATAGTTAAAACCTAGTTATGAATGACAGAAAGTATAAGAACGATTTAATATAATGTATTATGTAATCGATGTGCTTTATGTGACCTATGTGGTAGGTTGAAAATATGTATATGATTATTTGAGCAGTTAAGAAAAAAATGAGATAAATAAGAAAAGTATAAGTGAATGGAGATTTTGTTATGAAAATTAATAGCAAGTTAAATGAATAGGCCTCGATAGACGAGGATATAAGAATGACAAGGTAAAATATGTATATATGTGCAGAGAATAAGAAACCGTATGATCTAATCAGTTTATTAAGGATTTATGAGATATGAAGGATTTGATATATGAATATTTGGAGTCTACCAAAGAATGAATATTTAATTGATTGAAATAAGATAATCATGTATATGATGTGAAGATACAAAATGTGATACCCCGAAAGTGAATAGAAGGAACATATATAGCATGTATGTTGAGAACTAGCATTACTTGTATTAAGTAAATAAGTGAAAGGGACGTAAAGACAAAATGAAGATATTATGAGTTTATATGATTAAAGGGATGGATTGTGGTAATCCAATCGAGGTTTGCTTCTCGAGAAAGCGGTTTATGGAAAAGTGAGTAATACAACTATTTGAGATATTGAAAATTTAGAATTTGTGAATTATGGAACTGAGGAAGCTCATAGAGAATTAAGTACGAAATTATATGCAAATTCACATTTATTATAAATGATTATAATTGATTGATGAAAATAGTATTTGGAAGTGCGACAAGGGTTATGGGACAAGTCAATTGTGGAGTATTTAATGATGGAATAAAATTCAAGTAGGATGAAACAAGTTTGGAACAAAAAAGACTTGAATTGAAGCAAAATTGAGTAATTTATGAATTAAAGGAAAATAAATTCTCTAGATTATTGGAGAAATGACCAAGCTACCCTTGGCATTTTAAGAAATGACAAGAGTGTCCTAGAAGGATATAATGACCAAGATGTCCTTAGCTAGAAAAGGGAAATGACATTAATGCCCCTAACCATGCCAGAGTTAACTAACCATCATTGGTTAGTTGTTGGAGGATTTGCACAACACTTATATGTATATGTATCAAGCTAGCTTGTTCATTTCTTATTTTTCATTCGAAGTGCCCAGCAAAGTGAGCTTAAGAGAGAAAGAGAGGAAAGCTAGGGTCTTAAAGGAAACTCAAGAAATTCTTAAGAAGAAGTGATCAAGAGGAGCAAAGTAGCCATCAAAGTAGAACATATAGCTCTAGCAAGCTTGTTAGCAAGATAAGGAAGAACCATAAAAAGGTATAAACATGTTTATGTTATAAACTTTGATGTTTAAGTGTTTAAATTCAAGGTCATGTATAGCCATACATGAATCCTTAAACTATAAAGGTCGATTATGAAGTTTATGTGAGTTATGTGTTATTTGTTTGGTAAAGAAAGAAACCCTAAGCTCATATGTTGGAAAACAAAGGTAATATGTTGTTCATGTTCATGATACAAGTTAGAAATCATGATTTAGGACATGATCATGTGTTTTACGTTGAAAGTTTTGGTGAAAACCTAATTAGAAAGGTTGATCATGTTCGATGTAAGAAAATTATTGTGCTAGATAGCAAGCTAAATGCCTAAATAGTTTAAATGTGTGACTTTTGTAAAGAAAATACAATATTAGGTTATAGATTGCCATTAAACCAATTTGTAACAAATAAAGTGCATTAGAATGTGCAGTTAGAAGTTATGTGGACTTATATAGTTATTAAAAGTGCATGTGGTAGCCTATGAGGTGTATGGAGTTTAAGTTGTCAAGTGAGTTTAAGATTAAAATTTGTTAAATTGGCAAAAATGCCATCAATATGTGAATTTTGGCCATTTTGTGTAATTAGTAATCAAATGAGGCCAAAAAGCTAAGTTTGATGTTAATACACGTGTTTGAAATGATTTGGAAGTCGTTTGGCGTTTTTGGCGACAATTGAAGATTTTAAACGTTTTAAAACGTTCGTCGACGATCAAAACGAACCTTTTGGAAAAATGCATTCAAATGAAAAGATTTAAATGAATTGAAGGCCCATGTAAGTTAAATATGTGCTATATGTGGTAGAGGATGTGTTAAAATCAAATTTTGCATTAAAGGGCCAAGAATAGTATAAGTTTTGGAAATGAGAAATTCATGAAAGTTTATGAAAATGCCGTCAAAGTGTGATTTTTGGCAATTTTAAAGAACTAAAGGTGAAATGAAGTCAAATGACCTAGTTTTATGTAAATACACATGTTTAGGTTAATTTGGAAATCAACGGTTTGAAATTTGAATTAAAAGGCGATTCGAACGATCAAAATCGATCGTTTCGATTCAAAATGGATTTTAACAGACAATTTTTGTCTCGTGCGAAATTTTATAGTTTTAAAAGTTTGGACATGTCATTTATGACCTAAGTGAACTATATCAAGTGTTGGAATGAAGTTTTAAAGCTTATGGGCAAAAATCATAAAGTTGGTAAAAGTTGGTTTTGAAGTTGAAAAAAATTCTAAGTCTAAAAATGTGTTGAACATCCCTCATATGGGCTAGTGTATCAATGATTTTAAAGATCTAAATGAGGCAAGTAAATTTTTTATAAAATACTAGGTGGTGAGGTCTAGATGTGGTCCAAATTTGAGCTTATTTGGATGTAAGATGAAGGAGTTAAAAATCGGCAAAGGTAGTATAAAAATCAGAAATTACTGTTTCTGAACATTGTGCTTAGGCACAATGTTTTGTACTAAACATTGCGTTGGGGTCGCAATGTACTGTTCATGGCTGAGGAGATTTCACGTCCAGCGAGCTCTGATGGCGTTGGGGCAAAATTGCTCTACATTTGAAAATTTTTTAAGCTTCCAAAAAGCTATATTTTGATATGGAATGATAAGGATATGTTATGTAAGCCTTAAATAGATATAGAATGACCAAAATAAAGGGTGTTAAAGCACAATGGGATAATGAATGACATAATATAACATGCCCAAAGCTAAGCTAAACCATGTTATGGGTTAGGTAAAAGGTTAGGAACAAGCTATGATGTATTATTAACCTATGTAAGGTGTAATACATCAAATGTAAAATGATTAGAGACGAATGGTTATGTAATTATGGATTGAGTTTAACAAAGATTATTAATTTATGATCCTATAATGATGAATATAGATTGTATGTTTTCAGATAAGGTTCATATAAGCAACCTGAGTTAAGGAAGGATAACAGGGCCAAGCAAGACGACAAAGGTTAAGTAAATAAAAGCGTTCCAGACAAGTTTTTCAGACTTAAGTGAATTAATTGTTCTATGTGAACTATGTGTTAGTTGAAATGTGCACTCTGTGCCATTATGTGTATTAACTGTTAAGTGAATTATGTGACATTAAATATAGCATGATAAAGTAAAGAAGTATGACGCATATTATAAATGCGAGTATGAAAGGTGTTATCTGAATTACTTGCTGAGATTTATGCTCACTCTTGCTATTAACTAACATTTTAGGTAAAGTACAAGAAGGCCGGAGGTACCGGTATAGCCAAGGTAAAGAATGTGAATACATGAAGATGCGTGAAGAAAATTGTTAATTGAAATTGTGAGATGCTCATGTAAACAGATAAAGGTTAAACCTAGAGATAGAAATAAATGTATGGTTTGTAAATCCATATACATAGATGAGCATGTATGTACTACTTGAGGTAAAAGATGTAATGAGATATATAATAGTAATATTATTGTAAGTCGAGTTTAATATATACTCGAACTCGCATGTATGGTAGATATGCATGGATCAGGTTATGTATGTGTACATGTGTATATGAACAGGATCAGATACATAACAAGTATATTTAAACAGGGCCATGTATGAATAGTTCATGGCGAAATTTTAGTTACAGGTTATATAAATCATGAGTATATATAATTATGAAACAATAATAGATTAGGTCACAATAAATTAATATTTGACCTAAGTTCTAATGATTGGTAAATGAATGTGGCGATCTTGAGGTAGATAAGGGATTTAAGATAAAGTTTTATAAAATAAAAGATAAAAAAAAATATGGACCGCATTTATGGTCAATTAAAAAGGTATTAAAGGATTAAAGGTTAAGTTAAACGCACGAGATCGTCGTGAAAGTGTTTTGTGATTATAAAAACGGATTTAAAGTTAATGATTATGTAATCCAGATATAAATGGATAGAATTAAGGAAGATCGAGATCTCGGGGCGTTACAGGTGGTCCTCACCGCTGCGGCGGTGAATCAGACAATTTAAAAAATTATTTTCGGACTGGGTCGGGTTGGGTCGATTTTGGCTGGGTTGGGTCAGGTCAAAAAATGAAATTTATAATTTTATTATTTTTTGATCCAATAAAAGGAATTTAAACATCATGAAAGGTTAAATTAATAGGTAAAAGATGATAAATATTATTGAAGGATTAATAATATTATAAAGTTAATGAAATGTTAGTAAATGATTAATTATATGAATAAAATATTATTAAAGAATTAATAATATTATAAAGTCAATAAAGTATCATTAAATAATTAATAATATTAGAAAATAAATAAAATATTATTAAATAATTAATAATATTAGAAAATGAATAAAATATTAAAGAATTAATAATATTATAAAGTTAATAAAGTATTATTAAATGATTAATAAAGTATTATTAAATGATTAATAAAATATTATTAAATAATTAATAATATTATAAAGTGAATAAAATATTATTAAATGATTAATAATATTAGATAGAAGTTTAAAATATATCAAATGATTGATGTAAGTTTTATGTTATTAAAATATTATCAAATAGTGATAATATTTCCTAAGTGTTTTATATACCTTAATTATTTTAATATGTGATTAAGTGTAGGTGAGTTAAGATATACAAATGTTATTATATTAACCTATATATGATACTAATTGAATGATCAACTGGATAAATTGTTAGGTCTATTCAAATGATAGTAAATTGAATTGGTTAGCAGTAATCAACAAATGAGGCAAGTTCTCTGACCCTTAACTTGTATTTATTCTTGCAAGTTCTCTGACCCTTAACTTGTATTTATTTTTGCAAGTTCTCTGACCTTTAACTTGTATTTATTTTTGCAAGTTCTTTAAACCTATTCAAATTTTTATTGAGCAAGTTCCTAGACTTGCATTTATTTCATCAGAGATTTAAGTGGTTTAATTATTTAAAGTTATTCTACATCCGTATTGTTATTGTATTCGCACATAGTGCATTTGCAAAACTTATAGTTCATTAAATCAAGAACTGTTTAAGAATGTTTAAGTTAATTATTTCGGCTAGACACTGCATGTATAAATTCATCAACTTGAATATTTTAAGAGCTTATCCAAACCATTAGTTGGCGCAAATTCTTATTGTAAGACTAAGAACGAACAACCCTATATAAGGGGATTATTTTATCGAGACACCGACCTTTGCGCAAGATGTCTGAATGTTATACATATACATAGGGTACAAGAGGCTGATCTCCTCAAGTATCAAACTACTAAGGTGGCAGATATATATCTGTCTTACCTTTAGCAGCAATTCATGGTCCTTAAAGACCACTCAACAGTAAAGATTCAATTCTTTCTTTTACATTGAAAATCGATTCTTGTTCTTTCACAATTGTTATCTATTATTGAAACCTTTGATGTTATTTCCCATTCAATCATGATATATCTTGTATTATCTGTTCGTAAACTTGTTGAGTAAGCTAGTTGCTTACCCTTGCTATATCATGACTTATTTTTAACTAAGTCTGAATGCTCCAAAAAGGACAAAGGCAAGGAAAAAGCCAAAGATTAAATTAGTTTAATGCACGTTAATTAATTGCTTTCTATGTAATTACTTTTGTGAATCTAGTGTAATCCCTTAAGATAGATTTGATGAAGATTAAGGTTAAAGACCTTGGGATTGTATGACCTTTTTGTAAGGAACTGTATGATTTTTTCGCTAGATTAATGAAGACTATGTATTTAGTTGTTATTATGATTCAAGATAGTGAGAACCAGACCCGAGGTTATGGAACCCGGATTTGGGGTCGTCACAAGTTGAATACGTCTTTTCTAAACTTTGATTTTCTTTGATGTTAAATTATGAATATTTACGCAATATTAATTATGCACAGTGGAATATATGTTTAGAGATCCCCCTTAAAAAAGATTTAGCAAATATGATTCTGAGATTTAAAAGGTAATAATAAGTTCACACACAAACACCGTAAGTATATGACAAAAAGTAAGTGCAAAAAATGAACAACAAAGATAAGGAAATTTAAGTGGCTCAGAGATGAAATAATTCTTACTCCACTCTTCTACTCTACGATTAGGAAATTCACTACGGATGAGATCACAAAGATTAATTTTAACTGAACCACTAAGATTACTTCGAGTCACTTAGTCTCAATATACAATGACATTTAGTCCATATCACTTAGATCTCTTTTAAGTCATTAGGACTTGGAATAATGTCACTAAGAGAACAAGATATAAATGATTGTTTATTGCAAGTTGCTGCTAAGTTTGCAATAGGATCTTCTTCTTGAGTACTTAGCAGTCAGAATTTTTGCAGAATTTTGACCTTTTTGATCAATGTCTCTATCTTTTTCCCTTTTTTATTCTGCTATTCTTTATATAGATTTCTTAAAATCATTCTGTTGCAATATATAGTCGTTGCTCATTAAATGCTCCAACGCTGAAGATCTCTACTTTGGCCCCATTTTGGTGTTAGGCAAGAAAGCTTTTAGCTGTGTCAGCATATCAGAGTTCTAAATAAGGTAACTAGTTAACTGACTTTTCAACATCAAACTAGCCAGTAGACAAGAGCATACTTTGATTTTTTTATTTCACTTTTTGCACAAATTTCACAGGGCTCTTCAATCTATGGTATGTCATTTGTTAGTGGTCTGACAACTTTTACTCTACAAAATGAACTGAGGCTTTTTATATGATCTTGGCTTTACTACGCGAACTTATTCTTGCAATACGATTCAGAGTTACAATACGGTCTAACTTTTAATACGATCTGATTTCTATAAGGCAATCTTTTATATGTTATATGAACTTGCCTTGTACTACGATCTGACTTTGTAATGCGATCTCCAAAATTCTTACACATTATATAATAATTTTTCTCATAAGATCAACCTAACAAGTTTGATCTTTTCTAAACTAAGTCCTTGTACAATACAAATCAAGTAAGGACTTTACAAAAGCTATTTTTACAAATATACATTCATTTATCAATCATCATTAACTTAAATAACCATCTCATCATCTAATTAAACATGCAGATAGCAACAGAACCGTTGTGGCCTGATTGCACCAAGTAAACTACATTGTATGCAGTGACAACGTTACTTAACATTAAGTCTGATCACAACATGAGCCATGACTGTTTTGAGTCGCTCTTAAAGGCCATTAAGAGTATGTTACCTGACGATGAAAAATTACCCGATAACTATTACTTTTGTAAGAAAATGATGAAGAAGTTGGGTCTTGGACACCAAAAGAACGATGCATGTCCTAACGATTACATGTTATTTTATAAGAAAAATGAACAAAAGATAAAGTGCACGTTGTGCAGTCATGATCGGTTTAGGCCTAATAATGAGGGTGCAACTACAAAAAAGGTAAATATATCTTTTAAGATTTTAAGGTATTTTTAAATTACATATCGATTAAAAAGATTGTACATGTCTTTAAGAACCGCTGAACATATGACTTGGCATGCGAAATCTCTAACTAAAGA
Organism: Hedera helix; assembly: GCA_947179155.2. Lineage (NCBI taxonomy): Eukaryota > Viridiplantae > Streptophyta > Magnoliopsida > Apiales > Araliaceae > Hedera > Hedera helix. The sequence goes on from OX359271.1 coordinate 8,239,187, forward strand.
TGGGAACTTAACCATCTTGCAGATGGAAAGAGTTGGAAAGATTTCAACTTAGCACATCCTAGGTTTGCATTAGAACCAAGAAATGTGAGGCTTGGATAATCCACCGATGTTTTTAACCCTTTCGGCTACTCAGTTATTCCGTACTCCTGTTGGCTTATGATTGTGACTCCATACAACTTGCCTCATTGGATGTGTGTGAAACAACTATACTTGTTTCTTTCACTCATGATTCTTGGCCCTAAGAGTTTTGGAAAGAATCTAGATGTTTACTTGAGACCTCTTATAGACGAGTTGAAGGTATTGTAGGAGGATGAAGTACAGACTTGGGATGTTTCGATGAAAATAATTCAACCTTAGTGCAGCGGTTATGTGAACTATCAGTGACTTTCCTGCTTATGGTATGTTATCTAGATAGTGTACATACAGGAAAATGTCTTGTCTATATTATATGGAGCATACAGTCTTTCAATCTATTACTTGGTCGAAAGCCCTATTGGTTTGACTGTCATCACCATTTCTTGCCGATAGATGCTTTTCATAGAAATAGAGAAAATTTCATAAAAGGGAAAGTAAAGAATGATATTCTGGTAGCACGAATGTTTAGGACATAGGTGAGTGACTGTGTAATGAGATTGTCGATAATCCTATTCGGTAAGAGTGTTGCCTCATAAACAATCAATGGGTTTGGTGGCTCTCACAATTTGATTCGAAAAAGCATATTTTAGGAACTACTTTATTGGTCTAAAAACTTGATTTGTCATAATTTAAATGTGATGCATATTGAGTAGAATGTGTTTAACAATATATTTAACACCATGATAGGTGTTAAGGGCAAGACCAAAGATAATGACAAGACACAGCAGGATATGAAAGATATTTGTAAGCTTCTTGGATTAGAGCTTTATCAATCACCTAATGGAAAGATAGTCAAACCGTATACAAAGTACACATTATCCAAATAGCAGGTTGAAGATGTGTGTGCATGGATTAAGTCTCTGAAACTATCAGATGAATATGCGTCAAACATTGCAAGGTGAGTTACAGGTGAAAAAATATAAGGGATGAAGAGTCATAACTGCCACATGTTCATGGAGAGACTCATGCCTATAACATTTCGAGACTTGCTTGATAAACCAATATGGGATACTTTGACTGAGCTTAGTCGTTTCTTCAAAGACATATGTTCAAAAATGTTAAATGCAAATGACATAGACATACATAAGAAGAACATCACTGAGATCACGTGTAAGCTTGAAAAAATATTTTCACTTCGGTTTTTTTAACTCCATGGAGCATTTGTAAAGTCCAGTTCAATATTGACGAATGTATCCTTTCGAGAGGGTGACGGAGAATCTTAAGAGGAAGGTCAAAAATAGAGCTTACTTCGAGTGGTCGATATGTGAGGCATACAATTTTGATGAGATATCTACGTTTATCTTAGACTATTTTCCCGACGAAGTCTTGACAAAAGTCAATTGAGTTTTGAGAAATAATGATGGGGGCAACATTGAACTCAACGGTCGACTTTTTATATTTAGTTTGTCGGTTCTCGCTCATGGAAAAAGGTAAACACATATTTCTCTTTGAACCAAAATTACATGCTGCATATATTTACATTCTTCTCAATTGCGAGGAGATTGATGGCTTTGTGAGGTATACATATAAAACTTATATTTAACTTAATCTCATAGACTGCAATGTCATATATTTGATTCATATTTATAATATACATGTACCCTGCAATCTCATATATATTATTTAATATTTATAATATACATGTAGATTATACGATACTGAGTTAACAACAAATTAACATGACATCACTGATAAAGATATTGAACTGAGTCGTGATCAGAATTTTGCGAAGTGGCTAAAAGACAAAGTAAATTACTTAACTTAATTAAGTATGACTTAGTACAAATTTAGGAATTCATTTAATTTAATTTATGAAATGCTTATTCACATTGTATTAAACAATTTTAGGCTCTTAATGATAATACAATTCCTTCAAATGTACAAGTCTTAACCATGGGCCCAAACAAGGAGCAAGTCACTAACAATGGTTATAAAATAAATGGCTATGACTTTCATACGAAGACTTATGTCATCGGTAAAAGAACAACAACCAATACTGGAGTATGGGTTCAAAGAAATTGTTACAATGAGGTTCGTCGTGCCTTTTATGGGGAGTTGGAGGAGATCACTGAGTTTTCATACGTACATATGGAGGTCAGATTAATTTGTTTCAATGTTGTTGATTTGATTTAGAAAAAGGAATATATGTCGATTAACATGGAATTGTTGATATTGACCTCAATAAAAGGACATATATGAATGCATCATTTGTGTTTCCAACTCAAACTCTACAAGCATATTACACTCCTAGACCTATTAGGAAAAAGGATAGACCGTCTACAGATTGGTAAGTTTTCATTCATATTCCCGCGCACAGTCGTGTCCAATTAGTAGACGAAAAAGTCTACTAAGAGGAGATGTTATATAACCCTCATGTAATAAATGTCAATGACAACAATCAACTTAACAATTTAGAGGGTGAAAGTGATGATGATGAATTGGATCCCAAGTCAGTACAAGAGTTAAATGACAACGATATTAAGGAGGGAGAATTAATGAGTAACACTGACATTGAATCTGAAGTAGGGGATGACTATGAATCTCCACATATTGTTGAAAATGATTTTGAATCTGACAGTGAGTTTCATTAAAATGTATGTTTAATTTTATTTGTATTATATAGAGTTATGTACATGTTTTATATACACTTGTCATAATCATTTACATTTCACTTATAGTTGTATTACTAAACAATTGCACACCATTACATAGTATTATTGATTTATCATTTTATTTGTTTAATTATTATTATATAAGTCATATTAATATGTTATTTTTTGGAATAAATGTTATCTTCAGCAGTGCCTATAAAACGCGGTTTGGGTCGAGGTAGTAATCAGAACTCAAAGGCCCAGATAATCCAGATGATCTAATTCTATTACATATTCGCCCTGATCTGGACATAACGTAAGTTATTAACCATATATTAGCATTAAAATAAAATTAATATTGTTATAGATACTAATATAAATTATTGTATATTTTAGCGATTTTGCATATGCTAGGATTGTGAAATGTATTTCACAACTATGCCTGTAAAACTGGCCTACCCCAACTATTATGTGGGCCAGCACACCTCTTGTCCATAAGGAGACAGTTTGACAGAAGTTTCATGTATTTCCCCCCCATAAATTACAGATATTCTATTGAACTAATGTTTAGTATTATTAGATTATATTACAATTGTTTTAATGTTATTATTGTATTTTAATTTCAGAAAAGATATAGGTAGGACGACGCACAGACAGGGGTTATACAGACATCGTTCTAGCAAAAGTGTACTATCCAGACAAAGGATGACATAAAGAAGAAACGGAAAAAGGCACTGCATAATGCTGGCGTTAGCCATTCTGGTCAGGCTGAGGAGTATATGCATGAGTACAACCCATAGTAGTGCTCACGCGATATTTGGGCTGAGATGTGTTAGTAGTGGCGAACTGAGGATTGAGTAAGGAAAGGTAAGATTGCCACCAAGTACAGATCTGTAAGTGTATCTGAAGGGGAAAAAACAAAGGATATATATAAAGGTGATAGTATATCACAGTCGCAGTATTTCACTCACAGGGTACGGACTTCGTCAAATTTACTTTATTTAAGTTTACAATCATTTTATTAGTATGCGTTTACATGATATATATATATATATATATATATATATATATATATATATATATATATATATATATATATATATATATATATATATTAATTACAAACTCATCATATTTGCAGAAGGCTACGTTCTAAGGCCAGAGTGTCAATTGGTTGGATGTGTATATGGTCACTCGTTATGGTCTGCTTTATGCGGTCTAGATAGCTGTAAGTTTTTATTTACGTTATATGTTATATAATTTTTTGATGTCATTTTTAAACTTAATTATTTACTTTTAACTATTCAATGCATAACTTGATTCCAGGACACTTACAAATAATTAATGGACGAGCGGTATCCTTCTGATAGCCTTCGGCCAATGATTGATCAAGAGTTGTGGGAGAGGCCGTCCAATGTTAAGAAGAATTTTGTCAAGGGCCAAGGGCAGAGAAGACGACCGACTATTCATGCTTTTGGTAACTCTGGTAGCCAGTCAACGTAGGCATCATATAATCCGACACCACATAATACTACTGATTGTGCCCTTCTACGTGCACTACAAGCTCATTTGAAGGCGCTGAGTCTTGATGACTTAGCTGATGTAGTGATGACAGTAGCACGTCAGCAGGAGGAGGATTAACATAATTATATAATCTTAGTAATTAGTACAATTAAATTAATCACTCAATAGTACTATATTGAACATATTTTTTTGTTGTTATAGAAACGTAGTAGTTAGAGGATGCTTGAGGAGCTATGACATTGTTCTTTTATTGTTTTCTTTCTTTTCATTTTATTTTGTACCATAGTCAGATATATGATATTGACGATATTAGCTACACTGTAATTTTTGTCTTATTGTATATATATGTACCAAGAGTAGATGTTGGTTTTATTTGTATATAAAATGTAATTTAATTTGGCTTAAATTTGGTATTTGGTTGGAGATCTAAACGATATTGGATATGTATTTTTTGTGTTGTGTATTGGGATGCTACTACAGGTGAAATATTTTTGGGAATCCCATAAGACAAAATTCTTTTTTTCAATATCAATGACTGATTCGGTTGCCACTAGTCCGTCACTGTTGGTTTTTTCCAAAAAAAACTTTTTAAATCAGCGACCTTGTTGGTCGCTATTAGTCAGTCGCTAATACTTCGATCGCTGTTGTCTGTCGCTAAAATTCGAGGTTGTAATGACCAAGAAAATTACAAAGATTATTATATTAATAAAAATGATAAATTATTTGAAACTTTAAGTGTACTTATGTGTATATGCATAATTTTGTGATAGAAATGATATAAAGTTAGTTAGTTCAATAAATTTGAATTAATTATGAATTAAAGGAAAAAGTCAAGATGAATTTTTAAATTACAAGATTATGTAACAAACTTAAGTTATGAAATAAGTAAGCTTAGTATGTTAAGCCTTATATGACCAGATGAAATGTTAAGATGATTAATGAAGACATAATTATGATGATTAATGTAAATCCAAGAAGAGAATTTATTAATTTATGTAATTAGTTTTATTGTGGGAATTAAATTGGTTAGTCCAATATGTGTGTACATGATGTGGAAATTAAATTGGCCCAACTATATATACATTAATGAGGTTGGAAGAAAAAATAATATAACCCAAGGTTTAGTCCATATGGGAGTGATACTAAGCCTAACATAAAGTCCAAATCAAGGCCCAAACATTTGACCCAAAATTTATAGAATGCTCTAAACAAAAATAAAATATAATAAAACATAATGCAAAATCCGACCACCCCATTGGGGGGGTGGGGGGCAACTTTGAGCTTTGTGTTGGTCAAATTTTTGAGTCTTGTGACATTTTTAATTCCTTGAGTTTTGTATTTTTTAAGCATTGCAAAAAGGCCCTTATAATACTCCCAAAGCACACATTTTCCCTTAAAATATGGGACCTTGTTGGGAAAATTAATTAACACTAATTATCTAGCATTGGATGATTAACACCTCTAAGTAGGATTAACATTTCTCTATAAATAGAGACTCATCCCAACACTTTAGAAAGGTCGGTAAAATTTCTAAGTGTTGGGAAAGCATAAGAAAAAGAGAAAAGGGAGAAGAGGGAAAAGAGAGAGAACTAGAGAGAGTTTGAGAGAATACTCCTAATGTGTGAGGCCTTGTAAGTATGTAGAAGCAAATGAGAAGAAGGAAACATAGTGGAGAGTCTCAACAAATTTTTAGCAAGAAGGAAAAGAGCATCGAAAAGGTATACCATGCTTGGTTGTGGAAATTGATGTTGTGTTGAGAAACCATGGTGGGTTTTGGTGGTACAAAGATGAGTTTTGGAAGGAGTTATGTGTTAAATGTATGCTAAGTTTATGTTTGATGCATGAATGATGAACATATGTTGTAAACCCTAAGTGATGAGTTAGTATTTAAGAAAATAATTTATGATGAGCATGTAAATCTTAAGATCTAAAACTTGTTTATGATAGATCTATAAGTTATGAAGATGACCAAAGTGGAATGATGTAAAAATGAACTAAAAACGAAACTATGGTAAATTTTTGAAAAAGGTGTACTTTGATGGTAAACCCTAAAGTTTGATCATGCATGTTGATCATCAAATGATGTTTAAAATGATAAAGATCATGAAAAAGTCACTTGGATGTATGAAAATCAAGCTATAGAGCATTTGGAATCAAGAGAGATAAAACATATAAAGGTGGAAATTCCTAAATGGCTGAAGGAAAAGTTCTGGTGAACCAACGAGGGGCACGCTATTCCCAGTTCTTTTCTAGCACTCCCCGTGTCGCCGCTTCAAAAAGAAATAAAAACTTTGGAAGATTGGCGCACCCCGCGCTAGTCCTAGTTCATTTTGGACGCGCCTAGTGCTGCTCCAGAAACTTAGTTGATCCGAATTCGGGTCAAATCGGGTTGAGGTCTTGGTCAACAAATTGACCGGGTCAAACCAGAATATATATATAATAGATAATAATAAATAAACAAATAAATAATAATAAAGAATTAAACAAATAAAATAATAATTAATATTATTTTATTTGTAAAATAAGAAAAAATTAACCAAATAAAATAATAAATTGAATTATCTTATTTGTAAAGGGCAATAAGAAAGGACAATTTAAATTGTTTAGAAGATTAAAGAAAGAGGATTAAACAAATAAAATTATTATTATTATTATTTTATTTGTGAAAAATAATAATAATGATTATTGAGAAATGATTAAGATTATTAGTGAGGATTAATATTAATAGAAGGAATCCATTAAGCACATAAAATAATAAAGTTATTTTATTTGTGAGGAATAATAAAGTAAGATGATAAAGATTAATTGTGAATGTTAATAAATGAGAAAGAATTAAACAAATAAAATAAGGAGGTCATTTTATTTGTAAGAGGTAATAATAGTGATCAAAATTAATTATCAAAAAGGATGATAATTCATAATGAGAAGTGTTTAAACAAATGAAATAATAATAAGATTATTTTATAATTAGATAAAGAATGATTAAACAAATAGAATAATAATAAATATTATTTTATTTGTAGACGATGAGCATGAGACGTAATATTGAACCATTAACAATAAAGATTAATCGTAGTCATGAATATAAGGGTAATTATTAAACAAATAAACTACTAATAAGGGTTATTTTATTTGTGAAGAATGAATATGAACATAAATAGATAATAATAAGGTGAGTTAAGGAAGATGATAAAGGACGGGATGTTAAGATATGAAGTGGAGTTGAATGATGAAGGTGTACGAGTCGGTTTAGACTGACGCAAATTTATTAGTGGTCTGATAGAGACTAATCGATTGATCGAATTGCAACTTATGTAGGTCAATCGAAGGTCAATAATGGGGAAGGAAGAGAAGCGAACGTAGCAAACAAGTACATTTTATTTGTACACCTTATTTGTTTCATGCAAGTTCTATAGATACATTATATCTTTGTACTTAACTGTTATAACTTGAATACACCCATTCATATGTATACGCTTTGGAAGAGTTTCCAAATATTAAAATGTAAATGTTGAGAATCCTAAATACAAACAAGTTGTTTAAAAAATGAGTCTATGCCACTTGATTCGGCTAGACAGATGATGACATGAATTGTCAATTAATCATATTTTTTATGAGAAAACTATTGAAACCAATTACTTTGGTACATATTCTATTATGACGAGATGAACATCCCTAATAAAAGGGAAATTATTTTATGTCGGTGAATCTAACGTGCGCGCGCACAAAGACTAAATGTTATGCATAATGTAGGGTACTATGCATAATGTAGGGTACTACAAGGCTGATCACCTCATGTACTTGTTTCAAGAGATTTTTCAGTTAATCACTCCTAATCTTCTGTAGTGTTCAATTGTCCTTAGTGACCACTCAATAATAAAATATACTCTTGTTTAAAAGATCGAAAATTCTTCTTTGTTAGATGCATCAATGATTGGTTATTTCTAAATTGCCCTGACTTTGCATTTTCCGGAATTGAATTCCTTGTGTATTATTCAATTTTAATTCATTGAACCACAGTATGACTTATTAAAAATTGTTGAATCTTATGTAACCATACACTCTTGACTTGATGATTGATTATTATTTGCTATATACTTGCTGAGTAAACTCGTTTTTATCATACTTGCTTTATAACCTTATTTACAGTGAAGATGGAGAAAGCCGGTAGATCATGAAAATATAAGGGTAAAGCAAAGGCTATTGAATAGTCTAGGATTTAATGATGTATTTATATTTATGTATTTAACTCTAAATAATTTTAGTCTTTTGTAGTTAAGACTTATGATGTATTTAAAGATTGATGAAACCTGGGATATTATGTAGACTTATGTGATGTAATTATTTATATTTGTGTTGTTATGTATTGATTGGGTAGTTATATGTACGATGTATAAGTATAAATGGTATCGTGAGCTTTAGCTCGAGGTAAGAGTACCCGAATTTGGGGGCATCACAATAGTCGCTAATGTCGGTCTCTGTCACGTGACACCATGTATTCTGTCAGTTGATTCAGACCAATGATTGCGTTGGTTATTGATAGCGGTCGCTGATACTCCGGTTGCTGTTGTCGGTCGCTAAGATGACATTTAGCAACTAGATTATCTGTGACAGATATTAACAGTCGAAATTGTTCATTGATAGGCGGTCACAAATAAATTTTGTTGTTGTAATGATTTTGTACTCTCCATCCTTCCTTGAGAGTAACATTCGATCACTAATTACTTTACAAACTGGCTATATTTAGTAACGCACTCGAAGTATTTTTAAAAAAAATTAAAAGTGATTTCTAGCTTATTACCCTACTCCACCAACATAAATTTATTACTTTTTGTCTACACATAAATTTTACAAGCATCATGTCTACCTGACAATCTAGTATGTACCAGTTTAGATATTTTAGGAGTGATAATGAAAATTGCTTCATAAAACTAGGGTTGTAAACATTATATATATATATATATATATATATGAATTTGTATACACTACATTTGTATCTTAAAAATTAATATTTTATCCGTATTAAGTATTCGATAAATTTTAAAAATATTATTTATATTCAATATTTAAAATAATATTTGAATACAAATAATATCTGTTTTTGTTTATTTAATTCGAATGAACATATTATTTGAATATCCGAATTGGTTTATCAGTTACTAGGGATAAGTCGTGCCTGAAAGCACGATCCAACTAATATAATAGTTGAAAAATCCAATATTTCTAGATTGAAAAATCTAAAATTGTTGTTATTGTTATTGTTATTATTATTATTATTATTATTATTATTATTATTATTATTATTATTATTATTATTATTATTATTATTAGTATTATTATTATTATTATTATTATTATTATTATTATTATTATTATTATTATTATTATTATTATCATTATTATTATTATTATCATTATCATTATTATTATTCTTATTATTATTACTATTACTATAAGAATAATAAAAATAGTAATAGTAATAATAATAATAATAATAATAATAATAATAATAATAATAATAATAATAATAATGTTGGGTATTTTCTATATGAATATATGCGTGCAAGTATACACGGTCAACAAGTAATAAAGTGATAAAATAGAGTGTCGAACCCACAGGGAATTAAATAATAATAACTACCAAACACTAATTTAATATCAAATTAATTCTATTTAAACAATCTCAATTTAATTATAAATTAAAATAATCAAAATTACTAACTAAATTAAACTAATAAAAATGATTAAATCAAATTAAAATAGTTAAGATCACAATTTTTCCCAATGCTTCATTTAAATCTCTTTATTCTCTTTTTAATTAATTAACTATATAGAATTGTTAACTGAGATTTCTTAACTATTTACTAACCTTTTTCAAGAATTAATAAAAAGATTTATTCCAATTAAGTTACTATATTTCCATGCAAAATAATTTGAAATAAATTCATTAAGATCCAACTCTCAATAAAGTTACATGTGGCATATAGGTATCTCCATCCTACACACTATTATGCTACTCTTCCTAGAAAGAATCAACAAATTCACATGTTATCATATCCGGATCTAATCCTAGAATTCCTTTTACAATTCCTTCTAAGATATCACAATTAATTATTGCGAAAATAATTATACATGAACTCACAAAATATGATAAACAATTCATATATAATCATCAATAATTAAAAAGAAAACAAATTAAATTAAACTACACATTGGGTTTAATTGCAATCTCAAATAAAAATCAACTCATAATTAAATAATTAATTAACCACAAATAATTTAACATCTCAAAATTACAAAAATAAAAGAGAAAGAAAAGAAATCAAATCTGTGTTGATATCCGTCTGTCACTCGGATCACAGTCTCCAATCTCCAAGCTCCGCCTTTAATTCTTGAATCCTTCGCGTTAAATATTTGCTCCTAAAACTACTCCTAAATTACTCTAATAATCTGTTATTCTATCATAATCTATTCTAATCTATGTTAAAGTTCTGAATATAATAGCTACATAATATATTTATAGGAGTACAATAATAATCCTAAGCTAATGTGGAAAAGAAATCCAATTTGGAATCCAATTAAAGCTTTATTCCGCGAATAATCTCCTTCACAGCATTAACGTGTCAACCAAACACTGCCTCCGCCTCTTTGACTGGTCAAACAGACCTCCGCGCGCATTGCGCGCGTACTATTCCTTCTGGACAATAAAACGACGACGTATGGGCGCTGATTCTTCACTTACCGCGCATTGCGCGGATTTAATTCCTGACCATGCCGGACGCGCAAAACGGCGTCGTTCTTCCTCCTGTCCACCCGCGCGCATGGCGCGCTAGCTACTTTTGGTTTTATTACGATTCTGCCACCGCGTCCTTATTTACAGTTATGCCATCCGGTTTTTCTTAATTACGAAAATGCCACTCCCTTTTGCAGAATTTACAAAATTGCCACCAGCTTATTAAATTCCTACAAAATTAAATATAAATTAATTAAAACTAATATAAAAATACTAAAAATAATAATAATGCATAACATTAAATAAAACACTTAAATTACTAAAAATACTTAAAAACTCACAAATAATTAAGACTAAAAATATTAAATAAATAGGAATAAAATCCAATTATCAAATACCCCCAAACTTAACTCTTTGCTTGCCCTCAAGCAAAACAAAAATAAAAACTAAGACTCTACTACTCAACAACTCAAGCAATGAATTAATGTGAATTTCAACTTTAACCTCAAACATTTTTAAATGATAACTTAAAGAAAATTTCAAAATTATGCAAAGTCATAAAATTTCAACATATTTATTAATATTACTCCACTCAAGACCCTTCGTGTGTGTGTGAATCCAAATGTATCAAACTAGCGAAAAAACTTAGATATGCTCACATAATTAAATGCCACATAAAAGATATCAAATATATATACATCAAAACTCTATATTTTTATTTTCACATCACTCAAAGCTAATACATGCAAATATAACTTAGGAGATTCAAAAGTTTTTTTAATCTTTAAAGCACCACTAGGCTTATTAATTTCTTTTAAACTCTTTTTCTTCAATTAAATAGGTGCATTTTATGCTCCATCCCATTTTTTTTCTTTTCTTTTTTCAACCACGGTGAGTGCATTTTATGCTCCATCCCATTTTTTTTCTTTTCTTTTTTCAACCACGGTGAGTGCATTTTATGCTCTATCTCACCAGCGAGTGTGTTTTACGCTCCATCTCGCTTTTCTTCACATAATTATGAGTGAGTACGTTTTACGCTCTATCTCAACTCATCATATAATTCTCTTAACTATTTTAATAATCCCAGAATTGGTTTATCAGTTATACTAAACAAGTTATTCAAATTATTTATAAAAATTTTAAAAATTGAATAAGTATTCATCACCATTTAAAATTTGTCAAACACGTTATTATGATCATAAAAATCAATCAAAATTTAAATATCTTAGAAAAAATATCAAATTAACCGCGGTTTTAATGAATGTTTATCATCCACCTTTGTTGTCGCACGTAAGTTTTGAAAATAAAATATTTGTAACAACTAATAACTATAATTTTGTTCTTGCAGTATATAATTTTCTCGCTAAATGATAAATTTTAGATATTTTATATTTTATAATAGTAAAAATACATTATTCAAAATTAAATGAATTTATTTCAGTTTTTAATATTATATTTAAATGTGTTATTTTCTATTTTCTAAAAATAAAATGACATATTTTAAAAATAATTTTTTTATGATAATAAAAATTAATTATTATATATATAATGAAGATTATTCAAATATAAATTTCGAATATGAATACGAATGAGCCTGCCCTATACCATGCTTACTATAACGTGTAAAGAATAAGTCATTATTTGTATCAGGCCGTGAATAATTATGTGTCGACTTCGGATCCGAGTTTTAAATAATTATATCCTAACATGCATGATGAATTTTTTAAATTTTATTTTATAAATTTTGACTTTTTATTTTTCTTGTAGTAATAATGTAGGGAACGTCAGGTAATCCCCGTGAGTTGTGACCCAAGCCATCTGTCTGATCCACGCTACTTTCAGGAAAAAGACTCCTCATCTTCTTCAACTAAAATAATTAAATAAATAGATTAGGAAGGGGATAGATAAGTTATCCACGCGTCGGATCAAAGTTTTGAGCCATGTGAATTTACCAACCTACTCCCTTTGCCGCCCCACTCCTTTCAATCCACATAAAAAAAAATTAAAAAAAAGGATTGTAATAATAAAAGCTAATAAGAATTTTATTTTATATTTTTTGCATTGATAATTAACTATAAACTTCATTTCATCAAACCAACCCACTTTTTAAAATAGAGTATATGGTTATGCTGCATTTAAATTAAAGTGATGAAATTAATAAATAAAAAATAAAAAAAAAAGAGAATGATAAATGGAATTATTCATTTTATTTTTAGTTAAAATGAATTATTACATACTCTGTCTTAATGAGTAAAATTTTCAAATTTGATAAAAATTAAAATGTTCATTGTATTTTAATGAAATAATTAAATATAATTATTTTTTATTTTATATGAATGAATTATTTTATTTTCACTTTAATTAATACAATCCAAATATTGCATTAGCACTTTGGTAGTTTTTTTATTATTAAACAAACCAACTAAGCACAAAAATCCCTAGTTAACAAACAAACTACCAATAGGCCTACAAATTAGTGTACGGATATAAACAAACTAGTTTAGTAACTGATTTATTATATACTTATAAGAATTTGCATGGGATGCTGTTTTACTCGTCAGCCTTGGAACTCGTGCGAACATGAATTATTTTTCTTATATATTTTTTATTTATTAAATTAACTCAATTGTAAGTTTTTCTTAGATTATTATTTATGTATATGTTTATATATGACATTCTGATTTTTTATTTATTTTATTTTATTATGAGATTTGTGCATGAATGTATATATAAATAATAAATTATAATTATATTTATTAAATTTGAATATGTATTATTATAATTATATAATTTATATTTGAGAATTATAAACTTATGACAAAATTACTCTTAAGATGACAGACTAAATTAATTTGAATAAATTTTTTAATTATTTTATTATATATAGTAATAAATAACATGAGTTTATTAATTTCATTAACGAGACACCTTGAACGCAATATACTATTATTTTATTTTATTTTATCAAAAAACTTTATACTAGTACATATTAATCTTAAGTGCATGGGAAGAAGACGGATAAAAAAATTGGAAAACGACTCATTATTTTTTCAAAACGACTCATCTATTGTCGTATAACTTAAACAAATAAAGAGAAAGTCTAAATTTTAATTTAATTTTGGCATATTTTGTTTGCCCCAACCTTTGAACTTCTCCTTCTCCACTTCTCCGTTAATCCCTTCAACTGCTACTTGACAACTAATTTCATTTGGTTCTTCCAACAATAAAAATAAAAATAAAAATAAAAATAAAAATAGACATAAAAAAGAGTTAAATTAACTATTTTAATAATTATATAAAAAAATTAATTTAATTTAATAAGAGAACAGAATTAATTTGGCCGATCTCTTTTGGAATTTGGATTTTGAGAGCTCTCTGTCTTGCAGCATCAATTTCAATTTTAGTAGTTCTTAATCCAATAGAAATTTGTTTTTGTTTTTCTTGTAGATTTATAAAAGAGTGATAAAAATTTTAATCCTCCAAAAATAAACAAGTGTGAGATTTATGAGATGGGTATACTTTGAAAATAAATGAGTTGGTAGATCTGAAAGTTTTGCCAACCTAAAAGAATAAACTTTTATTTTACATTTATTTTTAAAATCTTAATTGTTTAGTTTGGTAGTAATTGGCCACATATTATCGTATAAATAATTGTCATAGCCTTACGGTCGAGGGACATTATTGACCCACAACTAGGCTAATGCATTATGTTGAGAATCTATAATTACGAAATTTCGCCCCACTCAATTTATTTCCCTCCCTGCTTCTAATCTCCATCTCCAGTTCTCCACTCCCATTTCTGTCCCAACTTTCTGGTTCATTAGTGTCCCATCACCAAAATAAAATTCCGTCAAAACTCTCTCCAGCCCCATAAATTCCGTCAAAACCCTCTCCACCCCCCATTCCTGTCCTAACTTTCTGGTTCATTGTTCCATCACCAAATTAAAATTTCGACAAAACCCTCTCCACATCAAAATTCCATCAACACCCTCACCACCCCCATTTCTGACGCAGAAACCAAGTAGAAGAAATTTTAGTTCTAAAAACTTTTCAAAATTTAGGCTCAATTTTTTTTAATAATAATAATTACAAAGAGAATAAATACTGTGGGTAAACGGATGTTTTTACTTTTTACATTATTTAATAAAAATAAGTTAACTTTATAATTTCTTATGGAATTAAAAAAAATTAATTGTATTAAAATTATTAAATAAATTTATCATGTTAAATAATATTATATAATTTATTAAAAAATTAAAAATATATTTTTTTAAATATAAAATTATTTGACAATTCATATGAAATTGTTTCTCAATTACAATTTCTTTATACCTCTATTAGTCAACTCAGAGACAATTTTAATTCTTTGTTCGGAACTCGGAAGTTCGCTAACGAGAACATTCGGGGGACATCTTAAATATTAGACCATTTTGTCCATGCCCCGCTTATATGGTTATGAATAAATATAAGTATATAATATTTAAATATTATATATATATATATATATAGAATAAGTACTATTTTAGCAACTTAAATAGGGAAATTTTAAAATTTACCTACCATAATAATTTGCTGCGGCAGCATTTTTGTTTAAAAAATTGGTTATATCGCAAACAAACTATTAAGACAGAAGTCAAAAATAAGTTATTGGCAGCAACTAGTTGTTCTGAATTATATATATATATATATATATGTAGGGAAACTTATATAAACAATCATATGTAGGTTTAACCGTTAGTTAAAGCTGGTGATGGCTTCAGTTTCTACTTTGAAGTTGTGTGGAACGGATAATTCGAATTCAATGCTGAATAATTCGAAATTTAGGGACGGTTTTAAAAGGTTCTCTCCTGTGGCGTCAGTGTCCGGCAATTCGCCGTCGAAGATCGTCACCGGCGATTATGGCTACGTACTTGAAGACGTTCCTCACTTCTCTGATTACATTCCTAATCCTCCTGTATGCTCTTTCTCTCTAACTCTATGCGTTGAAGTGTGTGCTGCCTTTTTAATCTTTTCTAACCCACCTCATAATTAATTGGATTTTACTCATTCAAATTTCTTAATTTTTGCCTGTTTCTCCATGGGCATAAAAGCTGAGTTTAGCTTTATTTTTCTTATTTAAAAAAGAAAAAAGGGAAACAAGAGAATAGCTAATGATATGCATATATGAATAACTTGTAAATGACGATGCTAGAGTTTACAAGATATGAAGGAATTCTTTGTAGGAATTTTATCCTGAATTTTACTTCGTATGTTTGTTGCAGACGTATTCCAACCCGTTACAAAACAATCCTGCGTATTCCGCTGTGAAGTAAGTTGGGTGCGGTTATTTCATTTGCAGTTGTTTTTCTGTATAATAGCTTTAGCGTTTGGTTCATAAGAAATGAGGTTGTATGTTGATTTGAAGAATGTAATTATTTTTGTCAGGCAATATTTTGTCCATGATGATGACTCTGTTGCGCATAAGGTAAGCTGCTTCTGCTTCTTCATTTTTTTCTCCTTTTCCCTTCCCTTATTCTTTTCTATTGTCTTTGTCATGACTTAATTTGCTTATTTGAAAGTTTTCTCATGTTATATACTGCTATTTATAAAAATTACAAAGCTTTATTCAATTTTCAGTTTAGTTGTTTATTGTACTTGGACAATAATGCTACTAACAACTGATTGGAGTGGCGGTACTGGCTAAATAATGCTACTAACAACTGATTGGAGTGGCGGTACTGGCTAAATAATGCTACTAACAACTGATTGGAGTGGCGGTACTGGCTAAATATTATAATAGGAAGTTGGTGCCGCCATTTCCAATGCCAGGTTGGATTCCCTCCGATTTTCTATGTACTGAAAGGATACTATTAAAGAACAAAGATTCATGCTCAACAACCAAAGTTTTATGAATTTGAGCTAGTTGGGTGTAGGGCAATCAGCCTACAGAAATGGCACCTGGAACTTAACTTGAATATAACTTTTCTATCGTTACTCCTTTTGTAGATTGTTGTTCACAAGGATAGTCCAAGAGGGGTGCATTTTCGACGAGCCGGATCCCGTCAAAGGGTAAGCTTTACGTGGCCTACTGCATAGACTTGGAAGGACGAGGCTTCCTTCCTTGATATTCACAAATGCTGTTGAATGTTTTCTTCAGGTGTACTTTGAATCTGATGATGTTCATGCGTGCATTGTGACTTGTGGAGGCTTGTGCCCTGGTCTCAACACAGTGATTAGAGAGATAGTATGCGGCTTGTATCATATGTATGGCGTAAAGAGAGTCGTTGGGATAGATGTAAGTCAATCTTCATTACAAGTAGTTTATTTCGAGTTAAATGGAACTTTCTTTTTTGATTTCTATTGATCTGAGTCTGATTGATAAGAAATAATCAATCACTCTGTCGTCTTTAGCTGGCACTTTGGAAGCAAAACTAAAATAATTCTTCTCTTTTATGGCATTAACACATTTCAAGCCACTGCTTAAATTGGGTAGGAATGTGAAATTAGTTTATTCTTTTCTTCTGCATAAATGAAGTTGTTTTACAATGCCATAACACCTTCAATATATGCAACTGGAAAACCGTCATTCATGAATCAGTATTTTTCAGCTGAAGCCAAAAGGAATAACATCAAATGTGTGAGGGTAACCAATTAATTTATCGTCAGTTGACTGCTAGTTCTTTAATAAAG
Organism: Hedera helix; assembly: GCA_947179155.2. Lineage (NCBI taxonomy): Eukaryota > Viridiplantae > Streptophyta > Magnoliopsida > Apiales > Araliaceae > Hedera > Hedera helix. The sequence goes on from OX359271.1 coordinate 8,256,839, forward strand.
TAGCTTTATTATCTATTTTTATATCGGATCTACCATTTTATAATGACTAACTGTACTTCTAAGTTGTAACTTTATTTTGGGTTGCCTAGTTAAGCTACTTTTATATTATTGCTTCCTTAATTAATGGTTCAACACGACGAATCAATGTGGTGGCATTAAAAACTAAAGACATTGGTGGACCTGTAGGGAGGATACAAAGGTTTCTATTCTAGAAATACAATCCCTTTAACACCGAAGGTTGTAAACAAAATCCATAAACGTGGTGGAACCATACTTGGGACATCACGCGGCGGCCATGATACTAAGAAGATAGTTGATAGCATTCAGGACCGGGGAATTAATCAGGTTGGCATAGAAAAGATGGTCGAATCATGTTTTAAGAGTTCTTTTGATACACTTTTTATTTAGACTATATCCCCAGTCAATCACTTATAATCTACATAACCTTTTGTATATTAGGTTTATATAATTGGAGGAGATGGGACACAAAAAGGGGCCTCCGTGATTTTTGAGGTATATTGATTTAGTAGGAAGATTCACTCTGCAGTAGTTTGCCTTTATGCTGCAAATGAATCTATTTGATCTTTTACTTTCCCGTTCTAGCAAAATTTATATTAGAACATTGAATTAGTTTCCATTGACATGTATAACTTATTAGTGGAACATCTGCATCCCCCATCATGCAGGAAATTAGAAGGCGTGGTCTTAAAGTTGCAGTTGCTGGAATCCCCAAAACTATTGATAATGACATTCCGGTATATCTCGTCCTTCATTGGAGCTGGATCATTGCTTGTTTTGATATTAAAAGTCTCTAACAGGATTTGAATTTCATTGATTTTAAGTACTTTTTTAACGCACAAATCTATCTATTCAGGTTATTGATAAGTCCTTTGGCTTTGATACTGCTGTTGAGGAAGCTCAACGTGCTATTAATGCAGCCCATGTTGAAGCTGAAAGTGTTGATAATGGTATTGGTCTGGTGAAGTTAATGGGTCGCTACAGTGGTAAGATTCACACAATGGTTCTATGCTTTCATTCCTTGCTAACCCGTCGAGCTGCATCTCTTAGGTCAGATGTGAACCAGTATAAAATTATGTTTCTCTGAGAAGCATGCAAAAGCTATAAATTTAAAGTTTTACTGATTACTTCATAAATTAAGATTTAAGATTATATGCCTGAATTTTAAATAGTTTCAATTACAAATACTTGGTTTTAATATAGAAGGAAATTAATAAATATTATTTTGTTACGATGTTTTCGGATGATTTACCCTCATTTTCACAACTTAACCTAGTTTTGATACAGGGTTTATTGCAATGTATGCTACTCTTGCCAGCCGAGATGTCGACTGTTGCTTGATTCCAGAGTCGCCCTTTTATCTTGAAGGAGCGGGTGGACTTTTAGAATACATAGAGAAATGGCTCAAAGAAAATGGACATATGGTTATTGTCATAGCTGAAGGTGCAGGACAAGAGCTTCTTTCTGAAAGTTCAAAATCTAGTGATCAGCAGGATGCCTCTGGAAACAGCCTTCTGCATGATGTTGGGATATGGATATGTCAGAAAATCAAGGTATACATTCTGATGCCAATTTTGTTTGTTTGCATGTTTAATGAAAGTCTTTTGGCAGTTAATTTTGTGCGAATAGGTTTCTTCTGACAGGCACTCACGTAAATTGTGATTGTAGTATTGTACACACTTACCCTTTTGCTGCAGACCAAAATCTGAACTCGAGCCTCTTGAAGTGTTCCTTTTCATACTGAAATAGGAAGATTTTCTCTCTGTACTATGCTACGTCTTTCATGTTTATTTTCATTAACTTGCACCATAAAAGACATTAGAACAAAGCATTTGATGTTGAAAGTCCCTGCTCATGAGGTGGCGGCTGAAAGGAAGTCCACATAAAATTATTATGATCTGGTAATGATAAATTAAGATAGTGGCGACCTTTCTAACACCCACAAGTGACCAGATCCAAGTCAATTAAACCCAAAATATTTTTAGATAAAAATTCCCAGAATTTTATCTTTCAGGATCACTTTTCCAGAGAAAAGAAGATGGCTATCAACCTCAAATATATAGGTTGGTGTTACATGTCAACTTTCTGGTACGTAACTCAAGGGAGATTGGAGAAGGTCCAGATGGTTGGTCTAACCAAGTTATGCTCTTTGTTTTCTGGCAGATCCTACCTACATGATCCGAGCAATTCCTAGCAATGCATCCGACAATGTGTATTGCACACTTCTTGCTCAAAGCGCTGTTCACGGAGCAATGGCTGGTTACACAGGTTTTACTGTTGGGCCTGTCAATGGCAGACACGCATACATACCCTTCCATGTAAGTTAACACATTAACTTCACAAAATGAACTCTAAACATGCCCTATAGGATTTGGAATTCCAGTGCTTGATAACAAAGGATTAATTGTCAAATTGCATATGTGCAGCAAATCATTGAGAGACAGAACAAGGTTGTGATAACAGATAGGATGTGGGCTAGGCTCCTGTCTTCAACCAATCAACCAAGCTTTTTAACCGCCAAGGATGTGGCTGAATACAGCGAGGAAGAACCATCCTCCCAGTTGTTGGATGACAGCCGGGTAGATAAATTGGTCAATAAAGCTTTAGGCATGAACTGAGAGCGCCATTGTGATTGTGCTTTGGATTTGTGCCGTCATTTCTTTGCCAGTGATATCTATAGACCCATATATGTGCTCATCCGGTACCTCAACAAATCTCTCCTCTTCATCCACATTGACACCAAGCTCCTCTTGAACTTTAACCATACTCTTTTGAAGATTGGCCCATCACTTCTTACCATATCCATTACCCAAGCCCATAATCATAATTTGCTGGGAATATTCGATCCATATACGGACATCTGAAACTCGACTTGACCCAAAAGGTTAACCTATTAGATCTATGGTATATTAATATATATGTTCTCAATTTTTCTCTTATGTTTCGATGTGAGACTTTACTATCATGTGGTACCTCGATACCGCTTTATTCTTAAAGTAGTTTTGCCTTTTAAACGTCATGTTACAAGGCCGATCAGTAGGGAATCCTTGTATGCTGAGATATATTGTATATTGTAATCACAATGCTTTAATACTTTGAAATGTTGTTATATACAAATAGTTTCTAAATGTACAATACAAAAATCAAGCTGAGATATATGTGAACCACTCCTTCCAGTCCTGGGAATTTCTTATCAGACAGCCGCAGGTCTCCCATCTTTCCTAGGGTCACTAACAGCGGTAAGAATCCCATGTACTACTTGTTCTTTTACCCCTCTCCCATTTTTCCTCCCCATGGAAATCGTATTCTGAAGGTCTTGAACAACAAACTGGCAAACGGCTCCCCCTGATTTCGCCTCGAGGTCATGACCCCTGTCTTCCAAGAATTTCCTTTTCTCATATGCAAGCTCAATATGTTCATGGTCAATGAGAGTCCAATTTTCGTACAAAACCACATTTGGTATTAGCTGCATGCAAAAATCAGGCCTTCAGTAGTTTTTATCATTCATTAAGTGAAACAAGGTACTTATGTGTTATAGATCTAGAAAAAGACCTTGTGGTAGACTCTTGGACTCTGAACAGCTGGTAAAGGATCCATCCCCAATATAAAGTGGTTAAGAAAAACTTGGATCACTGCTGGAATTATGTATATACCGCCACTACCTCCCATCACCCCAGCCAACTGATTATCCTGTAAACAATGCATGACAAGAATATATTATGTAAGCAATGCACCATCCAATATACAAGCAATAAGACTCAAAAACAGGGCAGTGGAGGATAAACTTTGGTCAGTTTTAGGGGCTGTTTGATTAGAAATTAATAGGACTGAATGGCTGAATCGGTCTGTCATTCAGTGCGTTTGTTTAGAGCTGAATTGGACTGAATGGTTTAATCGATCAGATTTTTGGGCTGAATGACTAAGTCTAATTTTTTTGACCGAATGGTTAAGTTTCGACTGAATGAAGTAAAAATAAAAAATAAAAAAATATTAAATATTATATTAGATAAATTTACAATAATTTTGAATATTTCAGATGGGTAAAATAGTAAAAATATGTTATTCAGGTATTTCAGACATTTCACTTATCAAACAATTTTTTTCATTTAGAAATTTACTTCATTTAGCTCATTCAGATTACTTAAAAATTCAGAACTATTTTATTTAATTTTGATCAAACATTCCCTTATAGTCCTAAAAAAGAAATATATCTCTAATTTTGGAATAGACTAAAAAGAAAAACGTGTAGCCGTTAGCATACCTTGAGAACAATGATTGGGGTCATGGAAGATAGCGGTCTCTTTTTTGGTTTGATGAAATTAGCAGGAGCCGGAGGGAGATGATCAGGGGATATCTCTGTTGGCGTCGAAAAGTCATCCATTTCATTGTTGAGCACAATGCCAGTGGAAGGTGACAACACCTTAGCTCCAAAGCTATAATTTATAGTGGTTGTCATCGATACAGCATTTCGATCTGTATCTACAATGCAGAAATGGCTGGTACCATGGTCTCTCAGCTGACTCCACCTGATAATGACGAGATTTGAAGCTTTAATGATCACTGATTATATCTAGAAAATTGTAGTGCTTCTTTTTAAAATATTTAGGTAATTAGATGAACCTGTGCAGATAATATTCTGGACGGAATGTGGTATTGTCAAATATCCTTTGCTGAATTTTCTTAGCAAAAGATGGGGAAAGCATGTCGGATATAGTTCTGCTGATATTTACAAAGTCAGGATCACCTAGGTTCATTCGGATAGCAAGCATGTGTTTCACTGCTTCGATTAGGCGATGCAAACCTATATTTCCCTTTGCAGCACTAGAACTTTCATAACTATCTAAGATTTTTAGGACCTGTTTTATAATTGCATATATAATCAGTAAAAGTAAGGCAATTATAATAAAGCATATAGCATCAATAACTCCTACATTAGCATATATTGAAGCATCTGATTGTGGGGTTTCTATAGCTTAGCATATGTTGTCCTAAGTTAAAACATAGTGTTGAATGAAGGAGCAAATAAGAGGGAAAATACCCACCAGAGAAATCCCGAGTGTTCCACTTGATGGAGGAGGCATTCCTAAAATAGTGTAGCCCATGGTATTCACAGCCACAGCCTCTGTAATATCCACTCTGTAGCTCCTCAAATCTTCCATTGTCAAAATTCCACCAGCCTCTTTCACATCCTTAACAAACTTTTCGCCAACGGCGCCATTATAAAAAGCTTGTGGCCCTTGTTCTGCTATTGCTTCTAAGCTGTGACCAAGTTCCACATTGTAGCATATATCACCAGTTTTTAGCAGTTTTCCATCTGGTGCATAAACTTGTCGTAAACCAGGATCACTCGTGATCGAGTCCGAGTGTTCATAAATTGCTTTACCAAGATACGGAGCAACCACGAACCCATCCCTTGCAAGTTTGATGGCAGGCTGAAATAATGATTTCCAAGGCAATCTTCCGTGTTTCAACCAACCTTCATAAAGGCCAGCTAGTTCACCGGGTACGCCTAATGACAGCGCTCCAACAGATTTGGTCTCAGGATTGTTGGCATACATATTCTGTTTGATGTCAATTATAGCATTATGGAACTGGAATCAATAATCAATATAAAGATAAATATTTAAAATTTATAAATGTATCACTACTTAAAATCTTGTTATTTCATAATTTTTAATATATTTTATTAATTTTGAGATTAAAAATATCTTAAATTAACTTTCAAAAGTCAATAATAATATTTTAATTTGGGACGAAAGGACTAAATAATTTCATTCAATAAAAACAAACAAACTGAACAAACACATAACTATTAATTAGACGTCAAAAAAATAAATTCAAAAAAAATAAAAAGTTTAATCTCATAATTAAAAAAATTGGGAAGACAATCCCAAATTAAAAGTTTAATCCTTTAATTATTGATCTAAATTTTAATCTAAAGAAATATGTATAATACGATCAAAGTAATCTTACTATTTGCGGAGTGTTGTACATTGAGTAAAATACTAAATATTAAATCAACTTAGTTCTGTCACACCTCCTATGCATATACATCAATAACTTATTATCAAGTGAAATTATGGGAAAAAATGCAAATTGCTTATCAACTTATTAAGCTACACAACATACTAATTAACAATCGTCTTGGATTTTTAGCATGAACCTGTGAAGAAGCTAAGGGAGCAGTTTCCCTCATGTCAAATGCCTGGGTTTGTGATGTTTTTGAAGATCGAACGACCATGAAACCTCCACCACCTATTCCGCTGGCCATGGCATTGACCACACCGAGGCATAAAGCGGTTGCCACAGCGGCATCAATGGCATGTCCGCCCTGTCTAAGGACTGATGCGCCAATTTGAGAGCAACGAGCATCATCAGCCGCAACAACTGCTTTCTGTGACTCAACGACTAAATCATTTCCAATTTTTTCCCCCTCATTAATATAGTTTATCTCACCTCTCACCACTCTGTAATCTAAGTGGCCTGTTAATGCGAGGCCGGCTACTGGAAAATGCAAAACAACAGGGCTAACATTAGAAACAAGTCAAACAACACACTTGAATCATGCATAAGGATAAATTGAACTACTTTTTCAATGGTTCAACTTCATATATATATTCTTTACATGATTTATGAATACATTATCTAAACTGACAAATGAACTGAAGTGTTTGGTGATTATCAGGGCCTTAAACGGTAACTGAAAAATTCGTATATGTTTGTATATGTACGCATTCGTATTCAGAAAAAAATTAATGAATATTATTTGTATTCGAAATAAAACGGATATATTTATATTCGATTTTAAGGTATCCATAAATAAACGGATACGAATATGGATATAGGCGTATTTATATTCGTTTAACATCCGACCGTAAATATATCCGGCAGATAATGAATATCTGGTATTCGTATCCAGAATTCGTATCTAAATAACTTGTATATATATAAGCATAATTTTTTCAATTAACCTTCCTTACATATATAGTAATTAGTTTTTAAAAAATTATTTTTAAAATGTCATTTCACTTTTAGAAAATAATACTTTCAAATATAATATTAAAAACTGAAATAAATTATTTAATTTTAATTAATGTATTTTTACTATTATAAAGTGTAAAATATCTAAAATGTATCATTTAACAAAAAACTTATATACTACAAGAACAAAATTATAGTTACTAGTTTGTTACAAATATATTTTATTTTTAAAATTTGCGTGCGAGAACAAGAATGGATGATAAATTAGTATTATTTTTCATTGAAAATGCAGTTAATTTGATCATTTCTCTAAGATGTTTAAATTCTAATTAATTTTTATAATGATAGTGACGTGCTTGACAAACATTAAATGGCAATGAGTAATTATTTAATTTTTGTAAATAATTTGAATAAATTGTTAATTAAGTAATTGATAAACAAATTCGAATACCCAAATATTCGAATAACATTTGAATAAAATAAATAAAGACAAAATTTAACTATATTCAGATATTATTTCGAACACCGAATACAGATAATATTTTTAAAATCTGTAGGATACCAAATATGAATACGAATATGATATTAATTTTTCAAATACGAATGCAAATGCCATTGTATCTAAATCTCTATATGTCCATTTACAACTCTAATGACTATTAATTATGTTTCTAACCTATTGTTAAGCCCTTGACCTGAGGCTTAAAATGTAATAAACCAAAACCTTGAATATTGTTAACGTGACATACATCGTTGAATATTGCTGGGATAAAATACATTATTAGAGTATCTCTCTGCTAAGCTTTATTGTTAGATGAATTAATAACTTTATACGTGTCAGACTCTCATTAATAAGGGCCACACCTTGTCATGACCCCCAAACTATCCAGCAAATACAATTATCAATGCAAGAAAAGATTCGAATACAAACCTTACACACCCAGAACCCTAAAGACTATAAACAAGACAATTTGAATAAAAATTAAGAGAAACATACATGTCATGGCTATGAGTGCAACGAAGAACCACAGAGCTCTGCTCCATCTCCTTCTGCTGGAATTCCTCCGATGACTCCATAGAAATGGAGCTTCAAGTCTCTGCTGCTCCATCTCACCTACGCTCATACACAAACCAGGAAGATGATAGAGAGGAAGTTAGGTAGTTTGTTTAGTTGAGAGACGGACGAAATATATAACTGCGCTGGGACTTGGAAGGAATTTGACCAATTGTGTTAGAGGAGGTGGAGTACAAACAAAAAACTTCTTCCATGTCCAACTTTAATTTGACCCCTTCATTTTGCAAAAGAATTGTACTCTACGTTGAATATTATTCATCAACGTGGCAAAAACAAAATAAAAATTTCTCCTCCCTTGGCATAACTTTTCCTAATTTAAATATTAAAACTTCTTTAGAATTAAACTCTGGTCTAATACATTTATTACCTAATTTTCATGGTATTACAGGTGAAGATCCTCACAAACATTTAAAGAAATTTCATATAGTGTGCATAAGTCTGTAACCTTTTGGAGTGATTGAAGAGTAAATTAATTTAAGAGTTTTTTCATTTTCTTTGAAAGATTTGGCTAAGGATTGACTCTACTATCTACCGTCCGGAAGTATCACCACATGAAAAGAGATGAAGAGATTATTCTTAGAGAAATATTTTCCAGCTTCAAGGGAAGCCAACATATGAAAAGAAATTTGTTGAATAAGGCAGAACCATGGAGAATCCCTATACGAGTATTGGGAACGGTTTTAGAAATTATGTGCAAGTTGTCACCACAATCAAATCAGCGAGCGGCTCATTATCTAATATTTCTATAAAGGACTCATGTCTACCGATTGAAGCATAATCGATGCCGCTAGTAGAGGAGCTTTGGTAGATAAAACTCCCAAAACTGTAAGGAACTTGATTGCAAACATGACTGCTAATTCCCAACAATTTGGCACTAGGCTTGATTTCTCATCCAAGAATGTCAATGAGGTAAAAATTTCTTCACTTAAACAACAAATGGCTAGTCTAACCTCTCTTGTTCATTAATTGGTTGTAGGTAATACACAACAAGTGAAAGCTTGTGAAATTTATGTGGTAGTAGGACATCCAACAGATATGTGCTCCACTCTTCAAAATGCGTCCTATAAACAGGTGAATGCAGCTGGTGATTTTTCTGGTCAACCACAAAAGAGATATGATCCCTATTCAAACACATACAACTCAAGATGGAGGGATCATCTCAATTTCAGTTATGGGAATCCACAAATGAATTAGCCCACAAATTAGAACTTTGCAAGCTACCAACAGTACAAGCAATCATATCCCAACAAACAACAACAGGACCAATCGTTTAATTTTAATATGTCTTTAGATGATATGTTTAAACAACTTACTGCTAACACTTTGCAATTGCAACAGGAAACGAGTGAAAATATTCGGGAAACAAGGGCAAGTATTCAGAATTTAGAGACACAGATGGGAGAAATGGCAACTGCAATCAGTCGACTAGAGGCAAAATGTTCTGAAAAATTACCCTCTCAAACGGTGATGAATCCTAAAGAGAATGTCAATGCAATCACTTTGAGAAGTGGTACAGAGATAAAAACTCTGGAAAAGACAGAGTTTGTACTAAAAGAGCAAAGCAAATCAGAAGTGGATAATAAGGAAGCAGACGACGGTAAAAAGGAAGACAGTATTCTAGGTGACAATGGTACTCCTAAGCATAAATTTTCACCTTTTTCTAAATATGAATCGGTACCCCATTTTTCTCTTGCTTTAACAAAAAAAAGGAAATAAGAGAAAACTTTAAATTTATATGAAACTTTTCGTAAGTGCGAGGTAAATATTCCATTGTTATATGCTATTAAACAGGTACCTCGTTTTGCTAGATTTCTGAAAGAATTGTGTACACACAAGAGGAAGCAAGCACTTAAAAGATATGAAAATGTACAAGTAGGAAATAATGTATCTGCAATAATTCAAAGAAAACTCCTACTAAGTGTCAAGATCTAGGAATGTTTACTATCCCTTGCACGATAGGTGATATTATATTCGAAAATGCTATCTTAAAGTTAGGAGCATCCATTAATGTCATATGCTATATATGCTTCTTTGAAACTTGAACCTTTGAATAGAACTGGTACTATGATTCAGTTAGATGATAGATCTAACGTTTATCCTAAGGATATAGTAGAGAATGTTTTTGTGCAAGTAAATAATTTAATTTTTTCTGCTAAATTTTATATGCTTGATATGGAGAATGGTGATCAAAATGCTCATATTTTGTTAGGAAGACCTTTCATAGAAATATCCAAGACTAAGATCGATGCTCATAGTGGTACATTTACAATGGAGTTTGATAGTGAAATTGTTAAGTTTAATATTTTTGATGCCATGAAATATCCTAATAATGATAATCCTATTTACTCTGTTGATGTGATTGATTCTTTAGCATGAAAAGTTTTTGAAACTGATGAAAATGGTGAATTGGAAACGACATTTAGTCAGAATCTTGAGAAAAAGAATGAGGAGTTAGTGTTGAGTACTGATTTGAAGGAAACTGTTACAGCTGTAAATGGTTCTCTAAAGACAGGTAATGATCTATAATTTGACTTACTAGTTCCTAACAAGAAATCTTTACCTTCTATTTTGCAGGATCACATTCCAGATTTGAAACTTCTCCCTAATCATCTCAAATGCCAATTCATTGAAGATGGAGTAAAACCTTCATATCAACTGCAAGAAAGTTTGAACAAGTCCATGATAAATGGAGTAAAAATGGATGAGATTTTTAAAATTCATGAAGTTAGAGTGACATAAATTTTAAGCATGTTGTCAAGCCAATGACAATAAGCAAAGACGCTACTTGGGAGGGAACCCAATGAGAGTATAATTTTCTTTCTTCTTTTTTTTTTTTTTTGAATTTTTTTTGTTTTTTTTGCTTCTTCTTATTTTTTTTTTTTTTTTTTTTTTTTTTGCATTTTACTTTACATTGGGGACAATGTAAGTTTTAATTGTAGGGAAAGGAATTTAGGATATTTGTTTTATTTTTTTGTTTTTATTTTTATTTTTTTAGGGAATTTTAAAATTTTGAATTTTGTGGGTATATTCACTGCAAACCCTAACGAGACAAAACTCGTTCACTTAGCGTAACCTTAGGGTTTAAAGGCTTGTTGCACATGCTAAGTGTAATCGTATTTTCTACAAAAATGGAGTAGTTTTTTATTTTTCGGATGTGTTACTTGAGCAATGAGTTAATTGAATTTTAATTTTTTTAGCCAATGATAAAATTTTTATTTTTATTTAATAATTCTTGAAAAAATGATAAATTTTTGCTTAGTCTGAATTTTTGATCTATTGTTAATATTTACTGTATTTGAGACTTTTTAAATTTTTATGCACATATCCATATATGTTGAACTAGTTTTAACTTGAAGGAAGTTTATTTGATTAATTGCTTGTGGAAGATGTGAATTTTCTCTATACCTTATATTGATCATGTTTTAAAGTCTGATATAGAAAAATATATGAATAGGGGATTGAGAGAGAAAAAATAGTAAGTAAAAAAAGAATTTGACTAGTTTAATTTTGTCGCATTTGTTACTCGAGTTAATAGATTCTTAAGGGTATCTCTATACCTAGTGCCCTAAAGCCAATTGGTTTGAGAGTCATTGGTCAAAAAGCTCGCTACATGGGTAACTCTGAAAAGCATAAGAAAATTAAACACTGCACAGTCAAGTATGCAAAAGAAAAGTGAGATGGAGTATAAAATACACTCACTAAGGAAAAAATGAGTGAAATATGAAAAGAAAATATATATGAAGAAAAAAATATTATTGAGAAAAGAAAAGAAAAAAAAAAGAATTTTTTTTTTTTTGATACTTTAATTTTTGTTTTATCTATATTAGCTTTGAGATAGGTTAAATTTGAGTGTATAAAGTGTTGAGCATCTCTCATTTGGCATTTGATTATATAAATTTATTTGAGTTCTGATTGGTTTGACGTATTTGGATTCACACACAAGATTTTGAGTAGAGCAAGATTAATAAAAATGTTGAAGTTCTAGATTTTGCATGGTTTTGAAATTTTCTTTGAGTTATCATTTAAAAAATCTTTGAGGCTAATGTTGAAATTTATATTAATTTGTTGCTCGAATAAGTTGTTCGGTTATTAGTTTCATTTTTATAGATTTTATTCTGGTTTTGCTTGAGGGCAAACAAAGAGTTAAGTGTGAGGTTATTTGATAAGTCGATTTTATGTATATTTATTAGGTATTTTTAGGTTTAATTAGTTGTGAGTTTTTAAGTATTTTTAATGTTTTAGGTAATTTATTTAATTTTATGCATTAGTATTATTTTTAGTATTTTTATATTATTTTTATTTAATTTATATTTATTTTTGTAGGAAAATTGGAGCTTTATGGCAACACGATAAGTAAAATAGCTTGAATGGCAGCTTTGTAATTTCGACAACATGGGAATGCTTCAGCGCCTAACGTAGTTTACTCTAATGCAGCTGGGAACCAGGTGTTGGCAGGTGCATCATTACAAGCATGTGGCAACGAGGTTAGCGCCATACGCAGTATTAAGCTGAAGAGGAGAATTATCGCACCATGCGCAAACGAGATTTAATTTGAAAATTAAAAAAAACGCGTGGCGGTCGGCTGGCTTGAAATTTTTAATTCGTGAGGGCCCATCTGGCATGTTTCAAGCAGACTTATTTTGCATTGATTTTCGTGCGGATCCAGCAATAATTTAAAGAAAGCAAATAAATTACAATTCCAATTGCAATTTGGAAAAAGGAAAAATAAATAGGAAATTTTATATTTTATTATTGTGTATTTTAAATCCTATTAGGGTTTGAAAATTATAGTTTCTATTAAGGTTGTGATAAATTATATAACCTATAAATAGAGGATATGTAATACACAATTGAAACACATTTTTTGCTAAAAAAAATCTCTCTTTTATTCATTTGTGCTTTTCATATCTATGTGTAGCTAAATTATTTTTCTTGGTTTAAGTGATTAAAGCCATCAAGATTTATACACTTTGAGATATAATTTATTTTAATTGTTCAATTTATACTTTGAGTATTGGATTTTTTCGGTGTTAATTTATATGATTGATTCGTTTAATTGTTACGAGGCCTACTAGTTTATTATTCACATTAATCTACTGCTAAATTACATATCAAATCCGTAATTATATAGTCACTTCAATTTATGAAGCAACTAAAATTAATAATTATTTTGCAGATCAAAAGATTGTTATATCTTAGGAAGAACATTCATCTAAAGTAAATGCAACCGCTTGTGTTTATGTTGTTTAGTTTAACGATCTCTCTATTTCTTAAAGCTGCTACTAGGTTAAATCTTTAGCGCTTGTCTGAGGTTATTTAATAGTAAGAGTTATTTAGATCGTTTTTTTCTACTTAACTAAAATTAAGGAGAGATAGAAAAATTATTCGAATGGTAGAAAAATTACTAGAATGGGAGTAATTATTCCACGTTGAATATTTAAAATATTAATTGAGTTATTCTTGCATCAATGATCAGTTGTAAATTCTTGATGGTGGATGTTAACTTAAACCAATGCTTTTTCTTCTTATTTATTTCATTAAATTACTTGCATATTTATTTTAGTTAATTTTATTTAATTAAAAATCCCTTAATTTTGGTTTACGAAAATATAAAATTAAATTAATCATTCTCTGTGCGATCGACTCTTACTTGCACTACTACATAAATATGTTTTAAAGTAATATTTTATTTTTGGATACCTGCGACAGCACACCAGCATTTTTATATCATCTATTACATTTTAAAGAAATAAAACAATAATAGAAGAATATTGAAAATGAGATGGTAGAAGTTATAAGGAGATTCATTATTTTTATTGAATTCTTTTGTTGATAATGTATTACTTTATTTTTTGCAAGGAAACTAATATACATGTCTATAAATAATATACATGTGACGAGTTTGGATTATGACTACCGTGAAAAACTATGCGATAAGATAAAATAATTATTAGGAAAACTTTTTTGTAATTATTAGGAATATGAATTGTTTCTTATTTCAAATATGAGATTACCTCTATGAGAAAATAAATAAATAAACATGCAAGGTGAAAGAGAAAAGACTTTTGACTTTTTAACTGTAGCTTTTGTGTTTATTAAAGATTTGTTAGGATACAATTAGATACAACATATTCAATACATATTATAAGAAGAAACAAATTTTAAACCCTACTACTATTATTAAGTTAAACTCATTAGGAATATAATATTCAATTTGTTTCATATTAAACATCCTAATTTGACTTTAACGGTCAAACTAACCGTTTTTAAAATTAATATTTAAAAATATTTTTATAGATCTTTTAAATGATGAAACTTGAGATTTTTAGTAAATTATATGTAATTTATTATAATGGCAAAACATAGGATTACCACACTCCAATTATCTAGTTTTCAGTATATAGTCACTAAATTTTATAAAAATAAAATTGCGTCACTGTACTTTTTAAAATTTATTAAATGGACCATTCTGTCTGTGACGCCCACAAACCTAGGTTCCATAACCTCGGGTTTGATGCTCACAATCCATCATCTTCAAACACATTCTATAAACTAAAGTGGAATATATAAACATAAATTGTTCATTACAACAAGGTTCTACAATTATCCTAAGTTCTAACAACCTTAACTTAAATCAAAACATGCACCTTAATTGTTCAAAAAGGATTTACACATGTCAATTACAACAATTTAAAGGAATAACTAGCATGCATATTAAGCTACTCTTGGATTTTTTCTTTGCCCTTGTTCTTCTTATAGCTTTCGGGCTTATCTGAAAAATATCATGATATATAGCAAAGGTGAGCAACTAGCTTACTCAGCAAATTTAAATAAACAATTAATACAAGAATTATATATCGTGATTGAATAAGAATATTTTATGATGTTTCAACAATATATGAAATTGTGTATAAGAGAGAATTAAGTTTCAATTAAAAAAATGATTGAGTCTTTATTGCTGAGTGGGCACGAAGGACCATGAACTAACACTTAAGGTAAATTAGACATTTATCTTACCCTTTTATTGTTTTGGTATTCAAGTGGATCAACCTTTTGTACCATACGTATATGCATAACATTCATACATCTGGCACAATAGTCGGTTTCCCAATAATAATCTTCTTATTAAGGTTGTTCATTCTCAGTCTTATTATAAAAGTTTGAACCAACTATTCATTTGGATTTACTTTAACAATATTCAAGTGATTGAATTTATACATGCAAGGTATAGCTGAACAATTTTCACAGTTTAATAATGAAACGGTCTTTAATTGCACACAAGTGCAAATAATAACAATAATATCTATGTGGGTTAATTTTAAATAATTAAATCACTTAGGGATCTTGTAAAATAAATACAAGTTTGGGTATAGAAAACTTGCATGTACTGTTGATTACTGCTAAGCAATTTAAATTCCTTCCTTTGAAAGGACCTAACATTAATAAGTTTGATCTTTCTATTAGTATAACACATATAGGTTCATAACTATAACCTTAGTACGTCTCACTCTAAATTAATTAAGTTTATTCACATAATTAAACATTAAATAATACATTAAACACTTAAAAATATTATTATTCTTTGATAATATTTTAATCACGTAATATAATATTAATCATTTAATATTCTTTAAACTCTTGCCTAATATTATTAATCAAATAATAATATTTAAGTTCTTTACTAATATTATTAATCATTTAATAACACATTAATCACCTACTAATATTATTAATCATTTAATAATATTTTATTTATTTTTTAATATTATTAATCATTTAATAATATTTTTTATATTTTCTAATATTATTAATTATTTAATAATATTTTATTTATTTTTTAATATTTTAATTATCTAAATTGGGTTTAAAAATAGTTATATAATTTTTGAAATAATCTGCTCAAACTAAACATAAATCGACCCGGTTTACATGACCCGATTCAACCCGATTGAATTAATTATTTTCCAAAACTTTGTACCACCGCTACAACGGTGCATACAAGCGTCGTGGCGCTCCTGAACAGAACCCTTCACCACTGCGGCGGGGTAACCCAGCGCTACAGTGGTCAGTCAATAAAACAAACCCTAATTCTTCTAACTTTATTTTCTTGATTCAAACTTCAATGGAATTTGTTACACACATCCAAAAGACATCAAAACTGATTTGTTATCTTCGTAATTTAATGTTCTTCAATATTTAATGGATCAATCACTTTTTTGAAAACGTTTTTGACATAAAAATTCAGATCATCGGCTAGGATTTTGAAAACGACGTGTTTTGCTACAAAGACCATAACTTGCACATTTCACCACATTTTTCAAATATTCAAGTTGGGTTATTTTTATAACCTCAAGAGCTATCTGTGACAACCCCAAATCCAGGTTCCTTTAACATCGGATACGGTTCAACACTAGTACTACATTTTTTTTATTGTTCATGAATTACAACAATATTATAATTGTTAAATAACAATTTATCTATAATTTTACATCATCTCTTTCTATTCCAGAATCGCAATCTTTAAAATCCTATTACCACTTTGAGATCATATGCATAATGACTCAATCACACCATCCTATTATCCTCATACATAAAGGACAACGTCTGAAAATGATATTAAAAATAATATGTAAATGTTCTCTTAACATTTTAAGTTTGCTAATCTATAGCACAACAAAACATAAACTCTTCATATATACTTACACAAGTAAATGAATTAATCTACCCCAAGGTTTTACTACGAAAGCACCTACGTTTCAATCTTGATGACTCGTTAGTCAATCTTCATCTTTGCCTCTACCGAAGTAATCGGCTTTTTCAAGCTACTCGTAATGTTTTGTTTTAAGCAAGGGTGAGCACGACGGCTCAGCAAGTTCAACAGTTACATATAACACATTACATGCTTCACATATTATACATGCTCTACATTTTATTCTTACATCATGCATTTCATTTTATGAATGTTTCATACTTTTTATGCATCACATACAATAAACAACTAGCATCTAGCAAATCATGCTTCATATCAGTACATATTTCACATGTAACTATATCTCATGTTATTCATATATCACAAATATCATCAAAATATCTTCATGTTAATAATATAACATCAAATTGTAGCATATTAATGCACATAGGAGCAAGTTCTGAAAAACTTGTCTGGTTAGCTTTTACCATTTACGCTTATTTGCGTCTTTCGTTCAACCTACAATTTATATAGGAAATTGACATAATCATTAGATGCAATGACTATTACTTAGCCTTTATATAAGACTCTAACTTTAAATTATTAACTCTTAAGATGTCCAACAAACGAACCCTTAAGTTCAGGACAAAAACACTATATGATCTTCGTACAACCCGCTTTTAATAAGTTGTCTAAATTAGTCACAAATGACTATTTACATTGGTTTAAGTCAATTAAACTTTCTTCTTAATAATTTGGACATTTAATAATGTACCAAATACCTCAAAATATTATCTACTTTTGATAATATATAACTACATTCAAATATTATTAATCATTTAATAATATTTTAATCCCTTATTAATATTATTAACCATTTGATAATATTTTTAATCTCTTACTAATATTATTCACCATTGATAATATTTTAATCTATTATTAATATTATTAATCATTTAATAATATTTTAATCACTCATTAATATTATTAACCATTTAATAATATTTTAATCACTCATTAATATTATTAACCATTTAATAATATTTTAATCACTTATTAATATTATTAACCCTTTAATAATATTTTAATCACTTATTAATAATAATAACCATTTAATAATATTTTAATCACTTAGTAATGTCATTAATTATTTAATAACATTTTCATCATATACTAATGTTAGTACTCATTTCATAACATTTTAGTTACTTACATATTTAATCCTTTAACAATATTTTAACAATCCTCAAATCCTTTAATGATTATTTAAATAATAATCTCTTAATTAATTAACCCCATTTATTATTTAATATTAATTAACTATTTATTATTCAATATTAATTAAATAATAAATAATTATTTTATTAACTTTATATCCTTCTTTATTTATTATATAATAATAAATAATTAGTTATTGTATTTATTTGTTTTAATTATTATTTACTATCAATTAAATAATAATTAATTATAATAATAGCTTTTATTTACTTTATTTATTATTTATAATAAATAATTATTAAACTTGAGTCTCAAATTAATTATATTAATTTTTAAGCATTTTTATCCATTTTGGACTTAAATGACCCGAACCGACCCGACCCGAATGGCCCGACCCGACCCGGAAAGAAAAACTCACTGGCCGTGAACAGTGTCAAGCCCCGACCCTCCTTTATAGTGCAAAATAAGGGCCCCGACCCTTGTGTTGCAGAATCTTCAGAAATGCCATTTTCAGATTTTTCAACTTTTGCTCCTTTGATTAAAACTTGCATAACTTCTTCATTTTAAAACATTTTGGGGTGATTCTTAAGTCCATTCTCATTAGAATTTCCCCCTATACAACTTCTCTTTATATCACAAATCCAAATTCCAAATAGATCTATGCTTAAAATCGCTCACAAAGGAAAAGTGAAAACTAACTTCACAATCCTTGGTTTTAAAAATCATATCTTAACCATAACAACTCATATGAACATTATACCAACTAGGTTTTGTTCTTAACTTATATATTTACCATATCAAAGAAGAAAATCTCATACCTAACTTTTAGGTTTCAAAATATAAAGCTCCAAATCACACGTTCGTTTAAGGTTTCGTCGGTAAAAATCGTTTTCATACATTTTGCTAAACTTTTCGACACCAACACCCATAAATATTCATGTTAAGCCCATGTAACTCTAGATCTACCAATCTAGCATGGATATAAACATTTAGAACTTGAGAATAACTTTTCTACCATAAATATTCTATATAAAACATAATGAACTTCAAAACTAGGGTTTAGGGTTAATGTTATACCTTCTAGACTTGTGAGTTACTTTTCTCTCCTTTCCAGAATAGATGATGGAGTTAGATGACATCCAATAACACTCCTCTTGAAGAAATAGACTTGGCTCACTTGACTCGGTAATAACTCACTAAAGAACTCACTAACTCACTACCCTTTTTCTTTAACTCACCGAGTTAACTCACTAGAATTTACTAACACATAATAAAAGACTCTCTAGCAATATTTTTGGAACCCTCAAACACATCACCCAAGTCTTCTATTTATAGTGGAAGAAGTATATACATACAACCTATATATCTACACAATGGACTTCAACATATTTTCAAAAATGCTAGCCAAAAGTGTTGAGTGTTCCATACTCTAGTTCAAGCAATCAAAATGAATAAATTTTTGGAGTCCACACTCCATCATTTCCACCAGCCATACTCCTTAAAATGACCAAATTTTCCTTTATTTTTATTGCCTAATTGGAGAAAATAACCTTCTAGAAGCTAATTTATTGATGGGTCAATATTTGAGCTTTGGAATTTAATCATTTGGGCCAACTATACTCATTTGATCCATTAAAAATGTTGGGCTACTAAATTATTTTGCTAGGCTCCCAATTAATTAAAACATTGGGCTAGACTAATAAAATACTCAATCATACAAAAATTTCTACAAGTCCATCACTTAATTTAATTAAATGACTTGTTTAAATAATTAAGGAATAATATAATAATCAAATTTAATTTAATTTACATAATCAACTTACACTTTTCATATTCAATATTAATCGATTATTTAATTAAGGTTCCTCACAAAATAATCTTAAGTTAGTCCGTTAATAAATCCATTAATCGGACTTCCTTTATTAAACTTAATTCAATAACTTCCTCGGACAAATTATATAATCCAATTCATACATTAATTTCCTTAAATTTAATCTACTAGATTAATTCCTTTAGGACTCTCAACAATTAAAATAATTAAACTCTAAGTTGGGCTACCGTAATTAATTTATTGAGCTTGAGTTTGACATAATTTAATTAGATCATTGGCTTGGAAATTAAATCCCACCATTGGGCTTCTCTACATCTCCATTGGGCTTGCTACACCATTTCATTGAGCTAATCAATTAAATCAATATTAGGCTTTATACCACAACTTAATACTTAAGTTAATTGCTTAATTAATTAACTTCTTGATATTGTCATTCCAGACAATCATCCTAAATTTTTCACAACTTTAACTCATATTAATATAATTAACCTTATTAATTATATTTCATGACTTCATATTTAAACTAATTAATTTATTAGTTTAATTGAGTATTAAATTACTCATTTTCTTGTTTGGCTAACAAGCACACTTTAGGTATATATGTATATCAATATAATCACCTTCACTTCTCGTTTGAATTTATTTCCTTAATAAATTCTCTACATGCATCATTACAATATTCCCACATTTAATTTCTAACAAATAAATTATGTTTAAAAAAAATGTTTACCCATTTTCTACACATCTTACTTCTCAAATTCTAGGTTTTAAACCTTAACCTTTAATTCAATCAATTAAGATATTATTTAAAATCTTGAAAATATCTGGGATATTACACTATCTTTGAGGCCTTAGAACTCACAAAAATAATATCCACAACTCATAACACAAATCATCAAACCATACACTTAGTTAGGGTTTTCTAACGGTAAACTTGGTTATCAACATTTCTACATACATTCTAGCATATATGAACCTATCTAGCATTAATGACCACATAAATCATAGATCTACACATTTATATGGTATGAGCCCATGAATAAAATTAGGGTTCACATTGAATGAACTAAAATAAAAAATAACGAATAACGAATAAACGGATAACAAACGAATGAAGACTGAAAAAGACAGAACGAAGACCCCCTAGCGTTTTCCCCCAGGGTTCGCCCCTTAGGGTTCGCTCCCCTGAGGTGGACCCCCTTGGGGTATTCTTTTCCTGTCCCGTGATGCATTTCTTTGACAATAAAATTGATTTATTTGATCTTTCTAGACATTATACAATCTTAAAGGTATAATTTAAGATGTGTTGTCATGAGCCCCGAGGCAGAAGAGAACAACTTATACAGAGAATCGGTTGAGGGATTGGATTGGTGGCTAGAAGAATTGGATGATTTGGGCACTACCGGGTAACCCGGGGTATTTTAGGAAATTCCCTATCACTAAGGGTATTTCTGGAATTTTTTCTTTCGACATGTGTCTGATACATGACCTGGAGCCTATAAATACCCCTTCACTTGACAAGTGAAGGGACTTTTGGACACTTGAAGAATCTCTTGCTACATGAAAGCTCTCTCCCTCAAAACAAAGAGGATGTGGTAAGGAATCAAGAACTTGTGATCAACTCTAAATAGAGTGAATAAAAGTGTTGGCGTCGTCTATCTTGAATTCACTCAAAACACTTGTCACAGCTCTCGGACACCAGCGATTACGCCGTGATTCTACGAGTTCTGTCACGTGTTATTCTGGTAATTGCTCACCGATTCTTTTTCCCTCTTTAATCTTTTGATCGATTCCATACTCTTTGCACATTTCTCACCTCCACTGTGACGCCCCCAAATTCGGGTTCTCTAAACCCAGGTCCGGTGCTCACGGTACAACATCCAACACACAACTATCTACCCATTCAATCAAAAATACATTGTTAAATACATTGTTCATTTCAATAAAACATAATATCCCAGGTTAACTAACCTTTATTACAAAATGTGACATCATATTAAAAAGTCTCAGAAATATAAGTAAAAATATAAACGGAACAATAATACAGTAACTCAATGGCTTTCCCTTTCCCTTATCCTACTTGGAACCCTCCGAGAACTCGGGCTCTTAGCTGAAAGTTTTAGTTTTAAGCAAGTGGTTGCAAAAAATGGCTCAGTAAGTATATAAAAGGGTTTAAAGCATTATAAACAGGAATATTGATAATGTCTCTGATAACTTTGACAACTGAACCTCAATTGAGGATAAAAAAAATGCATAGGCATTTACTTTATAATTCAAAATTTAAGAATTAGCATGCTGATGGTCAAGTGACCTTGAACTTCGTTAAGATTATTGACATTATGTAAAGGATGACAATAACCAATAGTCATATGACCAATATCGTTAAGACTATTAACAAT
Source organism: Hedera helix (assembly GCA_947179155.2). Taxonomy (NCBI): domain Eukaryota; kingdom Viridiplantae; phylum Streptophyta; class Magnoliopsida; order Apiales; family Araliaceae; genus Hedera; species Hedera helix. The sequence goes on from OX359271.1 coordinate 8,279,050, forward strand.
TTATATTGCAATTGATAATCACCAAAGATGTGTACTTTGAGGGATCAACCCATCGTACGGATACATTGTGCACAATATAAAACATCTAGCAACGTAACCACGCTATATAGGAATTATATCCAAAATTATAGTTTTAAGCCCCTACTATGAGGGTTATTCATTTTAGCTTAACAGATACCGCACTAGTACAATATGGTTTGGTTTAGCATTTAGAATTAAAGAATTCAAATTTCTCATGACATTATTAATCTAGCCGAACAATAGCTTAGACTCGCATCTTATAATCGTTCATGTATAGAGAACATTAAAACTTAACGTCAGTTAAACAATTGAATGACGCTTGAAATGCACGTAAGTGCGATCATGGCATATAGATATTTGAAATCAATACATTTGCACGAAATACTAAAGTGTGCATAAATAAAGAAAACTTATCTCGGTTGTCGTTTACGCTTAATGTTAACACTCCGTTACGTGTATCCCCTACATAGTTAACAATGTCGGCCCACTAATTAGTTTTCGGTCATAAACGTCATTCTAATCGTTTAACTTTGATAAGTTCTAATTTTAATACACAAGTTCGATTTACACTTAGCACGTAACTGTGACGCCCCCAAATTCGGGTTCCTTGAACCTCGGGTTCGGTGCTCACTATTCATCACTTGACAAACATTCATAAACTGAACTTCAATAACTCGCGGAAACATACATAATTTCATTACAAAACGTACCTTCAATCCCAGGTTCCACTAACCTTAATACATCATCTTTACCTTATACTACAAAAGGTTTACACATATAGTACGAACTTAATAACATCTACACGTTCATCTTTCCTTTGCCGTGGTATTCCTTAGATCACTCGGCTTAACTGAAAATAGTTCATGATATAGCAAGGGTGAGCAACTACTTTGCCCAACAAGTTTAAATAAACAAGAAATGATATATCATGAATGAAAAAGATTTATCTTCGAAAGTTCCAACAATAGATAACAATTGTGAAATAACAAGAATCAATGTTCAATAAAAGAATGAATTGACTCTTTACTGCTAAGCGGTCTCAAAGGACCATGAACTGCTACTAAGGTAGAACATACATACAATGTCTGACACCTTATTAAAAATAACGGGACACTCGAGGGGATCAGTCCTCTCATGTCCTATGTATATGCATAACATTTAGATTTCTTGCGCGCATTCGGTTTCCCGACAAATAAAAATCCCCTTTAACTAGGGTTGTTCTTTCTCAGTCTTATTGTAAGAATCTGCACTAGCCAATGGTTTGTATAAGCTTTCATAATATTCAATTAGATGAATTTAAACATGCATTTGTCTAGCCGAAACAATTAGCTTAGGCATTCTTAAACAGTTCGTAAATTACTGAACTATAACATTTGCAAAGGCATTATGTGCAAATACAATAACTAATAATGAAGTGGAATAATTTTAGATAATTAATCCACTTTAAGTTCTGTCAAATAACTACGAGTGTAGAATTTGCTCGACAATAATTTGAATAGCTCAATGTACATAAAGTTGAAGGAAACTTGCAACAATAAATACAAGTTAAGGTTAAGAAGAACTTGCCTGTTCCGCTGACTACTACTATTCAACTTTAAAATACTTCCTTTGGGTGACCTAATATTCAATGACATTGATCATCCAATTAGCATAACACATATAGGTTTATTTAACATTAATAACCTTAACATATATGTCTTAAATCATCTATCACTTAATCATAACCTTAAAACTCTTAATAATATTATCAATCCCTTGATAATATTTTAACTCACATAACCATCACTTCATTTCTTTGTAGTATTATCTCCTTTGATAATATATAAATACTACATATAATATTATTAATCGTATAATAATATTTTAACCATTTATTATTTCAATAATAAATCACTTAGCTCCTCAATATTATTAACCATATAATAATCCTCTTAATCTCTTTATTATCTCAACCACTTATTAACATTATTAATAATTAAATGATGCTTTACACTATCCCCAATGATATTAATTATCAAATAATATCTTAATCGTTTATAAATATTATTAACCATTTAATAATATTTTATCCTCTCAATAATATTATTAATCCTTTAATAATATCCTTATCCTTAGTTAATATTATTAATCATTTAATAATATTTCAATCATATGTTAACATTATTAATAATGTCTTACTCTTCAAATAATATTATGTATCAAATAATATCTCCAATAAATTATAAATATTATTATCCATTTAATAATATTTTACACTCAAAATAGTATCATTTAATACTATTTTCTTCTCTCATTAATATTATTAACCATTTAATAATATTCTATTCTCATACTAATATTATTAACCATTTAATAATATTATAATCCTTAAATAATATTATTAATCATTTAATAATATTCTACTAACTTACTAATATTATTAATCATTTAATAATATTCTTTTAACTGACTAATATTATTAACCATTTAATAATATTTTAATCATTCATTAATATTATTAACCATTTAATAATATTTTACTTATAATCTAATATTATTAACTATTTAATAATATTTTATTCATATACTAATAGTATTAACCATTTAATGATCACTTATTAATATTATTCATCATTTAATAATATTTTAATTATTTACAAATATTATTCACCATTTGATAATATTTTAATCTCTTATTAATATTATTCACCATTTAATAATATTTTAATCACTTATTAATATTATTAACTATTTAATAATATTTTAATCTCTTACTAATATTATTAACCATTTAATAATATTTTAACCAATTGTTAATGTTATTCATCATTTAATAACTTTTTAATCATATACTAATATTATTAATCATTTAATAATATTTTAATAAAAATCTTTCAACAATACCAATAGTTAACTTTTTAATTGTGTTAACATTAGTCTTTATGTTACATATTTAGCTACCAATTAATTACTAATAAGCTTCATATATTGGTTTAGTATTCAAACCCATTCATTTTACACTTATTTCAACTTAAATTTTCATTAAAAACTCGACCCGGACCGACCCGACCCAAAAAACTTACACATTCTGTTTTGAAAGCCAGGGCTCTCAACTGGGTGCCGGGGCGTCCAAAACAGAAGCAAAACCCTAAAAATGGGTTGTTCGACCCTCCGACGCTCCGACAGCCATAACTTCTTCATTTTAAAACATTTTGGGGTGATTCTTGAGTCCATTATCATCATAATTTCCCCTCTACAACTTCTCTTTAGATCACAAATCCAAATTCCAAACGGATCTAAGCTTAAAATCACTCACATGGTCAAAGTGAAAACTAACTTCACAAATCCTTGGTTTTAATGGTTAAACTTGAATAAAATAAACTCTACATATCCAAATAACACCAACTTAGTGTTGTTGTGTTCCTAACCTCTTGTTTTACAATATTCCATGGTTCGATCGTCTTTTTGAAAACGTTTTACACGAAATTTACTGATCGAACCATCTAGGGTTTAAAAACGATATCTTTTGCGGTAAAATCTATAACTTCTTTGTTAGTCAATATTTTTAAAAACTTCAAGTTGGGTTTTTCTTTAAAACTCATAGATCTAACTTTTTAGCCATAGAAATTAATTTTCCAACTTGTATATTTCAAACTACAACATTAAATAGCACATACCTAAGGTTTTACCGGTAAATATCCATATAGACATTTCTTCTAATTTTATGTCTTTCACACATACCAAAACATGATATAAACACATAGAACTTTGAATATACATATATTACATAGTTAAATACTTCTAGATCGTCAAAAAGATTTTTGATCGGTTAAAAATATATTTTGACCATACAAAACATATTTAAACCACAAAAATGAACTAAGGAAGAGATAAAACACTTTTGAACCTTTAATGAAGCTCTTCTTCTTGCTAAGCTAGAAAACCTCTTCTTCTTCTCTTCCCCAAAATGAGTAGCACACTAGCAACTCTTAAGTATTATCTCACAAAAGCTCTAGCTTCTCTCTAGAACTTCTCTCTCTATAACTTAGTAAATGAACAAACAACCTAAACAAGTCTTTGTTCCTTCTTATTTATAGAAGTCTAGGACTCTCCCAATTAAGTTCTTAATCAACCAACATTTGGTCAATTAAGGCTCTAATCTTGTTTACTATGCATGGAATGACCACTTGATAGACTTTTGGATTGACCCTTTGATTGACTGGGGTGGTTGGGAGTTGCTTGCACCAATTTACACTCCAAAATCATCCAACAAGCTAACTTTATATCCATGTGGGCCCCAAAATTCGGGATTGACCATTTATTTCTCCAATTTGACTTTATTTTTAAGTCTTATATAATTATATAAGTATCCATATATATATACACCAATATATGTATACATATTCATCTATACAAACTTATTGGGCTCCACCTTGGATCTTAGAATTAAATTATATTGGGTTCATTCAATTAAATTGTTTGAACTCAATTTATATCACACATTGGGCTAACATTTACATAACTATGCTACTTTTAATTAAAATAAGCATTGGGCTTATTTAATAAATTACATGGACTAGTAATTAAATTAATTACATAAGCTACTAGGTAAACTTAATTGACCTAGTTTAACAACTCATTTGGATTTAAAATATAATCCAATTAGATTTGCTATTTATAAGCCCATTGGACTCCTTAATTAAATTAGCTTACATAACACTATCACTTATAAATTCTTGGGTTTGTTTTAATAAAACGCTAACACATATTATTACAAGTACATTGGACTTGATTAAATTAATTCATTCACTAACCCTTATCATCAAATTGGGTTTATAATATAGTTAACCATACCCAAACAATTATTCTCACATTGGGATTATCTTTAATAATTTACATGCTTCTTCTTTCTCATTATTTATACAAGTAATTAACTTGTTCATTATAAAATTTCTTAATTGCCATACAAAGCCAACATTCAAGCTTTGTGATTTCATCACATAAGCTTCTCTTGCAATCTTTTTTCTTCTTTAGTTAATTAATTTAATTAACTAATTTAATTCCTTTCATCATACAACTTATCACATACACACATACTTCATACCTCATATTTTATTATGGATATAATTAAATAAAAAAAAAAATTGGGTTCGTAATTTTCTTGGTCATTACAGTAACCATGCAATCAATCATACATATATTAGTTATAACCCATATAACACGTAGAATTTATCGTCTACTCATGTAACTTGACTATCTTAACATATAGGGCGGGACCATTTATCAATCACGCTTATACGCATTGGTTCGTATTGCTAATAATCATTCTTATACATAGACCTGGCAAAAAGGGCCCAGGCCCGTGAGCCGGGCTGACCCAAAAAAAGTGGGCTATGGGCTTTTATATTTCAGTCCAAAAAAATGGGTCATTTTGGCCCGACCCGTTTTTGGCCCGGCCCGTGGCCCAATTCTTTTTTTTTTTATTTTTCAAAAAAATTAAATACATTAATATATATAAAAATAAAAATAATAACTTAATTCATTAATCATTTAGATCAATTTATGGAACAAAATTTCTATTCATTTGTTTGAAGTACTATTATCTCCAAACATATGACTATTAGATATGAAAGAATTTAAATAAGGCAAAATTTAAAATATTATTGATTAGCAAATGTAATAAAAAATAATAATTAATTATATTTTTATGTACTTGCAGTCTTGCACATAGCAGAATAATGAGAATACGTTACATATATAATTAAATAATTGTCACTATATAAATACATACATGTGTGATGTGTTTGTGGTACTATTCTAGCATTTTTTTAAAATTAGTCACTTGATATTTAATTACAATTACTAGTTTCACATATTTAATCAAATAAATAATACTCACAATAGTTTATAATGTTAAAATTATCTCTTAATTAAAGTATTAAACATAAGTTTTTTTAATATTTTTTCTTAATAAGTATATTTTTATTGAATAAAACAAATTTTATGTTATGCTCAATAGCCCAAAATTAAAACATCATGTTATGTATCATAATTGTTAAAAAAAAATTAATTAATTAATAAAATAATCAATTGGCCAGCAGGCTGGCCCGGCCAGTCCGAGCCACGGACTGAGGAATTTTGGCCCAAAAATTTTTGGGCCTTTTTAGCCCGGTCCGCCGCTAGCCCAGCCCGTTTTCCAGGTATACTTATATATGCTTACACATACCACATATCACATTGGTTATTCATGGCATGGGTCTAAACATCTTAGCCAACGACACAGTACTTTAATTTGAAAATATCGCCTAATTAAGTTCATCATGTCATTTCCTTTCATCTGAGGTTAAGATTACATGTTATAACAATCATGTAGGTCAACTAGATCACTTATAGGCATGTATGACGGCCACATAACAAAATATGAAAAATCGCAAAATCTTGAAAACAGCAAGGTTGAGCGCAGCTGTGCTGGGTTCACCGCAGGTGCGCTCCCCTGCTCCGCATATGCGCTTTAGTTTGAAATACCAATAGAAGGTTTGGGCGCAGCTACGCTCACTATGACCGCAGGTGCGCTCTAGTTAAAAATCTCGACAGAAGGCTCGGGCGCAGCTGCGCTTAGCCATATTTTCAATTTCTGCAGATTTTCTAACTTTTGATAATTTAAAGTGTAATGACCCAGAAATTCATAAGACTGATTTGTATGGTCTTAGGTGATTATTGTGATTTAAGGGTACGCTAATTCTCGGATGAGGGAGTAGAGAATAGTCGATTTGGGAAAATTTTAAGCTTTTGAGGATTCAAGCAGAAAATTGACGTTTAACTATAAAACTAATTCTGGTAAAGTGACAGACGATCACTGCAAAGGAATTAGAGTCCGGTTACAAAAAGGTTAGGACAGTGTTTATAGAACAATAAGTAAAACAATGCATACGTTAAGATAATCGATGAGATTGTTCGAAGGGGCAAATGTTGTAAGGGTTTGGAAATTGACCAAACTTTAACCATGTGGTGGTAGTGGTAATTCTGAGGATGAACTCATCTTTTGGGTAAGTCAAAAATTTAACCTGAGGAAGAGATGAATACGTAGGAATGACTAAGCATTTAACCTAATACGAATATTAGGGTTAAAAGAGAATATTTTAATATAAATAAATGAATTTATTGAACAGTAATTATAAATTTCTGTGCGATTAATTTAAATCAGTATATGATGGTTGGGTTTATTTAATTATGTGTTTATATAATTAAATGAATTATAGGAATGTTCAGTTAATGGGTTAATTAAATTAATGGATCAACTTAAGTTGTGTAATATCAAAGTTTGATAAGGACAATGAGCTAGGCGATGATTTAAATTAGCTTTATAAATAACAAGCTAAATTAGAGGTATAAATTAATTAAGGTGGTTATTAATTAATGAGAATGGGTAAACATTAAAAATATTATTTATTTCCATTTGGAAAGTTGTTAATGGTGAATTATTAATATTTTATAATTCCACTAGGAAATTAATAATTTGGATTTGTCAAATTAATTTATTAACCAAGCCCAATCTAATTTAATTGTTAATAGACTTGTAAATTGGTCATAAGATAATTTAATTGGCCCAGCATTGTGAATATGGCAAGCCATATAGGAGGTCCAATGATTTATTTATTTGAGCCCAAATGGTTTTAACTAGTGACCCAAAGGATAGCACAAGTGTGTTAACTAAATAAATTGATTGGTAGCCCAATTGATTCAAATGTCAAGCCCAATATTGATTTAATTGACTAGCTCAAGGAAATGATGTGGCAAGCCCAATGAAAATGTAGAGAAACCCAATGGTGGGATTTAATTTCCAAGCCCAGTGATCTAATTAAATTGCGTCAAAACCTAGCTCAATGAATTAATTACGGTAGCCCAACTAGGAGTTCAATTGTTGGGAGCCTTAAAGGAATTAATCTAGTAGGCCCAATAGAGTTAATTGTTGAGCCCAAACAAGTTGAGACATTGAGCCCAAACGAATTTAAATTATGACCCAATGAGTAACTCAAATACATGTGTATGGGTGATTATATATTATGTATATATATATATATATATATATATATATATAATTTACTAGCACAATTGGGCATTAAAATAAAAGGAAAAGGAAACAATTCTTGGACCCTTTTGCCCTCAAATTTCCAGCAGCTTTAAGGGGTTTTGGTAATTGATTTTGTAGCTCTTTTGGGAGGCTCAAGGTTTGGGAAAAAGCAAGGAAAAAGGGTATAAGCTAGTGGGCCTATTGTTGATATGGTGTGATGTGTATACTTACACACATTGTAAGTATACACAATGACTAATACACTCTCTCTACATTTTATTTCATTAGTCATTTTTGCTTCCTAACTGGTGGAGAGAAAAATAGAGAGAAAGCTAGAGAGAAAAGAGAGAAGCCATGGAAGAAAAGCAAGATCCTTGATGCTTGGATGGTTGGATGAAGAAGGAGCAAGGTTTAAAGATGAAGGCCTCCTCATGGTGAAGGTTTCTAGCTATGGAAGTGAATCATCCAAGCTTGGTAAACTTTCTAGGAAAGAGGATCATCAACCAAAAGTTTAAAAGTTTTCTAAAACTTAAGTTTTGTTAACCTTGTCTTTCATCTAGGCTTATTTAAGTTGATTTAAAAACCTAGAGTTGGTTGGGTGATTTATAAATCTATGAGTTTATACCCTATATCTACAAGTTGTATATAAACTATGTTGGGACAAATGAGAAATGAAGTCTAGGTGAACTCGTATGGATTTTTTTATATAAACTATGTGTAGACACCCAAATTTTGCACTTCTCTACTAACCCTGGCAGGAGGGCAAAGTCGTCATTTGACCCGACATGCGAAAAGGAAGGTGGACCCCAACATGAAGCCACCCCAACGACTTACGGTCAAAGCCGCCACAACGAACAACGAGCATCAGGTTACTTGAGTCAAGGCAAACAGTTGATCCAGAAGAGCCTGATTTGATCACAAAGGCCGACTAATGGCCACTACGCTTACGATGTTCGGGGGTCAGACAGTCGCGGATGCATCTGCGGCCAACGACACGTGGCGCTTTTCGTGGCTCGAGAGGGGCGCACGGCAGCCGAGGCGGCGACTCAGACGGCCACAGCAGGCAGCCGCGGATGCACCTGCGGCCAGCCGCAGATGCACCTGCGGCTGCTTGCAGATCAGCTATACATCGCCATTGTTGCGTCCGAGAGGAAAGGAGGAAGAAAAATATAGAGATTTTAGAGAGAGAGAGCTCGCGGGAGGAGAGAGAATAGGCTTGTTCTTGGTTAGATTTGAGTGAAAAATTCATCCTTTCTTGCTAGTTAGTCGAGTGTTCTTATGGTGTTATCCGATTTGTGAAATAAGAAGCTTTGATCGGCATTTTGCAAGGTGAAAAGGGTTTTCTTTTGATATTTTCTTGTTTGTATTAATGTGATAATGTTGTGTTTTGGGTTTGTGTAGCATAGTATGTTGTTGTATTGATGATGATCCGTGGGTTAGGGGTCGTTAGCGAGGGTTCCATTGGAACGTAACTTCCTCCTAATGCCCCGATGACATCTGTACGGTGATATATCATTCGTCGAGTTCATAGATAATTGTAGTATTGGCATTGAGATTTGTGATGCATATGATATCGTAATGAGTTAGTATGGTTAGATTTGTCGTAGTGTTGGTTGTGCAACGATTTGGGTGAATTTGAGCCTAGGGAGGAGATCATCGTGGTCAAATCCCGATGATGGACATTTTTTGGTGTATGTAATCATTAGATATGATTCACGGTTGTATATGTGTAATATCGGGCCTTAAAACGATACCAAATCGAGGTCGGGTTAAGGCCCCGTAATAATAAAGATATGTGATTGTGGGTGTTTGGGGTTGTCTGAATGGCTTACATGCCCATAGATAGCCTTGACACGTTTTGGGATGCTTGTTTTAATTTACGACACAAAAAATACGATTTCAAAAATAAGGTAAACAGTAAAGATTTTCTAAAAGTGATCAAATTAGGATATTAGATTCACGAGGTTTAAAAGTTAAGAGTTTGGGCGAACTTTGATCATTGTTTGACGAATAGGCTCCATTGGATTTTGAAATGTCATAAAAGATGTTTTCGAAAAAAATAAATAAACGTTTTTTATTAAACTTTGTGCATAGGGTTAAAAAGTTCTAGAAGTTGCCTTCATTTTATTTATATTTACTGTTAGAAGGCAATGTATAGTCTCGATTCCTATTTGACAAAAGTTTAAAAACTACTGTTTTCTAAAAAATGACAACTAATAAAAACCTCATCGTTTTCGAAATTAAAATCAATATTTCTTATAAAAAGCGAAGCCTCGTCATTTGGGTCAAAAGACGTCTAAACACTTTCTCGACAAAACACATTTTGCCATATAAAATCAAAGTAACTTTTATGCAAAATTCACCACTGCCATCACCTAGGCACGCACGCACACACACACAACTCCCACATTTTTAGAAATTTAAAAGGATAGAAAAATATCAAGATAGCGGTAACCGTGTTTTCACGGAAATCGGGGGGTGCCTAACACCTTCCCCTCGCTTAAGCAAGCCCCCGAACTCTATGAATCTCGGTTTGCGGACCAATTAATTCGGAGTCACATATGAGCCAGCAATTACGAAAACAAAAATTCGGATGAGTTATTGAGTAAAAGTCAAAAATATTGCATAAGTAGGTTTATGATTTGGTTATTTTTATGTTATGAAGTTGTATTGGGTGATAAAACATGTTATCTTAGCAAATTAATGCTTGAGGTGTCATGTTTTACCAATCGGGTCAAAGAATGATGAACCTATGGTTCATTCTGAATGTAATCGCCATTTTTCGACCCCTTTCACTAGGAATCTGGAAATGGAATGTAAACAAAAGTTGTATATCTTGAAATTCTACACAATTTAGACTCAAGAATCACTCAAAACGGATAAAAAATGAGAAAGTTATGGCCATCGGAGTGAGCGGAGGTCGGGCAAATAAAAAGTCCGAAAATGTTTCTGTTTTGAATGTCGGGGCTTTCAAATCAGTGTTATTTTGAAAGTCGGGGCTTTGATGGTAGATTTTTGAAAAATGTTATTTTTCGATCCAGGTCGGGTCGGGTCGGGTCATTCGGGACGGATCGGGTCAGGTCATTTAAGTCCAAAATGGGTCAAAATATTTAAAAATTAATATAATTAATTTGAGAGCCAAAATTAATAATTATTTATTATTTATAATAAATAATAAATAAGGCAAATTAAATGCCATTATTATGATAAATTAGTTAATTAATTATTATTTAAATGATATTAAATAATAATTAAAGGGAGATAAAGTTAATGTGATGACCCCAAATCCGGGTTCTTTAACCTCGGGTTTGGTTCTCACTGTACAATACTTAACAACAATGAAATACATAAATTGTATTCAAACTACGCGGAATAATACAAAAGATTCCTTCTCAAAAGGCGACACTTTCCAAGGTCTATTAACCTTAATCATAACATTACATATCTTAAAGGAAATACAAAAGATTTACAACAGTAATTACATAACAGTAATTTAAACTAGCACGCATCTACTAAAAACTAAGCATTCGTTTTCCCCTTGCCTTTGTCCGATTTAGAGCTTTCGGGATTGGCTGAAATATAGTCATGATATAGCAAGAATGAGCAACTAAAGGGCTCAGCAAGTTTATAAACAACAACATAAGATATATCAAGGTTTTCAACAATAACAATTTGTGAAAGATATCAAGAATCAATGTTCAAAATAAGAATGGATTGACTCTTTACTGCTGAGTGGTCTTTAATGACCGTGAACTGCTACTAAGGTAGAACAAACATACAATGTCTGACACCTTGTTAAAAATAACGTGACACTTGAGGGGATCAGTCATCTCATGTCCTATGTATATGCATCACATTTAGATTTCTTACGCGCTGTCGGTTTTCCGACAAATAAAAATCCCCTTTAACTAGGGTTGTTCTTTCTCAGTCTTACTGTAAGAATCTGCACCAGCCAATGGTTTGGATAAGCTTTTATAAGATTCAATTAAATGAATTTAAACATGCATTTGTCTAGCCGAAACAATTAGCTTAGACATTCTTAAACAGTTGCAAAAGCACTATGTGCGAATACAATAATCAATAACGATGTGAAGTAATTTTTGATAATTAGTTCACTCAAAGGTCTGTCAAATAACTACGAGTGTAGAATACTTGCTCAACAATAATTGAAATGTATATACGGTTGAAGAATATCTGCAATAGTAAATACAAGTTAAGGGGTAGAAAACTTGCCTCGTGCGTCGTCTACGGCTAACCAATTTAATTTAATAATTCTTGAAAGGACCTAACAATTAATCAAGTTGATCTTTAAATTAGTATCATATATACATTCATATGATAACCTCTATACTTCTTACACCTCTAACACTTAACCAAATAATCATGTAGTTAAAGGTATATAAACACTTAGGAAATATTATCATCACTTGATAATATTTCAATCACATAAAACCTATATTAATTATATAATATAGTTCAAACTCTTATCTAATATTATTAATAATTTAATAATATTTTATTAGTCTTATAATATTATTAATCATTTAATAATACTTTATTCATTACCTAATATTATTAATTATTTAATAATATTTTAAACATTATCTAATATTATTAATTATTTAATAATATTTTATTATCTTAGTAATATTATTAATCATTTAATAATATTTTAATCATTATCTAATATTATTAATCATTTAATAATATTTTAATCATTATCTAATATTATTAATCATTTAATAATATGTTTTTCATTATCTAATATTATTAATTATTTAATAATATTTTATCTATTTACTAATATTTTATTGACTTTATAATATTATTATACAATTAATAATATTTTCATGATTTTCTAATATTATTATATTAATAATAATATCTAATTATAATATTAAACATTTAATAATATTTATCCTCTTTTAATTATTAAATCAATTATTTATCATTAAAAATACATTTATTGATTTAAAAATAATAATAAAATAATTTTTTTATCAAGCAGGGCGTCAAGACGCCGTCCCAAGGCAATTTTGGGGCGCTTAGATGCCCATGGACAGAAGTTAGGGCGTAGACTTGGCGTTTAGACGCCGGGCTCCCTTTTTGGCTGCCGGAACCTCCTTTACTAATTTGGTCATAACTTTATCATATGGAAATATTTTGAGGTAATTTTTGAGTCTAAATTCATTAGAATTTCATGATCTACAATTTCTATTTAGATCAAAAATCCAAATTCCAAACATAAGTATCCGTAAAATCGCTCACAAGGACAGAATGAAAACTAGTTTCATAAATCATTGGTTCGATTGGTTCAAACTTGAATAAAATAAACTCTACACCTTCAAATGACATAAACTTGGTGTTGATGTCTCCCTAACTTCTTGTTTTACAACATTCTATGGTGCAATCACATTTTTGAAAACGTTTTACACGAAATTTAAAGATCGAACCACTTAGGGTTTAAAAACGACCTACTTTGCGGTAAAAGTCATAACTCCTTTGTTTTTTATTATTTTTGAAAGCTACAAGTTGGGTTTTCTTTAAAACTCATGTATGTAACTTTCTAGCCATAAAAATCCAATTTCAAACTTGTACATTTCAAAATACAACATTAAACACAACATGCTTAGTTAGGTTTTACCGGTAAAAATCAATATGAGCATTTCTTGCGTTTTTATGCAATCTACACATACCAAAACATGATATAACCACATCAAGCTATGAATATACATATATTACATAGTTACATACTTCTAGACCATCAAAACAAGTTTTGATCGGTTAAAAATAGATTTTTAACCGTTCAAAAGCTATCTAGACTACAAAAATGAAATTTAAGAAGGTTAGAGCACTTTTAAACCTTTGAGACTTGTGTGCTCTTCTTCTCCTCCTACCAAAATATGTAGTGAAGCTTTGTGTCATCCACCAAGCTCTAGCTCTAGCTATCTTCTCACAACTCTCAAGTGTTTCTTCCTTTTCTCTCAAAAGCTCTCTATTTTCTCTTTTGTATTCTCTAGCAAATGAACTAACAAACTTAACACAAGTGTGGAGCATCTTATTTATAGCCAATTGCTAATCCTTCACTAGCTCTCTTAATTCACCAATGTTGGTGAATTTAGAGCTTAATCTAGCTTACTATTGCATGGATGGACATTGTGATTGACTAGGTGATTGACTAGGGCTGTTGGCCAACCTTGTCATAGTGTAAATTAGATGCAACATGAAAATCAAGCAACCCATGTGGGTCCCCCTTCAAATCTCAGCAAAATGGCCTTTTCCAAGCCATTTTTCCTTTAATTTTTCTACTTTAATTATACATATATACATCTATATATGTATATTCATATATATAGCAATTTTGACCAATTTTGACTTCCTATTGGGCTCCACTGTGGACTCTAGGATTAAATATATTGGGCTCATTCAATTAGATTGTTTGGGCTCAATTTAAATAACACATTGAGCTCACATTAAATATTCTAGGTTACATTTAATTAAATCAAGCATTGCGCTTGTTTAATTAATTACATGGACTAGTAATTAAATTAATTACATGGACTACTAGGTTAATATCTTTGACCTAGTTTATCAACTCATTTGGATTTAAAATATAATCCAATTAGATTTGCTTTAATTAACTATACACCTTGCTTTAATTCTTTAAATAAATATACGCGCATACACAAGTACATTTATTTAATTATCTAAAGTAAAATTAATTAGTACAAAAAGTTTAAATTCATTGCTAAATATTTATGAAGTATATTTACAATGACTAATGAAATCCGTGGTCATTACAGTTAATATATTAATTATTTATTATTTAATAATAAATAAGGATAATAGTTAATTAATTATTATTTAAATAATAATAAATAATAATTAAAGGGAGATAAAGTTAATATAATAATTAATTGTTATTTAATTAATATTAAATAATGAATAAGGATGATTAATTATTTAATTATTATTTAAAGGATATTAAATAATAATTAAAGGAAGATAAAGATAATAAGGTAATTATTTATTATTTAACAAATAAGGATGATTAATTATTTAATTATTATTTAAAGGATATTAAATAATAATTAAAGGGAGATGAAGTAAATAAAATAATTATTTATTATTTAATTAATATTAAATAATAAATGAGGTAAATTAATTAAGAAATGATTATGTAATTGATATTCAATAATCATTAAAGGAATTAAGGAGAATTAATTAATTATTATTTAAATTAAATAATAATTAAAGTGAATTAAGGTTAATGATATAATTGTTATGTAATAATAAATAACAAGTAATGTTAATTTAATTTAATTATTTATTTAAATAATATTAAATAAATAATGTGAAGTAATTAAGAAAATAATTGTTTATGTGAAGATAAATAAACAAGTAAAATTAATTAAATTAATTATTTATTTATTTAAATGATATTAAATAAATAATGTGAAGTAATTAATGTAATAATTGTTTATGTGAAGATAAATAAACAAGTAAAGTTAAGAGAATTAATTATTTATTTAAATGATATTAAATAAATAATGTGAAAGAATTTAAGGTAATAAAGTGTAAACAATTGACGGGTAATTGTTGGAGTGTTTATTTATTACCAATATTATAAATTATCATTAAACGGTTTATAATTGACGGTAAGTAGTTAAATATTATTAACGGATTAATAATATTGATAATTGGGTAAATATTATTAAGAGTTTAATAATATTAGTAACCAATTAAGGTATTGTTAGGTACCTAAGTACAGTTGAAAATTTAGTGACGTATTATTAATGTATAAAAATACTGATCGATAATTAAAATATTATCCAAGGAGGATAATATTGTCTTATAAATTATGAGTTGATAAATAGGAGATGTTGTGTTGTAGATTCAATTCTTTTATGAATAACAGCTGAGTTCCTATGTACTTTATTAATTGCCAGATAAGCAAATTAGGTCTTTCAAAGGCAGTAATTCAATTTATTGAGCGTTAATGATGGAACGCGGATTTCAGACTGGTAGCATAAGTCAATGCGACTATCAGGCAAGTTTTTTAGTACTATGTGCTACACTTGCGAACTGTTTGCTATATGCATAAATTATTATATGTGCACTCATTTTATGTGCTAACTGATTATAAATGTGTTTGTGTGTAGTCATATGTTGTTAATAGCTGGTATATGATTAATGCTATGAATTGAATGTGTTATATGAGTTATATAACCTAGAAATATTGACATGCATGGTAAGCATGTGTAAATTGTATAAATGCAAAGCATGATAAGCATGATGCCTATGTAAATGCCAAGCATTGAGCATAAAGCACAAATTAAATGTAACCTACGTGTTATGTGTTAGCTGTTAGATTTGCTGAGCCGTCGTGCTCACTCTTGCTATAATAAACATTTTCAGCGAGGAGCGAGAAATTTGAAGATCCCAATAATCGCGATGAAGATGTGTTGAAGAATAGTTATAATTTTAGACGTTATTAGAACTGTTCAAAGATGACGTCGTATCCTGTTGGGAGTAATTATCACTCGGTATTATCCCTGTTTTAAAGCCTTGTAATAATAGTGAAAGGCGATTGTATATTAAGATGAATGTTAATGTTTTGTAAACTCGTGTGATTAAAAAACAGTTAGTAAATAGTCATATCGACTTATTGATTAGGTTGTGAGCTTTTATTTGCTCACAATGGTTGTAATACACTAGGTCATCAAATAAAAATGATCTGAGTTGTAGTATTTATGTAAAGATTACGATTCTGAGACAGAGTTAAGTAAATGTTATAAAAATTTAAATTTACTGAGTTTTTCAACGACATGCTTTTATTTAAATGTTGTGGAGATTATTCGTTGACGAGCGGGGAGTCACAGTTGGTGTCAGGTGATTTTTCGCGGGGCGTCACAGTTGGTATCAGAACTGATAGGTTATAAACCTTAGGTAGGAGTACCTTAGGCTATAACCATAAAATGAGAGAAATAAAATGTTAAATGATCTATTAAAGGATTAACAGCATGTGTAGATAGCATGATGCTATAAACAAAAGATACTATGGGGAATAGTAGTAAACTCGGAAAGAGTGGTATATGTTGAAATATAGATTTGGAGAATCCCTAATTAGAGGTTGTTGATTTCAATTGAGGACTCATGTTAGTGGTTGAGTTGAACATTCCTTTGTATGGGCAGGGGATTGTGCTTGGTTTTACGACCACTTAGCTTCCTATAATGATAATCATTGGAATCTTGTGTCGCGCTATTCGATGTATATATGGTGAGAAGGTGATTCTTTTCTCATAGTCAATCGAATAGGTAGAGAATTAAGCCCAGGTGCGTGTTCTTAAAACTCATACTAGTGGTAGGTTCGTGACTCATAATCATATGGTGGAGCCCCTCAGCGAATGGACGATTTTAGTCTGACTAGGATAAGTTCCTCAACCTATATGATTGTGGTAAGTTTCTGAACTCATACTGTGTGGTAAGTTTAATGAACAACGAGTGTGAGTAGAGTTAAGTAACAAGATTAAAGCTATACTAAAGATAGTTATTAAGCTGGAAAGGTGAGAAGTAAAATTGGTGATTATTTGAGGTTTTAGGACATTTTAAATCTTCTAGCTATGCTAGACCTTGAATTCTTAAAATCGTGTCAAATTCGCACTTGTGTGCCTTTAAAAGGATATTTAAAATTTTTAGTTTTATCGGGAAGTCGCGGTAAGTCGGGTTGTGGGACAATTCATTTATTACCTGTGGCGATATGATAAAACCCAAAATAATTTTCAAATGTTTTGAAACGTTTAAATGATGGTCTATGCTAATTGTTTCGGCTAGACCAAAATGATTTTGAAAGTATGTGTCGATGCCAAATGATGTGGCTAGACATGTTTTATTGCACGTATGTGCTGACTGTTATTGTTGAAAAGTCTAAGCTAATTGATTCGGCTAGACAATGGTTAAGGTATATTTTACAAGTATTTATTGGGAATTATGTTAGAAATCCAACAGGGAATAAATGTTATGCGTATACATGTGGTGCGGAAGGTTGATCACCTTAAGTGGTAAGTACCCGATTTAAATGTTATGCATATACATGGAGTACGAAAGGTTGATCACCTTAAGTGGTAAGTACTCGGGTTAAATGTTTGTAGTTTTGTGATTTTTAAATACCCATAATGGTGTTCAGTGAAATTTTAATGACGTCGGGCAAAAGGGGGGATTGTTTTTAAAGAGGTTATTTTTACTTCCTAGTTATTCAAACTCATTCACAATTATTGAACAATTGTTGAAGACTCCTGGAAGATGTTCCAATGTTCTGGACATCGATTGGGTAAAGGGTTACGTATACTGTAATTTCGAGGACGAAATTCTTAGAAGAATGGGTGAATGTAATGACCCGAAAATTCATAAGACTGATTTGTATGGTTTTAGGTGATTGTCATAGCTGATGATTCATTTACAAATGAAATCAAGGAGTGGGTTGCTGAATTCACTTAGTATTTGGGTCAATGATTGGGCTCAATTATAACTAATGCTAGATGATAATATATTGGGCTGCCCTCGCATCAAGTTGGTTCAAGGTTTGGGTTTAGTTAATTACAACATTGGTTATAAGTGGAGCACTAAGGTTGGGCTGCCCCACATCAAGTTTGGGCTTACACATCAAATGATACTCCAAACCCATTAATTTACTAACTTGGGTCAAATTAATTATTGGACATTTCACCGTAATCTTAGTTAGTCAATTTAATTAATTATTTAGTACCATCAAACACCCAAGTCAAATTCAATAATCGAGTTAGTTAATTAGATCAAACCCCATGTAAATAAATAATTTAAATCATGTGGTCACCTTTTATCCCCTAATTAAATCAATTAATTTAATTCATTGGGTATGAAATAACGTAACGCATTAATTGCAAACATCACGTAACATTCTTAATTTAAACCCATGTATAATATACACCACATAATTGCACAAAAATAAGATTGCATAATTTTATTCCACAAAAAAAAAAAAAAATTACAACGAATTTCTTGGTCATTACATCCACCATTACTACGAACCCTAATCCTAACGAGGTACATAATTTATGTGCCTACATATGGATACATAGCCATATAGCTTAACAAAAATAGGTTTTCTTCCATAGTATGAACATATTTTCAAAAGAAAACTAAAAGACTAAGGTAAGAGCACTTTTAAATCTTGATGATCTAGATGCTATTTTTTTTCCTTCCACAGTATGTTGTGAAATTAGATGGCATTCACTTACTCCTCTTGAGCTCTACCCGAAATGCTAGTTTTTTCTCTCTCAAAGACTTATCTCACAATGCTCTTAAGGAACTTTCTCATTTCCCTCTTTGGTGAAGTCACAAAATGACCAACTCTTTTAAGCATTAGTGATGCACTATATTTATAGGAAAATGGCAAGTATGCTTAGCTTCTTTAATTCACCAATACATAGCTCATCAGTGCACTAAACCTAGAAAAAACAAGATCCACAATTTTAGGAACTAACTTGCATTTGGGAGGAATTTGTGGGCTGGTCTTTTAAGAAATAAATTTGGAACCTTAAACCCCAAATGGGACCACCTTTGGCCGGCAATCCCCCCCCCCCCCCCCCCCCAACACACACACCAAAAAAAAATGTTTCTTCTATTATTGATTTATTTTTAAAGCCTATATATATATATATATATATATATATATATATATATATATATATATATATATATCACACATGCATTAATTGTGCCAAGCATTGGATCATGGAATTAATTCATTTGGGCTAATTTCCTCCATTAGTTGAGCTACACAATAATTTATTTCATTTGGGCTCCCAAAAATAATTAAATAAGGCTAACATTATTAATTTGTAAGGCTAGAAATAAGTCAAGTGTTGGGCTCCAACATTTAGCTCTATTGGGCTACGTTAATTTACACATTTGGACTACATATTAAATAACACAATTATTTTAATTAATTAATCTAATTAGACTTGCCTTTTATAAAATTATTTAGACTACAAACCCTAGTCTATATAATGATTTGGCTTGTTTATTAAATCATCCTAGTTACATTTGATAACAATAAAAAAATTTGATTTTGCATAGTATTTCATCAATCACATAGGTGCTCAATTCATTCGTATAAAATTCACTTCATTGATAATTAGTTATAATTCTAATTACAATGTGATCTCAAATTCATGGTCATTAGACTGCCCAAGAAATTGGACGGACGTTAGTTATTATCCACTTGTCTATGTAAATAAAATAAAAAATTAAGTTACTGCTTATGTGGAAATTTAACTTTTACATCTAAAGATTAAAAAAAAAACAAAAAACTAAGGCAAATTGACACACACACACACACACACACATTCTTACGAAGATAAAACAAACAAACTTTGAAACTCAAATTTTAAGATATAAAAATAAAATAAAATAACTCGAGTACTCTTCTTCTCTTCTTCCTTCGAGTTTGCCGTCTTTTCAATGTCTTCTGATTCCTTTTTTAGATCTTCCTTGATCGGCGTCGTTGCCTCGGATACGGGCACGTCCTTGATAATCTTCTCAGCCTTCCCATTACCCTATACCTTCTCTCTCTTCTTTCTCTCATCGGCCTCAATTTTCTCTTTCACCGCACAAACCAAGGAATTCACATCCTTGACTACAGAATCGCTCTTTGAACAGATTTGATTCTCGTGCGATGAATTCCAAGGTCGTCTCGATAAAGCCTAGAAGGTTTGAGGGATCAAGCACGCCTGTGAACGGCTTCATTGTTGTAGAAGAGGATAATGGTGTAGTCATTTGTTTGTTATCTTCTTCTTCGTCATCAGAAAGTATAGCCTTTGCTAATTGAATTTCTAAAACTAGGGTTAGGGATTTTCCGTAGCTTGATGTTCTGCTTTTGGCTTTGAATTTAAATTTATAGGTATTGACTCTAGTGTTTGACTCGAAGAAGTTAGTTTGGGATTTCTTTTTCTGCGATTTTAGCTAGGTTTTCTCCTAGTTTGTTTTGCAGATCTTGAAACTGGTTATTTCTTAGCTTTAGATGCCTTTTCATTATGATTTTCAGCACTTGAGTCTTTGCGTTGATCATGCGGTTCTACTCCAGTTTCTTGTGGGTTGTTCATGGTTTGTTCCTAGTGGCTTCATGTTTGATTTGGCAATCTCCGGCTGTCTAAGCCATCCGAAATCTGGATCTACTTGCCTTCATTCTCCGATTGTAACCAAATGAAGAAGAACTTATGAAGAGAGAAAAATAATAGGAAATTGAAATAAAGAAAATCAAAATTTATTCTTCTTTCTTTAAATTGTTACGTGATTGTCAAATCATTAGTAACATCAATAAATATTTTATTTTTCTCTTTGTCTCTCACTATCACATATGTAAATATGCAATCCAATTTAACGTTCATCCAATTTCTTATCCAATTAATAAATTTTAAAAAGTACAATGACTCAATTCTATTTTTTAAAGTTTAATGACTAAAAGTTGAAAACTAGATAACCTCAATGGCTCAGTGGAATAATCCTATATTTTGCCTTATTATAATCATAGTCTTTCTTTGTATGTCTTGAACATTTTCAAATTTTATTAATTTTAAAAATGATTAATTTAAGCATGAAATTCAAAATAAGGTATTTATTATGAGACAGAGTGAGTATTTATATAAGCACTTAAAATTTAAGTATAAAAAAAAAGAATCCTATAAAAATTAAAGGAGACTCTCGTATATAATCTTTAAACCCTAGGTTATATGTTATAGAATGGAAGAGTTATTCCACGTTCCTGAAGTATAGTTATTATTTGCTCCATCCTCTTATATGAGGGTGGATTCCACACGGGTTTCACAACGTATGAATCCCGTTTTTATGTTAGAGAGTGAAATAAATTGTAACTATATTTCAAGAGCATAGTATAATTTTTCTATAAAATGAGTATAATTAATCCTCCTGATATTGACATCTTGCTATGGCGATTGATTTTTGGTAAGAGAAGAAAAGGCAAGCATATATTTTGACTGGACTCTATTGGATTTGGTCGGCAATACGAGTGATATTCCAATTAAGAAAACAAAAGAATCACGCAGAATAATACGTTATTTTGACATTATGTTATGAGCAAGATTCCAAATTAGGTTACTTACCAAAAAATAAAAATAAAATAATGAATAACATAGTTACAAAATATGATAATTTCATAAATAAATAGGAGAAGGAGACAAAAGATATCAATATTATGCTACGTTTAGATTGAAGAAATAAAATAGAGGAATAAATAAAATAAAAATAGTATATTTAATGATCATTCTGAAAGATAAACTATTTTATTTCAGTGGAATAAAAATTTATTTTATCATGTAAATTTTTAATTCATGTGGGAGGTGATAGAATAAAAATAATTTTGTTATTATATTACACCACTTACTATATATCACTAATAACCAAATATATACTTAAAATATCTTTAAATTATTTTATTTTCTCTTTTATTTTATTTTTCAATCCAAACGCAGCATGACAAGCTGAATTTCCTATATCTGTTGTTGAATTCATTCATACCAAAGTATTTCTTTCTTTTTCGGCATTGAAAGAAAACAATGGCCTACAATGCATTAAACCTTGACAATTTATACCATGAGTTGATAATAACAAGTTGAAAAGTCTAAGGATGTGTCAAGTATTTTATTTGGACAATATGCCCTTGTTGGGCACAAAATCGATATATGAATTGTTAAAGTATATTCAATCAAAAGTAATTTTATTTTATTTTTACTTCGTTAATATCGGCTCTCTTATATATAAAAATATTTTTCAATATAGAATGTTGAACCAAGGTGGCAAGGTTCTATAGTAAATTAGAACTTATTTGATGTAAGGTATTGATTTGTGAGTGTGTCAAACTTCACACTCTCTCCTCCGTTTCATAAAAATGGTCCTAGTTTGAATTTTAAAATTAAATAGACTAATTTTAGAATTAAAATTTATAGAATTTTCTTTTAAATATATGTAAATATATTATAATCATAAGAAATTATATTTAACTTACTATAACATCCAAATTTTAAAAATTCAAAAATATAATTAAATTCGCTTAATTATTAATTATAAAATTGATCAATTTGACCAAAAAAGTCAAACTTGGCCAATATTTGCGGGACGGAAGGAGTATTAAATAAAAATGAAAAACAATTTATTGGTCCTTAATTATCATTTATAACACAAGAGATCATGTCATCCTCTCTTATGTTTTACTTTTATATCAGAAACATTAGAAATAAAAAGAATGCCGAGCCATTGAAATTAGCAATAGAAAACTTTTATTAATAATTTCCAAACATTTGATGAAAGAGAATTCAATGAAAACATTTTCTCTCCCCCTCTCTGATAATTACACTACCAAGAGGAAGAAAAACAGCAGAATGACATTTCTTGATACAAAATTAACATATATATATGCCTTGAAGATTTCAAAGTACATTCACCATCTAAGCTTTGCTGGGAAATACTGCAATAATATAATTTTCCACGAATTAAAAAAGGATAAATCAAATAAAAAATGTGTAAATATATATTAGCATGACAAATAAGTGGTGCTCACCTTTTCAATCAATGACATATAGTATGGCTTCACTTTCTCAACGTCGACCCGGACTTTGCTCTTGCTATATAGGTCATATTTGCTATATATACAATTTCCCAGAATCAGTTTTTTTTTTTTTTTTAATTTCAAATAATTGTAGCATATATTAATGAGCGTGCGAAAAAAAAAATCACAAATAAGAGCTTACTTAAAAATTTGAAGCCATTTCAGATTCTCAACATCCTCCTCATTCATCAGATGTTTGTATGCTCCCGATCGATGCAAAGCTGAAATATATATATATATATATATATATATATATATAGAGAGAGAGAGAGAGAGAGAGAGAGAGAGGGAGAGAGAGAGAGAATAACGATCAATACAAAGTCAAGTAATTAATCAGATTTAAAGAATAAAATTAGGTAAATGCCTACGGTAAAAAGAGTGGAAACGGATAACAAAAAGTCCTGCTGAAGGCAGAGTTGTCCCGTTCTCCTTGGCCACCTGTAAATTTGAAAATGTAACTTATTTTCATTAAGAAAATGTTGTGTTATATAGTAATATCATGTACTATACAAATAAATTTTATACTATGATATATAAGTGGTATAAAAAAATAAAAATAAATTAAAATTTGTACCAAGTACATATAGTCATCATGTCCCCATGAAATTATCACATTTTCCAGTCCACACCCTTCGGAGTAAATTCCATTCTTAGTTCTATAAAGAGGATTGTGGTAATCTGGGTTGTCCTTGAAATACTGCAACAATTGAATATATTGGAAAATATTTAGTAAGCTAAATAACTATAATCATAATTGATCGATCTGCAGGAGAACAATAGAATATACTTTTTCGATTTAAAATATAGGATCAATACTGACATTTTAAGTTAATTTAAAATATTTTTAAAATAAAAAATTATATGAATTCTTTTAATTTTGGACTCTAAAAATGTAAATTAGCTTAAAAGTACGACTAGTTTCAAGATTTATTATTTTCAAATATAAAATAAATCTCATCAATTTTTTATTTTTGAAAATATCTTACTTTGATTTTAAAAAAACAATCTCAATATTTTATTTTTGGACGAAGGGAGTATATAGTTAGATTAATTTTCAAGCATAAATTTACCTTATGGTGAACAATTGATTCGTCGAAAGCACAACCAAGAGGGTGCGTGTCACCTGTGGTATAAAATTAGAAATACTGAGTGCTATTTTATTATAAATATCCATTGAAAATTACACTCATTTTTTTTCTGAAAAATTAGTAATGACGTATGAGAATTAGTAATAATATATGCTCACCAACAACAGCCCATTGAGGAAGCCCACCAAAGGTAGGAAGAGCAAGAACCTTTCCAAGATCTGTCACCCATGCCAAAAAATATGACACAATTACATGTCATGTTAATAAGTAAAATTTCATGGTAGACATGTATAATTATTTTCCCTTCAATCACTACTCTAGAAACAAAAGTGACTATATATCTCATTCTTAGAACGTATGTCATAAATCAGTAATTATTATTATTATTATTATTATTACCATGAATAAGAGCAGTCAAATGCAACCAATCTTCATCAGGGTAATCTTTTCTAATAGCCTCAGCAGTTTGCAACAAATGCTCAATTTGTGGCTCATCCAAATCAGGATCACTCTCATCCACAACCTCATTCAATAACTCACAACATTCCCATAAGCTCATTTCAACTCTATCTAATTTTCCATATTCCTCCCTCATCCACTTCACCTGCAATATTTTATTTTTATTTTAAAGTTTTATTTATAGAAATGAAAAAGTCTAATTTTCTTATCACCTAAAAAAAATCTGAGAAATGAAAATAAAAATATATTGCACTTACGTAGTCATACGTCTGGTTAATGTGATTCAATCGATAAAATTCCTCCACAGACTTTTGTCTTTCGCTTTCCACGTTATAGTCCCTGCCAATCATTTGACATACAACAAAATTAATTTGATCTTCCAAAAAAAAATATATCATAACTATTGTCGGACGACATTTTTGAAATTCATATAGATCGTTCGATAAAAGACCTGAACGAGTGACCAAATGCATTGATTTCTGGCGCGTCAAATACACCTTTGTGTACATTTCCGGGTACAACAAAGCCTCCATCCAGTACCAATTCGTTTGTATCAGAATGGATCTTCTCCTCCTTCTCTTGGAATCCTGGTAAAAATATTGAAAATACAATGACCAAAATATAAAAAATTGTTTTTCTTATATGCTAAGTAATTTTATAACAAGAATACCTCAAAAGAATCACGTCAATTTTAAATTTAAAAGTATCACAAATTAACTCTTAAAAAATTAATAATAATTTTATAATTCGGAACCGAGGCTATAGTTTAAGAAATATAAAAAACAGAAACAAAAAGTGGTACCTAATTCAGGCTGCTCAATGAGAATAGTCATCTTCAAACCCAGAAATTAATGGACGGTTTGGTTACATTTTGGTAAGAAAATGGGTATTTATAGTACCACAAGAGAAGTCCTTTTCCTTAAATTGCATGTTTTGGAGTCCTTAATTGTAAAATTTTCATTTCGCCTACTATTTGTTATTTATTTTATTTATCCGAAAAAGATTACGGAAATGGATAAAATACTTTATTACTCCACTCTCCTTAAATCGCGTGTCAATGCCTCATCAAATAAGTAATCTATTTTAAACAAGGAAAGTGAAACACGCGCCTTATAGGAGTGGGTTATTATTTGATCGGAGAAATGGATGAGTCAGCTCTGCGTGTATATATATCCAATTTTACGCCTATACTTACGCGGAACCGAGTCATAGCCATAAATAAGCTTTGACTTCCAAAATCAATGGCTGAGCTGTGACCTTGCAATTTTGACTCTACTTATTTCTACAAAAGTATGACAATCTAACGACCCTTATTCCGACACGGCAGATAGTAAAAAAGAAGTTATTTATAAGGCTGAAAAAATAAAAAGTAATTACAATTGCGACGTAAATTAATTTTATGTCAAATTATAATTGTTATATTTTGTAAAAATATTATGTGGATTATAAATGCAACCTAAATTAATATATGAAATTAAATATAATTATAAAATTGATATATTATATTATATATGTGACTAAAAAAATTATTACTAATAATTATTTACGTAATTAATAATTAAAAAAATTAATATATAAAATCGTAACATATACTCCATTTGTCCTAAAATAAAAAATTTTATTATTATTTTAAGTAGTCCTAAGTTAAATATTTATTTATCTTAAATAATTTATTTCTTATAATAATTTATCTATAATATACTTATTATTAATTATCATATTTTTATTTTTTATGCATATTTATAAAATATTATTAATTATGTACAAAAAAATTATATAATTAAATAAAAATTTAAATATACATAATTTTATTATTTTATTCTTTTTTTTTTTAATATATATAAAAAATTAATCATAATTTTTATCGTAATACAGAGGTAGTGCCATTTTCCCGACAATTCTCGTAAAATATATTATGACCTTCGACTTTACGATATTATCTTTCCTACCATTACATAGTTTACCCAAAATAACAATCAATCTCTCTCTCCTTTTATAATATAAATTGATGTTAGAGAATAATAACACAGCATAAATAATAATAAAAAAATAAAATAAAAATAATTATATAAAATATAAAATTTATGTGATTTATCCAAAATATTTGAACTAATTCACTGGCAACTAACAATCTTACTATTTTTTAAAAAAGTCTTACATCACATATTACAGGATCACTTTCTTATATAATGTAATATAAATCATCTTAATTTATTTAAAAATACAAAATTACCCGTCAAAATTTGGGCCGATGACATTGCACATTGCCTCCAGACCCCGCAAAATTATTCATAGCAGCAATCAAACAATGATTACTCCTGTGGAGACCCTCCGCTCTAATAATATACTCAATTATCTTTTAAGTAACTTTACAATTATTTATAAATTAAAATTTGTATTAGATTTCACCAATAACAATTGATAGATTGTTGTTACTGTAAATATAAATAAATTTTATAATTAATATCAAGAATTTCTCTCTCAATTACAATATTGGAGTAAAGTTCGATAATTCTTTTATCTACGAGATATGTCACACATATTTTTTTCCCCTACACCTACTAATCAGAAATTTTCAAATGTGATAACTGGAAATGATATAATCTGCTTGGATCACAAGATCATTACTAACCTTATTCTTATAATATAATAACGTGGTTTATAGTTTTTATTTATGTTTCGATATTGTCTTAATTATTATCTTAATTATTATTATGTAACTTGGAATCATGTAATATGTGATAAAGGTGTAATTCTAAGACGTGTAGCAGGTTAAAAGTTAAAACCAACTGGCACTACTTGTCTACTAGGCTTTGTCTTAATTCTCCTTAATTTTTAATGACTTTATTTGGTTTAAAAATAAATAAATTATTGAGTTGATTGATCACGCGGCTTAACCTATAGTTCTAAAAAACAACTAAAACCCTATTGTTTAATATGTCAACTTGCAGCAAGTTGAGTTTAACCAAATCGAATTGCAAGCATATCAAACTAATTGAATTATTTTAGACGATTTAAAATATATGCTAAGTAATTTTATAACGAGCAGCCTTGACCTTAATCCTTCACTAATTCACTTATTAGTATTAATTAATAAGTGGGTGTTGACTACCTTATTACTACTTTTTATTATTATTATTATTAATTTGATAGTAATTGTAATCTTATTTTTCAATAATAATATAAAAATAAATTCATTAATTGATAACAAAACAATTGAACTGAAAAATAATCGTAGAATGAATAATAGTCTAGTAAATATTATTATCGAAAAATCGGATCTCTCTCTTTTCTTTTTTTCTTTTCTTTTTTTGGAGGGGGGTGTGAATTTTAAGACAAACATTTTTATAATTCCGAAGGAGACAATATGAGGTTAAATTTGTCTTTAACTTTTTGATAAACTTTATGTAGTGTTTAATTAATCAAGTATTTTATTTATTCATAATTGTATTTGTTTAAAGTGTTGCTATTGTTTTTTATTTATTTATAATTATCATGTGCACTAAGATAAAGGGTAAAATCAGAATTTGATACATAAATGAATTGAGATTTCATTTATTAGGGACGAATTATTTACTTATTTATATTTAAGTATTTATCTATTAATTTAAAGGGTACATATATCATTTTTATTCTATAACTGAATGCACATTAGATCACCACACTCTATAATTCTCTCTTCAACTATTTTAGTTTATTATATTAAAAGATTGTATACACACATATAAAGGAATATGATTAACTACTGCAATGAATTAGGTAGTACAATAAAAGGAAGGAAAAATAAAAAGACATGAGCAATAAATAAATTTATGTGAATTTTTGTTCTTATCAACTTATATTTAGTTAGTTAGTGAGTGAGTGAGTTTTTGTTTATTTTTAGGTAATTTTTTGGTCTTTCTTAGGTTATTTTCCTTTTACTTTGCCTAATCTTTTTCATGGGCCATCTTACATTTCTAAACTTTGTATTTGATGAAGGGTAAATATATAGTACTAGAATTATGACTTAGGTACTACAAAATTGTCTCCATATATTGAAGAAATTTACACACAACCCATACATTTAATTTTATTTTTTTTAATATCTTAATCTATAATAATAATTTATTTTAATTAAGAGGGGTCTATATATTATTAATAAGAATCAACAAGAATTAACCTCTATATTAATAATTTTATCACGCGTTGTCGTTATCTTTTAAATTTATCTTTTTTTATATTAATAATTTTTTTATGTATTATTATTATTTTTTATATTTACCTTCATAATTTAATTGTTGTTAATAAAAATCGAACGCTCAATTTCTATAATCGTACCGACAAAATAAATGATACACGTTGATCAATTAGCTTACGTCTATACATGTCAGCCTCTCAATAAATTCCAAAATAAATATGGTAAGGTACTAACAGGGTGACATGCGTCGTTGAAATCTTCTATTCAGCTACATGCCACCATCACTTTAGTATTAACCCCTTCATCATTCTTAATTAACGGGATTGCCATACTGTCGGTCTATACTCAATGCTCAATAGTACATCTGTCCTAGAGTGTGACGTGCGGCGCTCTTACTTTCTGTACCTGTCAGTAGAGAGATTCATTTTAACAATTAAGGACATAAATTCTTCCAATTCTATTTATTTATTCTTACAATTTGGCCATTGTATTTTATCATTGTATTAAATTTGTTCCTCTAGTTTTATATTTTTTAATTATATCCTTTTGCTCTAAATTCTTGTGTAACTAAGTCCTACTTATGAAATATTGTGTGTAATCTAGTTTTTTTTTTTTAAACCTCATTTCAATTTGTTACGTTTAAATTTAATTTGAAGATAAAATATATGAAAAGTGATAGAATTTATACAATGGATTATATACATTCATATACACAGATAGTAAAATTATATGTAAAAATAAGTTCATTTGTTATTAGACAATTACAACAGGAGTTTTTTTTTTTTGAACAGCTTACTTAATTAAAATTAGTCATCCTGACGCACATGGTACGTGTGCTTTAAAATAATTTCATCGTAATATAAAAAATATTTAAAACAAAAAAATTAAAGACAAATCATGTTCAAAATAAAATGAAAAGAGGGTGAGAAGAGACGCAATTTGATAATGTGAGAGAGGTTAATAGAGATAAAATATGGCTTTAAAGAGATTAGGGAAAATAAAATAGAAGACTAAATTATATTATAGGATACAAAATCAACAAAGTGACAGTTATAAAAATTGGAGGCTTTGTTAATAGAGATAATCTTTTGTAATTATTATGGGTTTATGAGTAAAAGAAACAACTGAATAAGAAATATTACAAACCATTTTTTTCTATTCGATCCACAAACCACCCATCCTATTCCTTAATCCCCGAGAAATTAGTAATTCTCTGAACGAGGATATTATGTTGTTTTACGTTAGTTCCTTAATTATGGATAAATATTCATATTAAGTTTGGATGGAAGCAATTGAATGAAAGAAGAAACAAAATAAAAAATATTTTTTTCGTGTTTCAGGATAAAAAAATTAATGTTAGCTCCTTAATCATGGATAAACATTCATGTTGCGTTTGAATTGAAAGAATTGAATAAAAGAAGTAATAAAATAAAAATATATATATATATATTTGATGATTATTTTGGAAGATAAATTATTTTAGTTAAAGAAAAATCTATTCTATTCCCTTGATTTTTAATCTATAAGGTTTTTAGTGCGTGAGATTTTGGGATTCATTATTTGCTAAGGTAAAAATATTAAAATTCTGTTCAAACTAACAAACAAAAAAAATGTTGAAAATGAAGGGAGAAAAATCGAAATATATATATATAATTGGCGCGGAAAATAAGAGATGAAACTCATTAAATATTATTTCTTTATATATTTGCACTGAATTCAATACATGAGATCCACTAATATATTATTTTTTTATATATTAAATTCAATATAAATATATAAATAAATAATATTATATATTAAATTTTACGCTTAGAATATGCCTTAACAAACAATTGAAGTAGAATGAGGTACTTAAACGATGAACCGAATAAAAAGTGATGTAATCAACATATTTACTAGCTGCCAAGCACAATATTGACCCAAGGATAGTCGGCCTTATTAATAGAGGTTGGTAGACAACTGAGATGCTACGATTTGCATTTAGAAAGATTTGATAGATCCTAGCCTACTATTCTCACTGTTTCGTAAAGACCCATTTAATTTTATTCTTTTTGGTCAAATTAATCAATTTTAAAATTAATAATTAAATAAATTTATTTATGTTTTTTGAACTTTCAAAAAGTAAATGTTGTAATAAATTAAACATAACTTCTTATGATTATAATTTTTTTATATATATTTAAAAAAAAACGAAATAAATTTTAATTTTAAAATTAATTAATTTAATTTTAAATTTTAAACTAAATCAATATTTATGAGACCGGAGAAAATATATATCAGGACGTGGACTTGTCTAAATTGAGTTATTCTAATGATTGTGAATTTGTGATAGCTGCGAGCATATGGTGGTTTGTGGACATAATACCATAAGGTGATCGAACTTACAATTTTTAAGCTATCTCGCCATCTCGAGTGATGGAATAAAAATGTGAAGAGCATATAGAAAGACAAAAGATGGGCTTGGCGCTCCTTCATTCATACTATTTTTTCTATTTTAAATTATAAAATTAATATTAATTTTAAAAAAATTAATTTTAAATATTTTTAAACTTAAAATTAATATTAATTCATTTATTTTATATTAATATTATTATAATTATTATAAACTATACATACAAAATACTACAAGTTATAAAATTTATTATTTTAAAATTTAAATCAATCGTGTCAATTTTAAATTTAAAAATATCTAAAATTAAATTTTAATAATAATCTTATAATTTAAAACAGAAATAATATATTACCGTACATCATAGATTTTTTCATAATAAGTATAATTATATTGCGCAAATACCACCATGATAAGTGAAAAGTGTTACAAGTTGGTATTAATCTTTTTAAAATATTTAGAATTGAGGGGTAATAAAGTGTTTTTCTTATCAATACAAGAAAGATCTCTTTTTTTATAATGCACCCACTTTTCGAGTGATATAAGTATATAATTAAGAATCAATCTGAATAAATTTTTAAATACCATATAAATAAACATCACACCTTATGAGTGAGAATTAATGACATATTTTCATAAATATAGATTTTTAAAACATACTTTCAGAAATAGAGCTATTTTCGTCGAAGTTTGATCAATTGCAGTCACTTTTCGCCGGCAAAAATCATGCTAACTTGATAACGGTGCTTCCGTTTGGCCAATATATTTCGGTCATTATACTATAGTTCAGTTTTTATTATAATTATTAAAAAAAAAATTATGACAAACGTATTACTATAGTCGTTTAAAGTTATAAAATAGTCATTCCGTAAAAATTCCGTCCAAAAAAGTAACAAAACTGACTGATTGTGTAATTAATGTGACTTTTTATCATGCCTTAAATAATATTCAAAAAAAAAAAACATATCAAATTATTACTAAAAGTAAAATAAGATTTGAACAAAAAAAATTCAAAACAACAATTAAATTTTAAAAAAAATCAAATTATTACTAAAAGTAAAATAACATTTGAACAAAATAACAATTAAATTTAAACAAAAAAAATACCAAATTATTACGAAAATTAAAATAATATTTAAACAAAAAAATTCAAACCAACATTTAAATTTTAATTAAAAAAATACCAAATTATTACTAAAAGTAAAATAATATTTAAACAAAAAGAATTCAAAACAACAATTAAATTTAAACAAAAAAACATACAAAATTATTACTAAAAGTAAAATAACATTTGAACAAAAAAAATTCAAAACAACAATTAAATTTAAACAAAGAAATATACCAAATTTTTACTAAAAGTAAAAAAACATTTGAACAAAAAAAATTCAAAATAACAATTAAATTTAAACAAAAAATACCAAGTTATTAATGAAAGTAAAATAACATTTGAACAAAAAAATTCAAAACAATAATTAAATTTAAAGAAAGAAACATATCAAATTATTACTAAAAGTAAAATTATTTTTTAACAAAAAAAAAATACCAAATTATTACTGAAAGTAAAATAACATTTGAACAAAAAAAATCAAAACGATAATTAAATTCAAACAAAAAAAATACCAAATTATTACTGAAAGTAAAATAACATTTGAACAAAAAAATTCAAAACAACACTTAAATTTAAACAAAGAAACATACCAAATTATTACGAAAATTAAAATAATATTTAAATAAAAAAATTCAAACCAACAATTAAATTTTAATTAAAAAAAATACCAAATTATTAGTAAAAGTAATATAATATTTAAGCAAATAAAATTTAAAACAACAATTAAATTTAATCAAAAAAATTACAAAAATATTACTAAAAGTAAAATAACATTTGAACAAAAAAATTCAGAACAACAATTAAATTTAAAAAAAAACATACCAAATTATTATTAAAAGTACAATAATATTTAAACAAAAAAAAAATCAAAACATCATAAACAAAAAATTTGTTTTGATTTATATAAAATTGAAAATATATATAATTAATTATAAAAAAAACATGGACAGTCTTTCATTTTTTATTACATTACAAAATATAACATTATTATTACTATTATTTTTAGAAATTTTAAAATATTTAATATTATATTAATTAAAATAAATTAAGTTTTGCACTTAAAAATATTTTATATTAATTTTTAGAATTTAATAATAATTTTTTATTTGGAAATGAAGTCATTTCTTTTTATTAGCATTATTCTTAGCCTTAATATAAGAGTCAAATATATTATTTGAAATGAATTTGAGGAATTAAAATATGTGAATTTTTATTATTATTATAATATTTATTTTTTAAATTATTTATATTTATACTGATATTCTCTTAACATAGAGACTTAATATAAAGTTTAATGTCTATATTTGATATATACTTATACATATATTTTTGATTATTTATAAATTAAATTTATCATAGAAAAGGTAATTAAGAAATAAAGAGAAAGAGTTGACGCATAAGGGTTATTTGGTTGTTTATTTTAGTGAATTTAGCATGCCACGTAAACATGTTAGTTGAGTCAATATGTAAGACCCCGAATTTTATGAAATATAAAAATTAATTTTTCTTCATATATATTTTTCCTGAAACAGTAAGTGGTTAAATTGACGAAATTGAAAGTTAAGGATGTTATGTGCAAATTTTATTTTGTCGGACAATATTCGTTTTGTCGGGGAATATTCGTTTTG
The DNA here is from genome assembly GCA_947179155.2 of Hedera helix. Lineage (NCBI taxonomy): Eukaryota > Viridiplantae > Streptophyta > Magnoliopsida > Apiales > Araliaceae > Hedera > Hedera helix. Next base: position 8,313,631 of record OX359271.1, read on the forward strand.
TTGGGGAATATTCGGGTCGTACGACGGCGCCGAAATAACTAATTATTGGTGGACCCCACAACGGAATATTTGTCGGATATAGAAAACGATAGAAGTAACCTTTTTAAATAAAAATAGTCAACGGTGTTAACTGTTAAAATACCGATGATAAAAGAATAGTAGCATACGGTAATTTATGGTATTTCATTGTAGCATACGGTATTCTACAGTAGCACACGGTATTGCACAGTGTCTCATATTATTGGTCTGATAATTGACACCGTAACTGTTACGCATCATTTCATCAATAATTGTCACTGCATAATATTTTATGTTATCAATTCAATAATTGTTGTTACACAGTATTTTGCATTATTGATTTAATAATTGTCATTACACTGTATTTTATATCATTGAGTCAATAATTGTTGCTGTACTGTTTTTAAAATTATTGAACCTAATAATTGTCACAGTTGCAAATATACTGTAATTTATATTATTAAATTAATAATAATCTGTAACGTATTTATTACATTATTGTTGTAGCATTATTTTATTTTATATGTTGGACCCACAGGAAAAATAAAAATTTTTATTTTTCAAAAGTTACTATTCACTCCCGGAATTTACTATTCATTCTCGAAAAAGTTACTATTCACTGACGGAAGTCACTGTTCATCTCGGGGGAAGTTACTGTTCATCTACCGACAAAAGTTACTGTTCATTACTGTTCACTTTTTGAAAATTTTAAAGTTACTGTGCAAAGTTACTGTGCAAGTATTGAAAATTTTTAAAAACGTTTGCGCAGCCTCTGCTGAATTTTTTTTTTCTGTTCACCTACCACGCATAGTGCCTTATTTTCTCCTATAAATAGCTTGTTCAGCTGAATAGAAAAATCACACCTAAAACATAAAATTTTTCTATAAGAATTTTATGAGTTTTCTCTGAGAATAGTAAGGTTATTTTGAGAGTTTGAAAGCCAAAAGGAGTGCAGGAATTTTTCAAGTAAGTCTTTTATTAAAGAGTAGTAATTTTATAAATTCCTATATTTCACGGTATCCACAAATCTTTCTTTAGAAGACTCTTCTATTAGAAGATTCATTTTTAAAAGCTTTCTTTGGAAGATTTATTTTGGAATATTATTTTTAAAACTATTTTAAAGTTGGTATTTTATACTACAAAAATTATGTTAAATATATATAATTTTGATAGTTCATAATATATGAGTTATCATACACTTTGAAGTTTACATGTTGTAATTACTAATTTTATTATAAATATATAGGTTGATCAATCTCATTTTTATCAATATCCAGTCACTAGATAAGGTAAGAAATGTCATTTTTTTACACTCTTGAACTTACTACGGTAAGGGATGTCATTTTCCTTCATATTCTTAAACTTACTATGGTAAGAAATGTCATTTTTTTTCACTCTTAAACTTACTACGGTAAGAAATGTCATTTTTTTTTACACTCTTGAACTTGCTACGGTAAGGGATATTATTTTCTTTCATACTCCTGAATCGAAACTTATTATGGAACTATTGCTTCTATAATTCCTGAAAATATTATATGTTCCATAATAGTTGAACTTCATTATTTCAACTGAACCTTCCTATTTTCTGAATCTTTCTATTGAACTGTAACCGTTATTCTGAACTGAGAATCTTGAATAACATTTTTAAATTTCACTCCGCATCATGTTGACAATTTGGACATTATTTGAATCTGCACAAAGTAAACTTCCGATACTTATTGTTTATCCTGTTTCTTCTGTTCATCAATTGTATCACTATTATTTGTACTAATCATCAAGAATCAAGCTGTTGTGAATATCTGTGGCCGGGGGCACAGATGTGATATATTTGTTGAACAGATGATAGGTTAAAGGCGATATATTAGGTTAAAGGCGATACATCTGTTCGGTGTCTTTTATGGCACGTGGTGAAAGTTCTCTTTGGCCCGTAGTGCATAGATGAACTGTTGTTTGGTATGATTATGACCAAAGGCTGAATCTGGTATAATCATGACCGTTGTTGTTATATTGAAAGTTCTCTTTGGCCCGTAGTGCATAGATGAACTGTTGTTTGGTATGATTATGACCAAAGGCTGAATCTGGTATAATCATGACCGCTGGTGCTATATTGAATGTTCTCTTTGGCCCGTAATGCATAGATGAACTGTTGATTTGCATGATTATGACCAGGAACTGTGAATTTGTATTATCTTGACTAATGGTATTTCAGATGATAAAAGTTGATGATGTTTTTACGAAAAAGAGAAGCGCGTGGACATTATAGTCTACATTATTCTTCTAATAGATTGCTCATTCCGCCGCTATTATTGATCTGAACATTGTTCAAGAATTTAACTGCAGTTTTTGATATACACCTTGTATTCTGTTGTATTCTATCAAGAACTCACCTGTTGAAGGCTAATGATAATTTATTCGTCATTATCTTAGTCATGATATTTCTTACTGGGCTATTTGAGCTCACCCTTTTGTTCCATTATTTTTCAACAGGATATGAGAATGTAGCTGGGTCTAGCCGGGGAATGGAGTGGGAGTCCGAGGGATATCTATTATAGTCTTCACGTGTTGTAAAATAGTGTGGCAATAATAGTGAAGACTTAGTTGTGTATACGGTATTGTTGTACGTTGTGCTTTGTTGTAATAATTTTGTTGTAGTCTTTTGACGACTCAAGTTTGGGCTGTGTGGGCCTAGATTTGGGGGCGTCACAGTTGGCATCAGAGCTTAGGGATATGGTCTTTAATGGAGATCTGGGGTTAGAACTAGGAGGGGAGAGACGAATAGAATCAATCACTAGTGTGTCCTACCTAAATTATATTTTTTTTCTAATAAGTTGATTTGAATGTAGGAACAGGAAGTGATGAGTCAGTTTGTTTGAACTAACAATTATTTTGTGACCACAGTTTAGTATGACATCTGGAAATCAGGAGGATAACTTTGAAATGCCCGGTACGTCAATTTCGGGGACGAAATTTCATAAGGAGGGGAGGTTGTAAGACCCCGAATTTTATGAAATATAAAAATTAATTTTTCTTCATATATATTTTTCCTGAAACAGTAAGTGGTTAAATTGACGAAATTGAAAGTTAAGGATGTTATGTGCAAATTTTATTTTGTCGGACAATATTCGTTTTGTCGGGGAATATTCGTTTTGTTGGGGAATATTCGGGTCGTACGACGGCGCCGAAATAACTAATTATTGGTGGACCCCACAACGGAATATTTGTCGGATATAGAAAACGATAGAAGTAACCTTTTTAAATAAAAATAGTCAACGGTGTTAACTGTTAAAATACCGATGATAAAAGAATAGTAGCATACGGTAATTTATGGTATTTCATTGTAGCATACGGTATTCTACAGTAGCACACGGTATTGCACAGTGTCTCATATTATTGGTCTGATAATTGACACCGTAACTGTTACGCATCATTTCATCAATAATTGTCACTGCATAATATTTTATGTTATCAATTCAATAATTGTTGTTACACAGTATTTTGCATTATTGATTTAATAATTGTCATTACACTGTATTTTATATCATTGAGTCAATAATTGTTGCTGCACTGTTTTTAAAATTATTGAACCTAATAATTGTCACAGTTGCAAATATACTGTAATTTATATTATTAAATTAATAATAATCTGTAACGTATTTATTACATTATTGTTGTAGCATTATTTTATTTTATATGTTGGACCCACAGGAAAAATAAAAATTTTTATTTTTCAAAAGTTACTATTCACTCCCGGAATTTACTATTCATTCTCGAAAAAGTTACTATTCACTGACGGAAGTCACTGTTCATCTCGGGGGAAGTTACTGTTCATCTACCGACAAAAGTTACTGTTCATTACTGTTCACTTTTTGAAAATTTTAAAGTTACTGTGCAAAGTTACTGTGCAAGTATTGAAAATTTTTAAAAACGTTTGCGCAGCCTCTGCTGAATTTTTTTTTTCTGTTCACCTACCACGCATAGTGCCTTATTTTCTCCTATAAATAGCTTGTTCAGCTGAATAGAAAAATCACACCTAAAACATAAAATTTTTCTATAAGAATTTTATGAGTTTTCTCTGAGAATAGTAAGGTTATTTTGAGAGTTTGAAAGCCAAAAGGAGTGCAGGAATTTTTCAAGTAAGTCTTTTATTAAAGAGTAGTAATTTTATAAATTCCTATATTTCACGGTATCCACAAATCTTTCTTTAGAAGACTCTTCTATTAGAAGATTCATTTTTAAAAGCTTTCTTTGGAAGATTTATTTTGGAATATTATTTTTAAAACTATTTTAAAGTTGGTATTTTATACTACAAAAATTATGTTAAATATATATAATTTTGATAGTTCATAATATATGAGTTATCATACACTTTGAAGTTTACATGTTGTAATTACTAATTTTATTATAAATATATAGGTTGATCAATCTCATTTTTATCAATATCCAGTCACTAGATAAGGTAAGAAATGTCATTTTTTTACACTCTTGAACTTACTACGGTAAGGGATGTCATTTTCCTTCATATTCTTAAACTTACTATGGTAAGAAATGTCATTTTTTTTCACTCTTAAACTTACTACGGTAAGAAATGTCATTTTTTTTTACACTCTTGAACTTGCTACGGTAAGGGATATTATTTTCTTTCATACTCCTGAATCGAAACTTATTATGGAACTATTGCTTCTATAATTCCTGAAAATATTATATGTTCCATAATAGTTGAACTTCATTATTTCAACTGAACCTTCCTATTTTCTGAATCTTTCTATTGAACTGTAACCGTTATTCTGAACTGAGAATCTTGAATAACATTTTTAAATTTCACTCCGCATCATGTTGACAATTTGGACATTATTTGAATCTGCACAAAGTAAACTTCCGATACTTATTGTTTATCCTGTTTCTTCTGTTCATCAATTGTATCACTATTATTTGTACTAATCATCAAGAATCAAGCTGTTGTGAATATCTGTGGCCGGGGGCACAGATGTGATATATTTGTTGAACAGATGATAGGTTAAAGGCGATATATTAGGTTAAAGGCGATACATCTGTTCGGTGTCTTTTATGGCACGTGGTGAAAGTTCTCTTTGGCCCGTAGTGCATAGATGAACTGTTGTTTGGTATGATTATGACCAAAGGCTGAATCTGGTATAATCATGACCGTTGTTGTTATATTGAAAGTTCTCTTTGGCCCGTAGTGCATAGATGAACTGTTGTTTGGTATGATTATGACCAAAGGCTGAATCTGGTATAATCATGACCGCTGGTGCTATATTGAATGTTCTCTTTGGCCCGTAATGCATAGATGAACTGTTGATTTGCATGATTATGACCAGGAACTGTGAATTTGTATTATCTTGACTAATGGTATTTCAGATGATAAAAGTTGATGATGTTTTTACGAAAAAGAGAAGCGCGTGGACATTATAGTCTACATTATTCTTCTAATAGATTGCTCATTCCGCCGCTATTATTGATCTGAACATTGTTCAAGAATTTAACTGCAGTTTTTGATATACACCTTGTATTCTGTTGTATTCTATCAAGAACTCACCTGTTGAAGGCTAATGATAATTTATTCGTCATTATCTTAGTCATGATATTTCTTACTGGGCTATTTGAGCTCACCCTTTTGTTCCATTATTTTTCAACAGGATATGAGAATGTAGCTGGGTCTAGCCGGGGAATGGAGTGGGAGTCCGAGGGATATCTATTATAGTCTTCACGTGTTGTAAAATAGTGTGGCAATAATAGTGAAGACTTAGTTGTGTATACGGTATTGTTGTACGTTGTGCTTTGTTGTAATAATTTTGTTGTAGTCTTTTGACGACTCAAGTTTGGGCTGTGTGGGCCTAGATTTGGGGGCGTCACACAATAACTTTCGTCACTTTTTTAGACGGAACTTTAACAGAGTAACTTTTTTGTAATTTTTAACGACTATAGTTATGCGTTTGTCACAAAAAAGAGTCAGTAACCACAATGAAAATCGGACTCTAGTGCAGTAACCAAAACATATATTAACCCCCCTCCCCCCTTATGAATATGTGAACGTAACATATGCTCCCTCCGCTCTGAGATAAAAATTCTTATTATTATTTTTTTTCATTATATAAGTCGTTTTAGAGAAAAATAAATTCTTTTCTAAATATAAGACTTTTTATATATATCTAAAAAAAAAATTAATCATTTTTTATTTTACTCTTAAAGATTGAGTAATTAAAAGAGATGAGATTTGTCTATAATATCCTTAGTATTAATTGTCATATTTTTATTATCTATGCATATTTATGAAATATCACTAATCATGCATAGAAAATTATATAATTAAATAAGAATTTAAATATAAATAATTTTATTATTTTATCTTATTTTTTAATATACGTAAAAAATTAATTAAAATTTTTATCATGAAATAGAGGGAGTAATACATATAGACGTGCCGACAAAATATTTTTACGTTTACGTCACCCAAAGTTCTACGATTATTATGATCCCTTGGTTTATATATCGAAATAAGCACAATTTTAATTTTTATATAATTATTATTCGTTTTTCTCTATATTCAAGTTATAACGTAAGTATTGGAGGGTTCGCCCAAATGTTTTACTAACTTTCTCAAATATACTTGATCTTACTCGAAGATCTTCTACCCATTTAATTAACTCCCAATTTTTAACCGCATCACATATTAAAACGAGATTGCATTGATATATATAGTTCATTTAAATGAAAATACATACAAGGTAAATGGTCAATGATGACAATATTACCTCAACACTCTTTTAAATCCTGCATGTGAAACCTTAGCTTCGCTATTTAAATGAAAATATGAGAAGTAATTTCCAATTACAATAAATTAGTTGCCACGTCATAGATACTGTTGTAATGTTTCTATAAAAATTATATTTTTCTATTCATTTATATTTGACATTTATTTATTAATAAAAGTACATTATCCGTCATTCATTAAATGATCATTTATTTTGTTTATATAAATTTCTAAATTTATGTGTATTATGATTTATGTGTATAAATAAGTATTATACACAGAAGATATAAATCATATATAATATATATAAATAAATATATAATAGTTATAACCTATGATAATTTGGAGATATTATCATGTAGGTTATATTGTTTTAATAGAGATAATTTATCTTGATCATGGAAGTTGGACTTCTAATTAAAGTATTAGTGCATTAACGGTGTGCATTAAACGAATCATGTGATAATATTTTAATTATAAAATATTTTTACATAAATACTAATTTGTGAATGTTTCTTAATTTTGAAATAATAATGGACGTAATATTGTTATATATATTAATTTAATATTCCAACGAGTGAAATTATATTATGTTAATTAATATCTCAAAATATTAATTAATATATTTAATTAATATCTGGAACATTATTAATGTCAAAATATCAATAAGATTTTTCATAAGATAATTTATTATTGACCATAGAATCTTGATCAAGTCTTTTAATATTTATTATTAAAATGATTGATTTAATTGTTAAATCTATTTATGATCAAATGAAGATAAATTATGGACTTATGAAATTAGTTTAAATATATTGGGATTATATTTAATTCTAAAATATTTATGTACATCTATAGAAAAAATATTTACAGTTTATTAGTAAAAAAGTTTATTTTAATTAATTCTTGGACTATAGTGCAATTATAATTATTTAGTAAAATTAATTATAATTATTATTTATTTAGTATATTATTATTGATAATAATATATAAATAAGTATTTGAGTCAGAATAGGAATCCCTAAGGATCTTCATCCTAACCTAATATGAATCAATTTTATTAGAGAGATAATAATCAATAAGGATATAAATATATCATTAATCAAATACATGAAAAGATGTTATTATTCCAAATCAGAATAAAGATCAAATAACGTATACTCTCTTTCTCTTTTCCTAGAAAAAAAGACTTAAAAGTATTTTTTTTTAGAATGGTGCTTTGGAGACCACACTCCAGATTCAGCATAAGATCATACGAAGAAAGATTTTAAGGATACTCGAAAATTCAAACGTGTTAATCCAACCAAGCACTAGGTAACAATTCATACTATAGATATGTGGTTTATATATAATTATTGTTTTATATAAAACCATAAAGACGATCATATTTTATTAAATTTTTAAAACTATTTTTCGGAGAATTTTCCCTACAATTAGTATCAAGAGCAATCTTTATGCTTTTATATGAATAACATTAATATATATGTGTATATGTGATTTGTGAAATTTGCTGATTTAGGGTTTGAATATGGTAATTTATCTATTTTTGTTATGGAATTAAAGTATACATGAGATGTATTAACGTACTCTTTATGGTTCATAATTAGATATATTATTGTTTTAACTTCTGTTTTACAAAATTGATAATTACATAATCTCATGGCTAATTTGAATGTATGTTTTAATTAAATAATTTATTATTTTATTTATGGGTTGTAAAACTTTTGCTGTGAGTTATTTAATTTTCTTGTAGTTTAGATGACATGTAAACTCTTTATGAGTATATGTTTAATTGATGTAATTATAAATAGATCGGATGTACACTTCGTTTGACATATAGGATTTATATGTAATTCATTCCGTTGGTTATTAGTAAGTTGTTGAAGAAGATTGATATGGAGTTTTTTTAGAATTCGAGATGCACATGAAGTCATGAAGAATTTAGTGTTTGTGTTGAATAAGGATGTTCAAGGAGACTCCTAATAGATCTAAAATTGTAATTAGTCATGAGAGTATATTATTATCTTGTTATGTGTTTCTTGATGATGTAATTATCTGTTTATTATTAAAACCTAGATTAAAATAGCAGAATTAAATTTTAGTTAATTAGAAGATTTAGAATCTAAAGCCCAAATTAAAAAAAAAATGAAAATCGCGATTTGAAACCGTCTTTTGACGTAGTTAAGTGGTGTCGTGGCGCAACTACTTGGGTCTATAACGTAGCTGCGTGGAGATGTCATACAGCTGCGTGGCTGCTCACTATTTTTGTTTCGTTCGCGTTCTGACGCAGCTGCGTGAAGGCGTGACGCAATTGCGTGGGAGCACACTGATTTGTACCATTTTTTGAATTCTAAGGCGATTTTTAAAAAAAAAATGTATAGAATGTACGGATTTTCTGTTTAAATTTTTTTATTTATTTAATTTTCAATATTTATCTTATGTGGAATATCTTATTTCACAAGTGATACGTGAATAAAATTACTAAAAATTCAAGTGGGAGAAAGATATAATCTCACAGCCTCCATTATATATCTATAGTTATGATAACTAATATATTTTCTACGAAAATATTAGTAATCAAGATAACAAGTATAGATACCCTCTGGGGATATGAGTTTATTAAAATATTGGTATAAATATACTTTTCTTATGGAGATATATTTTGAGCTATAAATATTTTATAAAATCTAAAATAAAGATATACACTTGATAAAGATATTAATAATTAATACTCTTAAAGGCTTAAAAAATAATATGTAGATGTGTTATTTTGTGTGTTAAAGAGTTAACTAGATAAGAAAATAATGATAATTTAAGATAATTGTTATTCCCTATAGATGGACATTATTTTGTAAAATTAAAATACCTATATTATTGAACTGTTTAAATAATGTGTTATTTTACTTGATGATAACCATATGAATGATGTATGTATATTTCTTTTTATTTTTGATATAATGTTTGCATTCAACCTAATCTCAATCATTCTAAAAGAGAACCAATTGACTAACCCCAATTATGTTGATTGAAAAAGGAACTTGGATATTATTCTTACTACTTAAGACTATAAATTTGTACTTACTGAACCTTGTCCTGAGACACCTGTAGCTAATGCTCCACGTGTTATTAAAGAAGCGCTTGCAAAATGGGTAAAAGCTGATGAGATGGCTAAATGTTACATCATGGGCTCTTTATTTAACATTTTGCAGCATCAACATATGGATGTTCCAACTGCTAAGGCCATTAAAGAATCTTTGCATAGTATGTTTAGTGAGCATACTCGCGTCATAAGGCAGAATATAATGAAGTCTCTCATGGAAGAAAAAATGGCTGAGGAAACTCCACTGGGTGAGCATTGTCTCAAAAGTTTATTTCTCGCTTTAGCGAACTGGAGGTCCTCTGAGCAAAGGTCGATGCGGATACGCAGGTTGCCATGTTGCTTAAGTCATTGCCGGTTACTTTTTAAAATTTTAGGGTTAATTACAATATGAGTTAGTTTCATTATACCCTACCTGAGTTAATGAAACAGTTTCAGCCGGCCCAAGATATTTTAGTACCTAAACCAGTTGTCTATGTAACAGAGACTAATGTTACTAAGGCTAAAGCCGGTAAGAAAAAGAAACCAAACAAGAAAGAAAAATGCAAAGTTTATTGGGACTGGGGGAGGTGGAAAGAAACAAGGTCAATGTGAGGTAAAACCCAAAGGAACATTGGAAGCGTAATTACTTAGCATACCTTGAGAAAGTGAAAAAGAAGGGTAAGTTTTAAACTTTACTAGTTGAATCATGTTTATTGGCGATTTTCTACAGGATCCTGGTGCGTAGATTCCAGAGCCACTAATCATATTTGCATTAATTTGTAGGGGTTCCAAAAGACCAAAAGGCTAAGTGAAAGGAAAATTTATCTGCAGTTAACATCGAATGCAAGAGTTACAGCAGTAGCAATAGAAATTGTTCATTTACATTTTTATAGTGATAGGAGTTTATATTTGAATAATGTACTTCACGTACCAAACGATCGTAGGAATTTAATTTCGGCTTCTTGTTTATTTAAACAAGGGTAGTCCGTGATATTTAATAATAAAGTGATTATTAAGAAAAAAATTACTTTTGTTTGTGATGGTACTTTATTGGATAACTTATATGTTCTCACTCATGTTACAAGAACATTGAAAAGTATGAAAAATGATAATAACATATCTAAGAAATGAAATTAATTCTTATCCAGTTTGAGAATTCTGTATAGAGGGTAAAATGACTAGAACACCTTTTAAACCAAAAGTTAATAGAGTCATAGATAAGTTAGATTTGGTTCATACTGATGTATGTGGTCCATTGACAGCGAAAGCTAAAGAAGGATATGAGTATTTTTATCACATTTACTGATGATTACTCAAGATTTAGTTATGTATACCTAATGCATCATAAGTTTAAAACATTTGATAAATTCAAAGAGTTTCGGGCTGAAGTTGAAAAGCAAATGGGTAAATACAAAAGACCCTTCGATCTAATCGAGGTGGTGAATACCTTCTTATTGATTTCAAGAATTATCTATCTGAAAATGAAATAGCATCACAGTTGTCTGCACCTAGAACACCTTAGCAAAATAGTGTAGCAGAAAGAAAAATAGTACACTTTTAGATATGGTTATATCTATGATGGGTTATTCTACACTACCTATATCTTTTTGTGGATATGCTTTACAAACGGATATGTACTTGTTGAATATTGTTCCGTCTAAATCAGTTCTAAAAACACCATTAGAATTGTGGTCAAGACACAAACCCAGCTTGAAACACATTCATATATGGGGTTGCCCTGCATATGTATGGAAAGGGAAAATAGATTTAGATAAGTTAAGAATAAGATAAGAAGTATATTTTTTTTGTACGGTATCCAAAAGAGACAAACGGTGGACTGTTTTATAGTCCAAAAAAACCAGAAGGTATTTGTGAGTGCAAATGCAGTTTTTCTAGAAGAGAATTATTTGATAAAACAAAAGTCAAGTAGTAGAATTGTCTTAGAGGAAATGTCAGAAGATCCTACTCCACAAACAATACCAAAACCTGATAAATAAGTAATTACACCACAAGACATAATACCTGAATCTTCTAACCAATGAGAGCCTCGTTGTAGTAGGAGGATTTCTAGACCCACACAAAGGCTTACTCTTTTGGGTGAGTCTACTAAAATTGTCTCAGATGGTCAAAATTCAGATCCCTGTAACTATAATGAGGCAATTGTTGATAAAGATGCTAATATAGGGCTAGAAGCAATGAAACAAGAAATGGATTCTATGTATTCCAATAAAATCTAAGAACTTGTATATGTGCCAAATAAAGTACAACTTATTGGGTGCAAGGAGATCTACAAAAGGAAGAGAGGGATGGATGGGAATGTTTATACCTATAAAACTAGGTGTGTAGCGAAAGAGTATAATAAAAAAGAAGGCATTGACTTTGATGATACTTTTTTGCCAGTAGCAAAGTTTAAGTCCATCATAATTCTCTTATTTATTACTGCACATCTTGACTACGAGATATGACAAATGGATGTCAAGACAGCTTTTCTTAATGGTTATCTTGAAAAAGACATTTACATATCTCAGCTAGATGGTTTCATAGCTTAAGGCCAAGAAGGAATGGTTTGTAAGCTACATAAATCTATTTATAGGCCTAAACAATCATCGAGATCATGGAATGTTAGATTTGATCAAGTAATCCAATCACTTGGATTTGAACAAAATCTTGAAGAGCCATGTGTTTATAAAATAAGTTAAGATAAACTAGTGGTATTCTTAATTTTATTTGTAGATGACATCCTATTAACTGGAAATGACATTGGAATGTTATCTTAGGTTAAAGTCTAGCTTTCTAATCATTTTGATATGAAAGATTTGGGAGAGGTTAAATATATTCTTGGAATCCATGTTATCAAGGACCGCCAGAAAAGAATGTTGTGCCTGTCTCAAGTAGCATATATAGATAAAATAATGGTTAAGTACATTATGCAGGATTCTAAAAAGACATTACTTACTTTTAGACATGGAATCCTTCTTTCTCAAAATCATTGCCCTACGACAAAATTTGAGAAAAAGCGCATAAAAGTAGGTACTTATGCATCAACTGTAGGAAGCTTAATGTATGTTATGTTATGTACTAGACCAGATATATGTTATGTAGTTAGAATGGTCAATAGATATCAGTCTAATCCATGACCTAAACACTAGACAACAATTAAGAATATACCCAAATATCTTCGGAGAACGAGAGATTATATGCTTTTCTATTACAGTGATGATCTAGTTCCTATTGGATATTCTGATTCAGACTTTATGGGTGACAAAGATTCTAAAAAATTAACTTTTGAGAATGTGTTCGCTTTAGGTAGTTGAACTATTAGTTGGAGGAGTGTTAAGCAAGGTTGCATTACTGATTTCACTATGGAAGCAGAATATGTTGCAGAATCTTCAAAGGAAGTTATATGATTTCGAAAGTTTTTAATGGAACATAGCGTAGTACCATCAGCTGTTAGTCCCATGGTTATATATTGTGATAATATTGGGGTAGTGGCACAATCAAAGAATCTAAGAGATCATAAGAAATCGAAACATGTCAAACGCAAATACCATATCATTCGAGATTTTGTGAATGAATGAGATCTAAAAGTGTGCGAGATTTCAGGGGCTGAAAATGTGACGACCCCAAATCCGGGTTCCTTGAACCTCGGATCCGGTTCAACACGAGTACAACATTTTCCTTATTGTTCATGAATTACAACAATATTATAATTGATAAATAACCATTTATTTACAATTTTACAATTTTATATCATCTCTTTCTATTCCAGAATCGAAATCTTTAAAATCCTATTACCACTTGGAGATCATATGCATAATGACTCAATCACACCATCCTATTATCCTTATACATAAAGGACAACGTCTGAAAATAATATTAAAAATAATATGTAAATGTTCTCTTAACATTTTAAGTTTGCTAATCTATAGCACAACAAAACATAAAACTCTTCATATATACTTACACAAGTAAATGAATTAATCTACCCCAAGGTTTTACTACGAAAGCACCTACGTTTCAATCTTGATGACTCGTTAGTCAATCTTCATCTTTGCCTCTACCGAAGTAATCGGCTTCTTCAAGCTACTCTGTAATGTTTTATTTTAAGCAAGGGTGAGCACGACGGCTCAGCAAGTCTAACAGTTTCACATAACACGTAAAACAGTTCAATCATGCTTTATGCTTCATGCATACTATGCTTTGCAGTACATACATATTTCATGCATAACATGCCTCGCATTTAATCTACGTTTCATGTCTAGTATCTATCATGACATACAGTGCAATGAGACCAATTGTCTTAAACCAACTACCACATATTAACAGTTCAAGTCAACTTGTTTCACAAAGGCACATTAAAACATCTTTGCACATAACTACGTATGAGCACCTCACAGTTTAATAATAAACTTATAAATTATGCACATAATGCAACACATTCTAAAAAACTTGTCTGGTTCGCTTCTACCAGTTACGCTTATTTGCGTCTTGCGTTCAACCTACAATTTATATAGGAAACAAATTGAAATAATCATTAGATACAATGACTATTACTTAGCCTTTATATAAGACTCTAACTTTAAATTATTAACTCTTAAGATGTCCGACAAACGAACCCTTAAGTTCCGGACAAAACCCCTAGCCCAAACCTAGTTGGACATATCGGGTACGCTTAACCATCTTTCACCAATACCTTGCGTTCTTCATACAACCTATATTTTATAAGTTGTCTAATATTTAATCACCAATGGACTCTTACCTTGGTTTAATTCAATTAAACTTTCTTCTTTACGCAACTTAATGATTTGGACATTTAATAATGTACCCAATATCTCAAAATATTATCTACCTTTGATAATATATAACTACAATCAAATATTATTAACCCTTTAATAATATTTTAATCACTTATTAATATTATTAACAATTTAATAATATTTTAATCATTTATTAATATTATTAACAATTTAAAAATATTTTAATCACTTATTAATATTATTAACTATTTAATAATATTTTAACCACTTATTAATATTAATAATCATTTAACAATATTTTAAACACTTATTAATATTATTAACCATTTAATAATATTTTAATCACTTATTAATATTATTAATCATTTAATAATATTTTAATCACTTATTAATATTATTAACCTTTTAATAATATTTTAATCACTTATTAATATTATTAACCATTTAATAATATTTTAATCACTTATTAATATTATTAACCATTTAATAATATTTTAATCACTTATTAATATTATTAAGCATTTAATAATAATTTAAATCACTTATTAATATTATTAACCATTTAATAATATTTTAATTACTTATTAATATTATTAACCATTTAATAATATTTTAATCACTTATTAATATTATTAACCATTTAATAATATTTTAACAATACTCAAATCCTTTAATGATTATTTAAATAATAATCTCTTAGTTAATTAATCTCATTTATTATTTAATATTCATTAAATAACAAATGATCATTTTATTCACTTTATCTCCCTTTAATTATTATTTAATATCATTTAAATAATAATTAACTAATTATCCTTATTTATTAAAATAATAAATAATTACCTTATTAACTTCATCTTTCTTTAATTACCATTTAATATCCTTTAAATAATAATTAATTATAATAATAGTTTTTATTTACTTTATTTATTATTTATTATAAATAATAAATAATTATTAAAGTTGGGTCCCAAATTAATTATATTAATTTTTAAGCAATTTTATCAATTTTGGACTTAAAAGACCCAAACTGACCCGACCCGAATGGCCCGACCCGACTCGGAACGGAAAACTCACTGGCCGTGAACAGTGTCAAGGGCCCCGGCCCTCCTTTTACAAAGGAAGCAAGGGCCCCGGCCCTCCTCTTGCAGAATCTGCAGAATTGCCATTTTCTGATTTTTCAACTTTTACTCCTTTGATTAAAACTTGCATAACTTCTTCATTTTAAAACACTTTGGGGTGATTCTTAAGTCCATTCTCATTAGAATTTCCCCCTCTACAACTTCTCTTTAGATCACAAATCCAAATTCCAAATGTATCTATGCTTAAAATCGCTCACAAGGGAAAAGTAAAAAATAACTTCACAATCCTTGGTTTTAAAAATCATATCTTAACCATAACAACTCATATGAACGTTATACCAACTAGGTTTTGTTCTTAACTTATATATTTACCATATCAAAGAAGAAAATCTCATACACAATCTCTAGCTTTCAAAATGAAAGGCTATAAATCACAACCCCAACTAGGGTTTACCGGTAAAAATCTATATGAACATTTTTACCATTTTTAAGCATACCGCTCATACCAAAACATGATTTAACTATATGAAATCATGAATCTACCTATATATCATAGATTTAGATTTCTAGACCATCAAAATAACTTTTGATCGGTTAAAAGTATATTTTAACCGTTCAAATCATATCTAGACTACAAAAATGAACTAAATAAAGTTTAGAGCACTTTTTAACCTTTTAGACATGGATGCTCTCCTTCCTCTTGACATGGTCTTGGCTTATGACTCCACCTTGATCATTCTCTAGTAATTTTCCTTAGTGGATCATCAATCTCCCAAAGCTTGCTTGCTTTTCTCTAGAATACTCTCTCTTTTCTCTCTAGGAGTTCTTGCAAAATGACTAACAAACCTAGCAAATGAATGGAGCATTCTATTTATAGAACCTCTCTAGACTTGCTTAACATCTACTAATCAACCAATGCTAGTTAATTAGGAGCTTAATCTTGCTTACTATGCATGGAATGACTACTTGATAGCCTTTTTGATTGACCCTTTGATTGACTAGGGTGGTTGGGGGTTACTTGCACCAATTTACACTCCAAAATCATCCAACAAGCTAGCTTTATATCCATGTGGGCCCCAAAATTCGGGATTGACCATTTATTTATCCAATTTGACTTTATTTTTAAGTCCTATATAATTATATAAGTATCCATATATATATATATACACCAATATATGTATACATATTCACCTATACAAACTTATTGGGCTCCACTTTGGATCTTAGAATTAAATTATATTGGGCTCATCAATTTAATTAGTTTGGGCTCAATTTATTTATTACATTGGGCTAACATTAAATACCCTATGTTACATTTTAAAACAAGCATTGGGCTTGATTAATTATAACTTGGATCAAGGCTTAATTAAATACATGAACTACTAGGTTAATTAATTTGACCTAGTTTAATACCTCATTTGGACTTATATTATAGTCCAATTAAATTTGATTTAATTTATTCTACCACCTTGGGTTACATAATTAACTCATCCATAGTTAATTCTCATCGCCACTTTCCTTTTTCTAGCAATTCACCAACGTTTGGTTAATGCTCTCTCATGTCTACCAACTAGGGTTATTCAATTAACCCTACATTAGTTAATTCTCTACACTCAATAATATTTTTCAACACTATGACCAACATTGAACTTTTAAATGTTTGGGCTACATAGTTTACCTTCCATTGGGCTCTCTTATTAAATTACCCACCTTCATGTAAATATTCCCATATTGGGCTAGCACATATAATCCTTTTGGGCTAGTCCACTAGTAGTAATTAAATTACTTGGACTCTATACCACAACTTAATAATTAAGTTAATTACTTAATCAATTAACTTATTAATATTGTCATTCTAGACAATCATTCTAGCTTTACAATAATTTTAAACCTTAACTAATATAATTAACTTAATTAATTATATTTTATGTCTTTCCTTCTTACTCCATTTTTAAACTAATTAATTTATTAGTTTAATTGAGTACTTAATTTACTTCACACATCATCTTGTTTGACTAACAAACTCAACTCTAGGTATATATATTAATATAATCACCTTCACTTTTCAATTGAATTTATTTTCTTAATAAATTCTCTACAAGCATCGTTAAAATATTCCCACATTTAATTTTCTAACAAATACCTTATGTTAAAAAAAAAATGTTCACCCATTTTCTACACATCTTACTTCTCAAATTCTAGGTTTTAAACCTTAACCTTTAATAAAATCAATTAAGATATTATTTAAAATCTTAAAAATATCTGGGATATTACAGAAAATCTAGTAGATCCATTCACAAAAACATGGGATTGAAGGTACGTTTCGTAATGAAATTATGTATGTTTTCCACGAGTTATTGAAGTTTTAGTTTATGAATGTTTGTCAAATGATGAATAGTGAGCACCGAACCTGAGGTTCAAGGGACCCGGATTTGGGGGCGTCACAAATACTAATTTGTGAATGTTTCTTAATTTTGAAATAATAATGGACTTAATATTGTCATATATATTAATTTAATATTCCAACGAGTGAAATTATATTGTGTTAATTAATATCTCGAAATGTTAATTAATATATTTAATTAATATCTGGAACATTATTATTATCAAAATATCTATAAGATTTTTCATAAGATAATTTATTATTAATCATAGAATCTTGACCAAGTTATTTAAAGGATTGATTTAATTGTTAAATCAATTTATGATCAAATAAAGATAAATTACGGACTTATGGAATTAGTTTAAGTATATTGATATTATATTTAATTCTGAAATATTAATGTACATCTATAGAGAAAATATTTACAGTTTATTAGTAAAAGATTTATTTTAATTAATTCCTGTACTGAAGTGCAATTAGAATTATTTAGTGGAATTAATTATAATTAATATTTATTTAGTATATTATTATTAGATAATAATATATAAATAAGTATTAGAGTCAGAATAGGAATCCCTTAGGATTCTCATCCTAGACTAATATGAATCAGTTTTATTAGAGAGATAATGATCAATAAGGATATAAATATATCATTAATAAGATACGTGAAAAGAGGTTATTATTTCAAATCAGAGTAAAGACTAAATAGAGTATACTCTTTCTCTTTCTTCCTAGGAAAAAGACATAAAAGTATTTTTCCATAAATGTGCTTAGGAGACAACCTTTTCGTTACTAGTAATGCATCACTGTTACCCAAATAATAATAAGATCGGTGATTCGATACAACCTTTTCGTGACCAATGTTTCAATGCAATTTAATCCTTTTAACCTTGACATCCTAGATTAAACTTGAGGCATGGAAAGTGTCACACTCTTCATAATTTAATCTAAGTTTTCTTGATCAATGAGTAGACTATATGAAACAAATCACTATTTGAGCATGGCCATGCATTTCATAGTCCTACTCAATCAAGAGGCATATGGATATCACCCCTAATATATAGGAGGGTTAAATTCCATCTAGATCACTCATATTCCTCACACGATTCATGATGTACCCAATAATCACCTTTATTGTCCACCCTATTAAAGGTGACATTTGATGATATCAAAGTACATAAATTCTCGTGTAATAATATAGTGATCTCAGGTCGGAGGATCATTACATTATTATCACTATGAGAATTTCTTATGACACTTTGCATAATGCTCCACGTAGAATTCTCATGGTGGGTCAGTCCAGTACATTGTTCTCTAACATGTACCTATGCATTAACTCAAATATCTCATATATTTATGACCAATGAGATTTGGCCATCAGTCAATCCACATACTAATCTCAATACATCATTGTTGTCCTATTAACAATGATACTCGACTAGGGACATTTAAGAGCAATGATACTAATTGTAATTATATAATCTCATGTTCAAGTCACATACTTGAAGCTATATAATTCGTATCACTATTCTAAGGACTTTTATTATGCTAACATTTATATAACGCAGTAAATGAAATCATAATAAAATAATCTATTTATTCAATCAAATATAATATCAAAAATGTTAAGCAATTACATCAAATAATTAGCCTCTAGGGCATCAGCTCTAACAATCTCCCACTTGCACTAGAGCCAATCACTCATGTATCTAATACCCATGGAACTAGTGTGACCATCGTGCTTCTGCTGCGACAAAGTCTTGGTCAGTGGATCTGCAACATTAATATCTGTTGGCACTCTGCATATATGTACATCTCCTCTATTAATGATTTCACGGATGAGATGGTATCGCCTAAGTATATGCTTGGATCGTTGGTGAGATCTGGGTTTCTTAGCCTGTGCAATGGCTCCATCATTATCACAGTATAACTCAACTGAATCGACAATGGTTGGAATAACACCAAGTTCAGTGACGAACTTTTTAATCCATACAGCCTTCTTGGCTGCACTAGAAGCAGTAATATACTCAGTCTCTGTTGTAGAATCGGCTACTGTCTCTTGCTTCGAACTTTTCCAGCTAACAGCACCACCATTAATGCAAAACACAAAACCTGACTGAGACTTATAGTCATCACTGTCAGTCTGAAAACTAGCATCTGTGTAACCCTTACTGCCAGTTCATCTTCACCTCCATATACCAAGAATGAATCCTTTATCCTTTTCAGGTACTTCAGGATATTCTTGACTGTTGTCCAGTGACCTTCACCTGGATTCGACTGATATCTGCTCATCATGCTCAAAGCATACGAAACATCCGGACGAGTACATATCATTGCATACATTATAGATCCAATTGCCGAAGCATAAGGGATCTTTCTCATACGCTCCTCATCATCTAGTGATTTAGGACATTGGGCCTTAGAGATCTTTACACCATGAGTCATGGGTAGAGATGCACAAAAAGCCTACGGCCTACAGGCCGTCCTGGCCCGGCCTGAGCCCGGCCTGGTCAAAGCCCGGGCCGGGCCGGTCAGGCCTACAGTCTTTGAACAAGCTACTATTTTGACAAAAAAGCCCGGCCTACGAAAAAGCCCGGCCAGGCCCGGCCCATGCAAAGTCCCGGCCCAGCCTACGCGAAATTGCACATCCATGAATATTGAAGATATATATTTTTTTGAAGATTGAAGATATATTTTTTGAAGATATAATGAAGAGATATTTTTTGAAGTTAGGAAGATACATTTTTTGAAGATTTGAATTTTGAAGATATTTTTAAAATATTTTGAAACAAAATATTTATAACCGACTCATTATTTATTATTGATTAGTTACTCATTTTTAATTTTTGGTCAATACATTTAATTAATATAGTAGTTAGATTATTTCATATTTATATTCCATATTAAAAATTAGTTGATTACATTTTTAGGCTTTGCCTGGCCCGGCCCGGCCCAAGGCCTGGCCCGGCCTAGCCTACAGGCCTGGCCCGGCCTGGCCTACAGGCCAGACTTTTATCGAGAAGCTCGGCCTGGCCCGGCCTAGTCAACGACCAAAGCCTACCAGGCCCAGGCCAGGTCGAACCAGGCCGGCCTACTGTG
The DNA here is from genome assembly GCA_947179155.2 of Hedera helix. Taxonomy (NCBI): domain Eukaryota; kingdom Viridiplantae; phylum Streptophyta; class Magnoliopsida; order Apiales; family Araliaceae; genus Hedera; species Hedera helix. The sequence continues at coordinate 8,334,818 of OX359271.1, forward strand.
CATGTCTAGTCATGGGTAAGTGTCCTCTTTTTGCCTCTTGCATGCTGAACCGTTTCAGCACTTTATCAATATATGTACTTTGACTTAGGCCGAGCATTTTTCTTGATCTATCTCGATAGATCTTGATACCTAAAATGTAGGTTGCATCGCCTAAATCTTTCATGGAGAAACATTTTCCTAACCATGTTTTTACAGCCTGTAAGGAAGGAACGTCATTCCCAATAATTAATATGTCGTCTACATATAATACCAGGAATACAATCTGACTCCCACTAACCTTCTTCTTATATACACAAGGTTCATTTTCATTTTTTATAAAGCCAAACTCTTTGACCGCTTCATCAAATCGAAGATTCCAACTCCGAGAGGCTTGCTTCAATCCATAAATGGATCGCTGCAATTTACATACCTTTCTAGCATCCTTTGGAGTGACAAAACCCTCAGGTTGTGTCATGTACACATCCTCAAGGAGATTTCCATTAAGGAAAGCAGTTTTGACATCCATCTGCCAGATTTCGTAATCATAAAAGGCTGCAATAGCAAGTAAGATCCTGATGGATTTAACCATTGCCACTGGAGAGAAGGTTTCATCACAGTCAACACCTTGAACTTGTTTGAAACCTTTTGCTACCAGTCCGGCCTTTATAGGTTTGTACATTACCATCCATGTCGGTTTTCTTCTTGAAAACCCATTTGCACCCGATTGATTTTACCCCTTTGGGTGGATCAACCAAAGTCCATACTTGGTTAGTATACATGGAGTCCATCTCAGATTTCATGGCTTCAAGCCATCTCTCACAATCTGGTCCATTCATAGCTTCTTGGTAGGAAGCAGGCTCATCCTGATCTATGAGCATCACATCGCTGTTTTGAGTCACAAGAAATCCATAATATCTCTCGAGCTCTTGGCGTGTCCTACTAGATCTACGAATGCCTTGTGTAATTTGAGCAGGTTCACTTTCCACAATATCTTGTGGTTCCTGCTCATGTTCCAACTTAGGTTCAATGATATTTTGTGGTTCACGAATTTCTTCGAGTTCTACTTTCCTCCCACTGTTTCCTTTAGAGACAAATTCTCTTTCTAGAAACATACCAGTTCGAACAACAACCACTTTGTTCTCAGAAGGTTTGTAGAAATAATACCCTTTTGTTTCCTTAGGGTGTCCCACACAATTACATTTGTCAAATTTGGGTCTGAGCTTGTCAGAAGCCAGACGTTTCACAAACGCCTCGCAATCCCAAATCTTCATGAACGACATACTAGGACGTTTCGCAATCCACATCTCATATGGTGTCTTTTAAACCGTCTTTGTAAGAACACGGTTAAGTGTGAATGCAGCTGTCTCTTGGGCATGACCCCAGAAGCTTATTGGAAGATATGCATGACTCATCATTGATCGTACCATGTCCAACAAGGTGCGATTCCTCCTCTCAGACACACCATTCCATTGTGGTGTTCCAGGTGGAGTGAGTTGTGATATAATACCACACTCCTTTAGAAGGTCATCAAAATCTTGGCTTAAGTATTCACCACCTCGATCGGATTGAAGGGCTTTTATGCTTTTGCCAAATTGGTTTTGAACTTCATTCTTGAATTCCTTGAACTTTTCTAAGGATTCGGATTTGTGTCTCATAAGATACACATATCCATATCTACTGAAGTCATCAGTAAATGTAATGAAGTAATAGAACCTACCTCTTGTTAATGAACTCATGGGTCCACATACATCACTATGTATAAGTCCCAATATATCACTAGCCCATTCACTGTGACCAGTGAAAGGGGCTTTAGTCATCTTACCTAATAAATAAGACTCGCATTTCTCATATGATTCAAAATCAAATAAATCCAAAAATCCATCTTTATGGAGTTTGGATATGCGTTTCTCATTTATATGGCCTAAACGACAATGCAGAGATATGTCGGATTTGAATAATTTGATTTAAATCGTTTTGTATTTATGTTATAGATAGGAACCTCTAAAGCAAGAATATAAAGACCATTAAACAATTGTGCGACACCATAACATATTTCATTTAAGTAAAACGAACAACTGTTGTTCTTTATTAAAAACGAAAAACCTTTCTTGTCCAAACAAGAAACATAAATAATGTTTTTGCTCATAGCAGGCACAAAATAACAATCCTCTAACTCTAATACTAGCCCAGTGAGCAAAGATAAATGATAAGTTCCTACGGCTAGTGCAGCAACTTTTGCTCCATTCCCAACTCGTAGGTCAACTTCTCCTTTGGCCAAAGTCCTACTCCTTCGGAGTTCCTGCACATTAACACAAATGTGAGAACAACATCCAGTATCCAATACCCATGATGTAGAAGTGGACAAATTGACTTCTATAACATATATACCTGAATCAGAAGTCGTACTTCCTTTCTTTTTCTTGAGTTATTCTAGATATGCATGACAATTCCTCTTCCAGTGTGTAGGTTTTCCATATAAGTAACAATCACCTTCTTTAGCTACCCCACCTTTAGGTTTTAAAGCCTGTTTGATTTTTAAATTGGGTTTGGCACCAGATTTAGATCCTATCTTCTTCTTGTCTTTCCCTTTTCCCTTAGCATTCCCCTTTTGCACCATCATTATGGGATCGGGTTCTGCCTTTTTCATGTTGTTCTCGGCAGTTCTTAACATGCTCAACAACTCAGTAAGTGGTTTCGTAATTTCATTCATGAGGTAATTCATGAAAAATTGCGAATAGCTGCTGTTCAAAGATTGCAAAACTAGATCAGTTTGGGTTTCCACAGTAATCGAAAAACCCAACCTTGCAAGGTACTCAATATACCCAATCATTTTCAAAACGTGTGGACCAACTGGATCACGTTCACCCATCTTGTAGTGATACAATGCTTTGCTTGTATCATACCTTTCATGTCGAGCATGCCCTGCGAACAATTTCTTGAGATGCTCGATCATCTCATAAGCATCCATTAACGCATGCTGCTTCTGAAGCTCAAAGTTCATAGTTGCTAGCATGAGACAACTCACGTCCAGAGCATCATCTTGATGCTTCTTATAAGCATTATGCTCTGCACGTGGTGCAGTGTTAGCTGGTGCTGCAGGAATGGGCCCATCAAGGATATAGAGCTTGCGCTCTTGTTTGAGGACAATCCTCAAGTTCCTATGCCAGTCTAGGAAATTAATTACACTCAGTTTTTCCTTCTCAAGGACTGATCGTAGTGAAAGACTATTTGTGTTGTTGGTTGCCATTGATATCTACAATTTATAAGTGCAAAAAAATAAGTCAAATTCCAGAGTTTTGATATTATGTAATTGATAATAGTACATTCCAAATATGCCTCCCACTATTTTAATCAAATTAATAGCCCTCACCATTAATTCAGAAAGCATTTTCTATTAAATCTTTCTAGTGAGTTAAGATCCATATTTCATTACGCCTTAAGTTAGCTTTGACTAATCTCTTAAAACATAATTATTTAGGTAGACAACCATTTGCCAATTATATCATATATAACTCTTAGATATTTTGGTGAACAACATTTGTTCTAGTCCATCTAATGGTACATGCCAAACTCTATGCCTCTAAGTCCACAATCCTATTGAGATAACTTAGTTAAGTCGGGCCCAATGATTTTAACATTTTGGATATCACAATTATCCTATCGCATCTTACCAAGATAAATGGGGTACTTTGCTTTGGCAAACCTACATTCATTGATCAAGGTCTTGATGAGTGTCATTCATTGGAAGGCATCTGATTTAGACTTAATAATTTTATGAGGGATTTTATTACTTAATTTAGATCTCACCAATTTTAATCTTATTAAGTATGCACGTTATTTATCATAGCATATCGTATACAAGCATAAATAAAGTGCAAAAATTAAACGTGTCACAGTTATGGTCCAACCCTATGTCAATCCTTTCAAGCTAATGAAAAGATTGAAGGTCAGTCTAAAGTGGTAAAAGGTCTTCAAAATAGTAGCTTCGTTGGACCTTCCTCATTCACGTGTGTCTCCTCTCCATCATCATCTTGTCTTCTTGATTACACTTGTACATTACATGTTATAAAGAAACCTTGAGTTACATTCGAGAGGATTTAGATGAGAAGAGAATATTACATCAGAATATAGAAAGGCACGACATGCAAGCCGTATTTCAAAAACCAAAAGCCACTAATCCTATGGGTCAAAAGAGCCATAACTGTGCACTATGCATATCACAATAAACACATAACACAATTTATATCATTTAAAGAAAATTATAAAAATATTTGGGGTGACGACCATCGTGCGCTACGGCGGGGGGGTCCAAGGGGGGGACTCCCCCCTGGCGGTGGTCTCGCTTATAATCCAGAACATATCATATATGTCCAAGTTTGATTAATCAAATTAAATCGAATCTTCAAGCTTCTAATCCAATTAGAACAAAAGACGTATTGTTATTCCACCTTGTAGGATACGATTAACAGAAATCATATACATGCATATATATTACAGATTTCCAGAATAACCATACATGCAGAATATCATATATTCAATTTCAGATCGGTAAACATGCATATATATTATAGATTTCTAGAATACCCAAACATGCAGAATATCTCATATTCAATTTCAGATCGATAAACATGCATTATCATACATCATATATATCGAATACAATTAAAACACGTAATCTGAATCAATCGTTTCGCAAGTAGCTCTGATACCACTGTTAGGGTTTCGACACAGAGAAAGCAGCGGAATTTCAAAAAATTTCTGAAACCTTAAGACATGATCCATGCAAAACTATATCAATTCAGAGGTTTAGATTATTTACCGATTATTCGAGATGGACAGAAGACGATGGAATTCTGAAACGGCTTTGAATCTTCAACGCAATCCAGCGACTGCGTCTCTACAGTATCCACACGAACACTCCGCGAACCGTCAAACGATCTGCAGCAAAAGGGATCTACGATACTAGCCACCAAGATCAGGATTTCTGAACTATTTTTTCTCTCTAGCCTCTTTCTGAAAGCGGCTAGGGTTTTAGTTTTTCCTTACGTGATTAAGGCTACTGATATATCATATATATAGTAGTTAATAGAAATTAACCAAAACATAAAATAAATAGAAAAATAAAATCTGAATTTATATATATTATATTATAATTAAGTCTTACTTAATTAATATACATATATACAAATTATCCTATTAATTTAAATTCGTAATTTTTAAATACTATCAATCATATTGACATATTTAAAATACTTACAATTTAAATTAATTCCCTTTTAAATATGTTCTAAGTGTGTGACCCTATAGGTTATTATTATGTTGGCAATAATTTTAAAATCATTTTATAAAATTATAAATAGTGAGCGGCATCTAGTAATGCATCACAGTTACCCAAATAATAATAAGATCAGTGATTCGATACAACCTTTTCGAGACCAATGTTTCAATGCAATTTAATCCTTTTAACCTTGACATCTTAGATTAAACTTGAGGCATGGAAAGTGTCACACTCTTCATAATTTAATCTAAGTTTTCTTGATCAATGAGTAGACTATATGAAACAAATCACTATTTGAGCATGGCCATGCATTTCATAGTCCTACTCAATCAAGAGGCATATGGATATCACCCCTAATATATAGGAGGGTTAAATTCCATCTAGATCACTCATATTCCTCACACGATTCATGATGTACCTAATAATCACCTTTATTGTCCACCCTATTAAAGGTGACATTTGATGATATCAAAGTACATAAATTCTCGTGTAATAATATAGTGATCTCAGGTCGGAGGATCATTACATCATTATCACTATGAGAATTTCTTATGACACTTTGCATAATGCTCCACGTAGAATTCTCATGGTGGGTCAGTCCAGTACATTGTTCTCTAACATGTACCTATGCATTGACTCAAATATCTCATATATTTATGACCAATGAGATTTGGCCATCAGTCAATCCACATACTAATCTCAATACATCATTGTTGTCCTATTAACAATGATACTCGACTAGGGACATTTAAGAGCAATGATACTAATTGTAATTATATAATCTCATGTTCAAGTCACATACTTGAAGCTATATAATTCGTATCACTATTCTAAGAATTTTTATTATGCTAACATTTATATAACATAGTAAATGAAATCATAATAAAATAATCTATTTATTCAATCAAATATAATATCAAAAATGTTAAGCAATTACATCAAATAATTAACCTCTAGGGCATCAACTCTAACAGTACATCATCTGTAAATGGAAGTAATGTCCTTTTTGGTCCATGCATAATGTCCTGAATTAGGAACAAATTATCTTGGCAAAGGTTGTAATTTCTTACAATTAGTAAACCGATTCTTTTCATTTTTGTCATTTGTCTTATACATATTTATCATGTAATTCAAGTATAAATTGAGGTCCCCATTATGCTCCAACTATTACCCCCATCAGTCTCTATAGATTATAGCAGTCTCAATAGACTATAGCATTACTCTTTCCCTCTGCCACTATAACTATCATTGTTAATGGTACGTACAAACCCTCTTCTTCTTCTTTTTCTTCCTTTTTCTCTCTTTATATATATATTTAACATATATAAATGCATATATGTTAATGTTACTATATATGTATATTTGTTTATATATGCATTTCTTCATTCATTTGGTTTATCATTAGAAACAGTTAAGGAGAATGTGAATGAACAACTAATATAAGGCTCTACCTTAAAGTTTGAAGAAGGGTTTTTGGTGACGCTCCAAAATCTGAGCTTACACAACCCAACTTGTGATGCTAAAAATACACGATAACTATTACAAAACAGTATATAGTATAAAAATACGAAACTCAATAATACACAACTAAATCTTCACTATTATTGTCAAACTATTTTATAACATGTGAAGACTACTACTACAGCTATCACTCGGACCTTCACTTTATTCCCCAGCTAGACCCAGCTACTCTCTCATTTTCTAAAGAACAATAAACAAATGAAAGGGTGAACTCAAATAGCCAGTAAAGAAATATTATGACTAAGATAACAATAAGTAAATTATCGTTAGCCTTCAATAGTTGAGTTCTTGATAGAATATAGTAAACAACAAGTTTTAGATTAATAATAACAGCGAAATGAGCAATCCATTAGAAAAATCATGTAGACTATGATATCTACTAGCTTTTCTTTTTTTATAAAAACATCATCAACTTTTATCATTTGAAACACCACTGGTCACGATAATATAAATTCACAGTTCCTAGTCATAACCATGCAAGTTAACGGCTCATCTTTGTACTACGGGCCAAAGATATTCAAATATAACGCTAATGGTTATGATCATACCAATCTACAGCCTTTAGTCATAATTATACCAAACAACAGTTATTATTTTCCCCAAGCCAAAGAGAACATTCACCACATGCCATAAAAGACACACAACAATTATATTGCCTTTATCATATCATCTGTGTCCCAGGCCACAAATATTCACAATAACTTAATTCTTGATGATTAGAATAACAACAGATATATATATGATGAATAAAACAACATGATACTTTGTCTTGAGTCAAGTAATGTCTCAATTGTCAACATGATGTGGATTCAAATTCAAGAATAATATTCAAGATCTACAGTTCAAAATAACAGTTAAAGTTCAATACAAAGATTCAGAAAAATAGGAAGGTTCAATTGAAATGATATTAGATGAAGCGCAAACTATTAAAGAGCATATAAATATTTTAGGAATTTTACTGAACAATACTTACCATAGTAAATTTAAAAGTATGAAAGAAAATAATATCACTTATCATAGTAAGTTAGAAAATAATATCATTTTACGAGTATGAAAAGAACATGATAACCCTTATCTTAACACGTGGATGGATATTGATTTATATAAAATTGATCAACCTATATATTTAAAATTTAATTAGTAACTGTTAGTTCCCAATGACACGAAAGATATCTAGAAGAGGGGTGGTTGAATAGATTCTTTAAAACTTTTTTTTCTTTTACTTCTTCCTTTGAAGATATACTGAATATTTAATCAATAAGTTTAGCACAGCGGAATGTGATTTAGTTGCCCCTTCTTGTTTTGTAAAAGTAATAATTTAGCAAACAATTATATAGCAGATATAGCAATTAAAACACACAAGATAAACAGTACGAGATTTTAAGTGGTTCAGAGTTCACAAGACTCTTACTCCACTATTCTGCTCTTTAAGCAGCAAATCCACTGAGGATACTTTTACAATTTCGGAATCACTTAGATTCCTTCAAGACCAACAGTCTTGGAACTCTAGTTCACGAAGAACTCTTCAAGTCCAGTTGACTTGGATACTCTAGTTCACTAAGAACTTTTAATGTGAATAGTTATGATTTGGGTGTACTACTGAGTTGCGTTTAGCATATATTTCTGAAGAACTCAGCAGTGAGGCAAGACTCCTCTTTGGTTTTTATCTTTTTAAATTCTTGCGTATTGCTCTCTTTCTTGTGTTTTTCTGCATCTTTTCTTCTTCAGATCTGGGAACTTTATATGAGAGCTTCTGTCTTCTTCCCGTTGGAGTGTCTGCTCTTTGCATCAGTTTCTTCCCGTTACCTCACATAGGAGAGCTTTTGAATATTATATTAATATAGCTTATTAATGCTCTGATGAGGTATTAATTGATCTCATATTTTAGTCCACAAAAGGTGTTTTCTTTTTCCTTGGGGACAGTCATGTCAGTCGTAGGTTTCTACCAACTTTTATAGAGTCGTTTGGTCCTTCCACATTATAGGACTTATAGGACACAGTCCTCTGACTTTACTGCCTCGAAATTCTTCTCTCTGTTGCATAGTGCGCTTGGGTCAGTTCCTTGACTTTTCTGACCTTGATCGATTAGCAGTAGCTCTTCTGTCACATCAATGTAGATTGTACCTTTGAACGAAATAGCTTCTGATTTTTTTGGTTCAAGGTTTTGATCGTAATGTCTCTAGCCTTTTTGCTCAATGACCCTCCATGATTAACTCTACGAATATTCTTGCTGTTGTGATTGTTATGCAATAGATTATCTCTCATTGACATCGTAGAGTTTACTTCTACTGTTACTCTGTTAGTCGTAGAGTCCGTTCTACGGTTGCTTGCTTTGGTCATAGAGTCTGTCTTGAGCATAGTCGTAGAGTCCATTCTACGATTATATTAAGTTATTCAGTCTTCTTGGCGTGAAGTCGTAGAGTCTGTTCTGTGGTTGTTAGCTTTGGTCGTAGAGTCTGTTGGTCGTAGTCTTCCTTGAGCATAATTGTAGAGTCCATTCTATAATTAGCTTATAACACAAGATCAACCTAACAGTTTTGATCTATTTAAATCTAAGTCTTTGTACATCACAAAGGACTTTATAATTCAACAAATTTATATCAAAAGATCAACCTAACAACTTTAATCTTATCTAGCTAAGTCCTTGTACATTATACAAAATCAAAGGTCTTTATAATTCTGCTAATGGATGCATTTAATAATCTTAATTCTTATCATCAAATTAAACATGCAATGTTCAACAATCTCCCCCTATTTGATGATGACAACACCAATAGCAGAAAGCAATTTGAGCAACTTAAGTAAGCACATGCATTTAAATCATAGAAAGCCTAATATATACAGTGAGCAGCTATATTTCTAATGAAAAAATATGAATTTTATTGATGTATAGTTTTGTTGACCAAACAAAAAAAACTTATCTCCTTCTACAGGGAGGTCTTCTTCTTTCTTCTTTCATTTGCCAGAAGAGTGCTCTTCTTTCTTCTTCTGCTTTTCTCAGTTCCTCTTCCCTCTGTAAAGCTTCTTCTTCTTTAACTTGGAGCCATTCTTGTGAGCTAGATGGCCTCGCAGTTGAGGAAGAAGGTCTTGCTGTTGAGTCCTGTCTGGGATGAGATGGTACTGCTTCGAATCTAGGATGATGTATTGATGTTGAACCATTCTCATTCATTGAGGTGCTCTTTCTCTTCTGCTGTAATCTGAGCTCGTTCTCTTTTGTTCTGTTGTGCTCAGTTTCTTGTCCCCCTTGTTGGCATCATTTATATTTGCTACCTATTCTGAAAGCTGCTGCAGACCCTGAATAATTTCTTGAAGTTGAGTCTTAGTGGCAGCTACATCGTCTTTGTGTGCTTGGAGTTGTTCGTCAACCAATATTTGTTTTTGCTCCACCAATGACAGAGTGTCATTCAAACTATATTCTTGTTCTTTGAGAGATTTCTTCAATTCAATGATTTCGTTACTGAGGAGTGTTATAGATTTATCATTGGTTTCTTGAAGGGAGAAGACCGCCTTCTGATGTTTGTCTATGGCTTCCAGGAATATTTTATCCCTTTGCTGGAGATTTTCAGAGACTGTTGCCGTTAATTTCTTTAACCTTGTGGAGAATTGATTTCCTAAGCTTTTAGAGAGATCGTTGGCAGCATCAATGATATTGTCAACTCTTCGTTGAATGTTGGGGGACTTAGATGCCAGATCTTTCTGTCTCTCTGTGTGCATATGGCTTGCCAAGTCAGTTAGGCCCTCAGTTGTAGGAAGCCGAGATATCTTGTCCAGAATTTCTTGGAGGAGATGAGATGGTTGCTTCTGGTCAAACGTAGAGCTTGGAATATGAAAGTATTCATGACCAGAGGTGGATGGAATGTCCTCGAGTGTTAAGAGCAGTCGTGAAGGTTGAACAGGACGCATTGTTTGAGGTGTAGACAGATCTTCAGGAGAGTATGGAGGGCACTCTACGTCTTGATCATTCAGGCATTCTTGGCCAACAGTCGTAGAGTGTGGGGACTCTACGACCGGGAAATTTGTGGATGTAGAGCTTGTTCCACGGTTAGCATTTGATAGTTCCTCAAATTTATTGAATGTCCAAGAAGGTGCATGATTATGTATGAGGGCTAGAGGAATAAAATGTACCTTTTGCCCTAACGAATGTGAAAAGGGGCTGCATGAAATGAGCTTCTAGGCAAAAAAATAGATTCTGAGGATAGCCTTGAGCAATAACCACAACATTAGGGTATGCTTTGAAGGTCCAGAAGTGCTGATCCCACGCATTGTGCACCAGAGCTCGGTGGAATAACATCAGTGGTAAGAATTTTAGCAGGCAGTTGAAGTCGAGGTGCCTTTGCTCATTTCTTCTGACGACCACTATTTCGATGTCATCCTCTTCATCATTATTCATTGTGGCTGAAGGGATTGAAATGTCTTCTTGAGTCTCCCCCTCAGCCAGAGTATCTGCTGGCTCAGGAACAACTGGTGGCTCCCCCTCAATTTGAGCATCCATAAGCTCAACTGCTTCAGATGACTCCTTCTCAACTAGAGTAATGTCAGATTTTTCAAGTAGCTCCCCCTTAGCTACTGAGCCTTTGTCGGCTAATTTTACTAGCCTTCTTCTCTTTCTTGTTGGCTCTTTTGGAGTGGCCTCTTCAGCTTCATACTTGCTGCGAGTTTCCCTTCGCAAATCTGAATTTTCATCTTCTGAGGCAGCTTTTTCTTTAGGAGCAGCATCAGGAGCCTCATTTGATGAGCCTTGAGGTTCTTCAATCTCAATGACTCTCTTTCCTTTCCTCTTTCTGATAAGACTCGGTGATTGCTTGTTGACCTCTTGAGATTCTCCTTCTGCAGGTGTGTTCTTCAATAGTGATGACCCTGCACCACTCTGCGTTCCTTCATTATCCCCTGACCGGGATAGTTTCATATTTTCAACTGGATTCTCCTCCAGTTTTCAAAGAGTCTTTGGGTTATTCTCTTGTTGGTATTGAGGGCTTATCCTTCATCATGCTCAATCATATCCCTCAATGAAGATCTAAGGAGAATGCTGATGAATCTCCCATAGAACATTTTCCTGGTCCCCTTTGCTTTTTCTGCATTTTGGACCCAGTTCCCTATCCATTCCAACAGCAAGGAGCCATAGTCGATGTTTATCTTCTTGACTATAACTGTCATTAATTTCAACTGCACCTCACTGACTGAGTCATGAGCTGAGTCTTTGTAGAGGAGGCATTTACCTACAACATCAGTCAGGAACTCATATTTCTGAGGAAATTCTTTCTTCTTCAAACCTTTCAGTCCTGGATTCTTTTGGTGGTACATTCTTCTCAGGCCTTCTTCGGTGCTCACCATATTTAGAAATGTGAGGCCCCCTTGCTTGAAACCTAGGGCTAGGTTAAATTCTTCAGCAGTAAGGTTGAGCTGAACCCTTTTTACTGTGGTGGTTAGAGTTCTGTTAGCATAGGATCCATAGATGTAGAACTCTCGGACAAGTTTTGATAGAATCCTCGTATTTGTTCCCAAGGCTTCTCGAAGACCAACCTTATCTTGCAACAGGATTATTCTTTTGAACTGCTTATCTGCTGTTGTGAAGGCTTCGAAGTTGAGCTTATTTCCAGAAATGACTTGAACAGGTGCCATTTGATAGTTTTTCTGAAACAAGAAGAACGATTTAACTTAGTATTGAAAACTCAGGGTTCAGGATTAAGAGAGAGATAGAGAGAGAGATAAAGAGATTTAGATTTTTTATTTTTGAAGAAATAAACGACGTGCAGTTTTCATAGTATTTAAAACTTCCCTCTATGTTTACTGAGATGCGTGTCAAGTTCTGATTGGAGCATTCCAAAGCTTTACGATTGAGGAGTACTCTACGATCCTTGGTTTGACAACCGTTGAGTGAGCTCTACGGTTTGTAGTGTGCTCTATGATTCTTGACTTGATGATCGTTTAGTGATCTCTACGATCTTAAGCGTACTTTACGATCCTTTTCTTGTCGATCGTTGAGTGAATTTTACAAACTTGTCCTTTACTTACTTTCATTGCACACTTTTCTTCCTGCAGAGTTAGTATCTTCCAAAAGCATGATATATATTAAGGGTCTAGATTTAGCATTCCTAACTCACTTATAAGTTTATTAAATCTTGATTCATCTAAAGGTTTTGTAAACACATCTGCTAGTTGATCTTCAGTTGAGATGTAGTGAAGTGATATATTGCCATTTTGTACATTATCCCTAACGAAATGATATCTTATATTTATGTGCTTAGTTCTTAAATGCATAACAGGGTTATGAGTTATAGCAATTGCACTTGTATTATCACAATATATAGGAATAGAATTAAGCTCAAACCCATAGTTTGCAAGCTGGGTCTTCATCCATAGGATTTGTGCATAGCAACTGCCTGCGACTATATATTCAGCTTCTGCAGTTGATGTGGATACTGAGTTCTGTTTCTTACTAAATCAAGAGACAAGTCTGTTGCTAAGCATCTGGCAAGTTCCACTTATGCTCTTTCTGTTTATTTTGCATCCTGCATAGTCAGCATCTGAGTATCCCATTAGATCAAAAGAGGACTCCTTGGGATACCATAATCCTAAATTTAGAGTTCTTTTAAGATATTTGAAAATTCTTTTCATAGCTAGTAGATGAGATTCTTTGCGATTAGCCTAAAATCTAGCACATATACATATAGCAAACACAATATCTGGCCGGCTAGCAGTAAGATATAATAGTGAGCCTATCATACATCTGTATTGAGTGATTTCAGTGCATTTACCATTTTCATCTTTGTCGAGCTTGGTGGCAAGTGGCATAGGAGTTTTCATGATAGTTGCAGATTCCATGCCATACTTCTTTAATAAGTCTTTGATGTATTTGGCTTGATTAATGAATATGCCTTCATCAGTCTGCTTTACTTGAAGTCCAAGGAAGAAGTTGAGTTCTCCCGTCATGCTCATTTCAAACTTACTCTGCATAAGCTTGGCAAATCTTTCACATAATTTTTCATTAGAAGAACCAAATATGATATCATCTACATAAATTTGAATTAGCAGTGTTTTATCCTTATGTTTTCTTAAAAATAAGGTAGTATCTACTCTTCCTCTAGTGAATCATTTTTCAATGAGAAAGTTAGTTAAGGTTTCATACCATGCTCTAGGTGCTTGTTTTAGACCATATAGTGTTTTATCTAATTTATAGACATAATTTGAAAATGTTGGATTGATAAAACCTGGAGGTTGTTCCACGTAGACTTCTTCTTGAAGTTCTCCATTCAGAAAGGCACTCTTAACATCCATTTGTAAGACTTTGAACTTCATGTGTGCAGCATGGGCAAGGTAGATCCTTATGACTTCCAATCTGACAACTGGAGCATAAGTTTCATCGTAGTCAATTCCTTCTTCTTGAAAGTAACCTTTGGCCACCAGTCTTGTTTTGTTTCTCATTATCACACCATTTTCATCCATCTTGTTTCTGAAAACTCATTTGGTGTCAATGACTGGTTTATGCTGAGGCCTGGCAACTAATCTCCAAACTTTGCTTTTTTCAAATTGATTTAGCTCTTCTTGCATGACCTCTATCCAACTTGAATCTCCTAAGGCTTCTTCGATCTTCTTGGGTTCCACTTAAGAGAGAAAGCTTAGGTAAAAGCATTCATTTGAAGTTGTAGCTCTTGTCTTGACTCCAGTGTTTGGATCTCCAATAATTAGATCTTGAGTGTGATCTTTGGTCCACTTTATTCTGCTAGGAACGTCTATTCTAGTGCCTTCTTGTCTGAGTTCCTCTAAATCAACTTCTTATTCTGATCGTAGCGTTTCATTGTCTGGTGTGGTGTGCTCTACAATTTCCTCTACTTGTTCAACGATTTATGTTGCTGGTTTTATGGTCGTAGAGTCAGACTCTACGATTTTGAGTTCTTCGATCATTGAGCTTGTGTCTGATGACTCATTGAATGTTGATCTTTTCTTTTCAGGATCTGATTCATTGAATATGACATGGATAGAGGTTTCAACAGTTAAGGATTCCTTGTTGAACACCCTGAATGCTCTGCTATCTGTTGCATAGCCAAGGAAGATTACTCCATCTAATTTTGGCTGGAATTTAGTTAGATGCTTCTTGCCATTGTTGAGTACGTAGCATAGGCAGCCAAACGCATGAAAATAACTTATGTTTGGCTTTCTTCCTTTCCATAATTCGTACGAAGTTTTCTTCAATGTTGAGTGTATGAGTGACCTGTTCTGAGTGTAGCATGCAGTACTGATGGCTTCAGCCCAGAAATATTCAGGAAGATAGGCTGCTGCTAAAAGGTTTCTTCCTGCTTCAATAAGAGTCCTATTCTTCCTTTCTGCTACTCCATTTTGTTGAGGCATCCTTGGGGCTGAGAAGTTGTGATTTATTCCATTTTCTTTACAGAACTGGTTCATATCTAAGAAGTCAAACTCTCTTCCATGATCACTTCTGATGGCCTTGATCTTCTCACCTTTTTCATTCATGATTAGTCTGAAGAGATTGATAAGATGTGAAATGGTTTCATCTTTAGAGCTTAGAAAGGATACCCATGTAAATCTAGTGTAGTCATCTACTACCACTAGAGAGTATCGCTTTCCTCTGAGGCTAGTCGTCGAGATAGGCCCGAATAAATCTATGTGAAGTAATTGAAGAGCTCTATCATTTGAGTTTACTGTCTTGCTCTGGAATAAAGTCTTTGTTTGTTTTCCAAACTGACAGGCTTTGCAGGGTTTTTCTTTGATGAAATTTAGCTTTGGCAATCATTTTACTAGATCTTTGGAGGCAATCTTTGAAATACTCTTGAAGTTAACATGAGATAACCTCATATGCCAGAACCAACACATATCTTCAGAGGCTTTAGCAAGAAAACAGACTGTCTCATCTGAACTTAATTGAGCAAGGTTGACCACATAGACATTTCCTTCTCGAACTCCTTCTAGCTTTAGAGAGTTAGTCTTCAAATCTCTAACTTGGCATTGGTTGTTGAGGAAAGTGACTTGATGTCCTTTGTCACAGAGTTGACTGATACTTAGCAGGTTGTACTTTAGTCCCTCAACATAAACCACTTTACTGAAAGATATTGCACCATTTCCAGTTGAGCCATAACCTCTGGTTTTCCCAGAGTTGTTGTCTCCAAAAATGACAGCAGGTCCATCTTTTTTCTTATAATCTAACAGAAGAGCCTTGTCTCCTGTCATATGCCTTGAGCATCCACTGTCAAGATATCAGATGGATCTCTTTACATGCATAACAAATCAATCTTCATTTTGGTACCCATATTTGTTTGGGTCCTGTTTTGTTAGTACCTTTTGGTACCCAAATCTGTTTGATTTTAGATCCTTGCAGTCTATGATATCTTGACAAATATTTAACATTTTTATGATGGTGCCTATGATTGATATAATATTAACGATGATATGTGTGCATTTGTGAATTCTTATTTGTCTAGGACTTGTATGGATTATGATTGCTCATATTCCTTTGATTTTGCTAATCTACATTCTGCTTCCATACTACTCTATGATTCTCATGATTCGTAGAGTGACAGTAAACTCTACGATTTTTGTGTGGATAGTTCGTAGAGTGAGTTTTGCTTGACTTGTTTTTTAATTTTCTGAACCCAGACTAGTGCGAGTTTTATTGTCTAAAATGATAGCAGGCTTAGCAGAGTGTGGACAGCTGAGAGATATAGAATCTGAGGATTTGATGAACACAATTCATTTATCAAGATATAGCCTCACCTACCATGCATAGTACCCTCTTTTCTCCTATAAATAGTCTGTTCAGCTGAATAGAAAAATCACACTTAAAATATAAAAAAATTCTATAAGAATTTTATGAGTTTTCTCTGAAAGTAGTAAGGTTATCTTGAGTGTTTGAAAGCCAAAAAGAGTGCAAGAATTTTTCAAGTAAGTCTTTTATTAAATAGTAATAATTTCATAGATTTCTATTTTTTACGGTATTCACAAATCTATCTTTAGAAGACTCTTCTTTAAAAAGATTCATTTTTAAAAGCTTTCATTGAAAGATTTATTTTGGAATATTATTTTAAAAACTATTTAAAAGTTGTTATATTATACTACAAAAATTATGTTTAAATATATATAATTTTGATAGTTCATATTATACAAGTTACCATACACTTTGAAATTTATATGTGGTAATTACTAATTATATTATAAATATATAGGTTGATCAACCTCATTTAAATCAATATTCAGTCACGTGTTAAGGTAAGGAATATCATCTTCTTTCATATTCTATTATTTAAACTTACTAAAGTAAGGGGTATCATTTTTTTCATTATCATAAATGGTATTATTTCCTTACTTGTAAGGGATTATCATTTTTTGATTCTAGAAAATAATATCGTTTCTTTTTTACTCATAAGATGTGTCATTTATTTCCATGTATTAAATTGTGGGAATAACCTTACGGCACAGATTACCGTCTGTTGGTGCATAACCTTTCGTATTCAATCCTTATTAATCTCTGAGAATAACCTTACGGCGCGGATTACCACCTGTTTGGTAAATAACTCTTCAAATTCAAATTTTATTAAATTATGGGAATAACCTTACGGCGCAGATTACCGCCTGTTGGTGAATAACCCTTTGTATTTATTTCTTATTTTTCTCTTGTGGAAATAATTTGTATATACGAATTATCACATGACACTTTTATTCCATATTCATTTGTAATATCATTTTCTTTCATATTCGTAAGTGATATTATTTTCCTTTATACTCATAAGAGATACCATCTTTTTCATCTTCCATTATTCAAACTTACTATAGTAAGGGATATTATTTCTTTTATACTCTTAACTTACTATGGTAAGTACTATTTGGTAAAGTTTTCTGGAATGATTATATGTTCCTTAATAGTTTGTGTTTCATCTAATATCATTTCAATTGAACCTTCCTATTTTTCTAAACATTTCTATTGAACCGTAATCGTTATTCTGAACTGTGGATCTTGAATATCATTTTTGAATTTCACTCTACATCATGTTGACAATTTGGACATTATTTGAATCTGCACAAAGTAAACTTCCGATACTTATTGTTTATCTTGTTTCTTCTATTCATCATTTGTATCACTGTTATTTGTACTAATCATCAAGAATCAAGTTGTTGTGAATATATGTAGCCGGGGGCACAGATGCGATATAATTGTTGAACAGATGATACGTTAAAGGCAATATAATAGGTTAAAGGAGATACATCTGTTCGATGTCTTTTATGACACGTGGTGAAAGTTCTCTTTGGCCCGTAGTGCAAAGATGAACTGTTGTTTGGTATGATTATGACCAAAGGCTGAATACTGGTATAATCATGACCGTTGGTGCTATATTGAATATCTTTGGCCCGTAGTGCAAAGATGAACTGTTGATTTGCATGATAATGACCAAGAACTGTGAATTTGTATTATCATGACTAATGGTATTTCAGATGATAAAAGTTGAGGATGTTTTTCCTAAAAAGAGAAGCGAGTGGACATTATAGTATGCATTATTCTTTTAATAGATTGCTCGTTCCGTTACTATTATTGATCTGAACGTTGTTCAAGAATTTAACTACAGTTTTTGATATAAACCTTGTAGTCTATTATATTCTATCAAGAACTCAACTGTTGAAGGCTAACGATAATTTATTCGTCATTATCTTAGTCATGATATTCTTTATTGGGCTATTTGAGCTTACCCTTTCTTTTTGATCCATTGTTTTTCAACAGGAGATGAGAACGTAGCTGGGTCTAGCCGGGGGATGGAGTAAAAGTCCGAGGAATAGCTATCGTAGTCTTCACGTGTTGTAAAATAGTGTGACAATAATAGTGAAGACTTAGTTGTGTATTATTATACACTGTATTGTTAAACGTTGAACTACCTTGTAATAATTTTGTTGTAGTCTTTTGACAACTCAAGTTTTGAATGTGTGGACCCAGATTTGGGAGTGTCACACTTAGGACACACATTAAGCGGACTCATAAATTATATACGTTAACGGGTGGCTAAGGGTAACAACACCACCCTTCCACCAGCTGGACTCTGTATCATCAGATTCCACTCCGTTTATAGTGAGACCTTATCATCTTCCTATATATATATATATATATATATGAGTCTTCATACGTGATAAACTGTTGTCACGGTACTGTTTTGACAATTAATACAGGAATATTTTTTATTGTGGATTAATCTTGTGGCTATTTCTTCTTGCGACAAGTCATACAGCTGCTCCTTGCGGCAGACCAATTTTTATTTTTTATGACGGCCTTGTCGCATCTCTTTCTTGCGACATGTGAATTTTGATTGCTACTAGCAGCTGTTTGTCATGGGTAGAGTCCCTATATATATATATATATATATATAGTAAAAAATAGAGGTGCACAGTTTTGTAACTTTTTAATTTACACAGTCTGTCAAAACTATGTCATTTTGACATATTGTTTTTAATTTAGTGGTACTGATATCTCTGTCAAAACGATGTAGTTTTGACAGACTGTGTAAATTAAAAAGTTACATAACTGTGCACCTCCATACATACATACATATATATATATATATATATATATATATATATATATATATATATATATATATATATATATATATATATATATATATATATATACACACACACACAAAATGTAGTAGAAGTATTAAAAAAATAATTATTTTTTCATTATGAACAGCATTGCATAAATACGGGGTGTATACTTACCTGATGAATGACTATGACAAAGAGATGCTGAGGTGGCTCCATGTTTTCAAGTAAGAAATCTTCTCTAAAGTATTTCCTCAGTTTTAATTAAAAAGATTTTTTTTTCCTTTTTGAATATTAAGTTTTGGATATAAGCGTAACATATATATCTACTTAATTATGTATATATGCATTGCTTGGGTGCAGGGGCGGATCCAAGATTTTGTTCTAGCAGAGATGGATTTTAATTATTTTTTTTTGTTAAAATTAAATAAATAAAGCACAAAAAATTCAGCATCTACAATACAAACCCAAAAATAAAATGCACAAAATATACATACAAAAATATCAGACAGACACAAAAACAAAGACTTGCTCCCTTTGTCTAACAATGACAGGCCAATTAGACATTTTTTTCATCATATTATAGTTTTGCCTATCACAATCTCAATTATTTCTTAATTGTGATTATTTTTTTATTTTTTTTTGTATAAATGCACATTCTAATTACATAAATATAGTTAGCATAAAAAAATAGAATTCAACTTAATTAACAATATAAATAGTTGAGAACAGAGATGAATACAGATAATTCAGTAAAAAAAACTATTGGCATGTGATCATGGCAAGGAAATATGGAAAGAGAAACTATGTTTATATTTACAAGAGATAAAAATAAAAAATAAAAACTCTCTTCTTCTATTTGTATTACACTATAAGTACCAGACCCAGTACCAAGTAATTATATGGGATCATTTCTCGCTTTGACCAGCAACAATAATGCATGTAGTGATTCAACTACTATCTCTACTAAAAACACCAATAATAATAGTAATGAATATTCTGGTTCTGCCTCAACTTGCACTGATCGCTCCCTCCATCATCCTGCTTCTTCAGCCAGTTTATTGCATAACATCAACCCTTGTTTGGCTCACACATGACTAATATTATTTATTTATTGTAAGACCCCAAATTTTATGAAATACAAAATTTAATTTTTTCTCATATATATTTTTCCTGAAACAGTAGGTGGTTAAATTGATAAGGTTAAAAGTTAAGGATGTTATGTGCAAATTTTATTATGTCAGACAATATTCGTTTGGTCGGAGAATATTCGCTTTATCGGGGAATATTCGATTCGTACAACGGCGCCGAAATAACAAAATAATGGTGCACCCCCACTACGAATTATTGTCGGATATAGAAAGCAACATACGTAACATTTCTAAATAAATATAGTCAACGGTACTATCATCTTGAACTGTTAAAATACCCGGTGGTAAAGGAATAGTAATATACGGTATTACACAGTAGCACACGGTATTGCACAGTAACACACGGTATTGCACAGTATTTTATATTACTAAACTGATAAAGTGGTTATTGTACTATATTGACTTTATTGAACCAATAATTGTCACATGCATAATAATTCATATTATTGAGCTGATAATTGTCACAGTAGCATATGCACAATAATTCACATTACTGAATCAATAATTGTCATTACACAGTAACATGTTATTTTCTTATTTATTTTCAGCATTATTGTTATCTCTTTTATGATATTGATTAAACTGTTATATTCTATTATTAGTTGATTTTCCTTTTATCTAACTCGAAAAGTCAACTACATTGCATTTACAACATTTAGCCATAATAATAAATAATTGTGAATTATTGTTGAATAATTGAATTGATAAAGTTATTTGTTTTATTATGATAAATTATATAAAGTTGTTTGTTTTTATATATAAAGTTAATTGATTTATTTAAAGTTAGTTGTTTTATATATAAAGTAAATTGAATGGTATAGATTAAAAGATGATCTTTAAATGAATAGTTTAGATTAAGAAAATCTTAAAAGATGAAATGAGTAGTATGGATTAAACATTATCTTGAAATATACGGTTTGGATTAAATTAGGAAACCTTGGTGATGATAAAATTTTTTGCTATAAATAGAGGCCTTAACTTAAGGATTTTTCATAAAAAAACTTCTTTGCTTATTCTTTCTTTCACTCTCCAAATATTTCTTTGTATAAGTTCTCTTTGAGTGTGCTAAAGTTATCTTGAGTATTTGTAAAGATCTGTAAGTGTACGAGTACTAACCAAATTGACCAACTTCATATCCAGTCACGTGTTAATGTAAGGGATACCATCTTTTTCATCTTCCATTATTCAAACTTACTATGGTAAGGGATTATCATTATTTGATTCTCGAAAATAATATCATTTCTTTCTTACTCATAAGATGTCCCACTTATTTCCATGTATTAAATTGTGGGAATAACCTTACGGCGCGGATTACCGCCTGTTGGTGAATAACCTTTCGTATTCATCCCTTATTAATTTGTGGGAATAACCTGACTACGCGGACTACCGAATGTTTAGTGAATAACCTTTCGTATTCATTCCTTATTAAATTGTGGGAATAACCTGACTACGCGGACTACTGCATGTTTGGTGAATAACCTTTCGTATTCATTCCTTATTAATCTCTGAGAATAACCTGACTACGCGGACTACCGCATGTTTGGTGAATTACTCTTCGTATTCATATCTTATTTGTCTCTTGTTGGTAAAGTTTCCTGAAATGATTATATATTCTTTAATAGTTTGCGCTTCATCTAATATCATTTCAACTGAACCTTCCTATTTTTCTAAATCTTTCTATTGAACCTTAACTGTTATTCTGAACTGTGGATCTTAAATATCATTCTTGAATTTTAGTCCACATCATGTTGACAATTTGGACATTATTTGAATTTGCACAAAGAAAAATCATAAACTTTCGATATTTATTGATCATACTGTTTCTTCTTATTCATCATCTATATCACGGTTGTTATTCTAATCATCAAGAACCATGTTGTGGTGAATATCTGTGGCCTGGGGCACAAATGATGGGATAAAGACGATATAATTATTGTGTCTTTTAGGGCACGTGGTGAATATTCTCTTTGGCCTGGGGCAAAGATAAACTATTGTTGGTATGATTATGACCAAAGGCTGAAAACTAGTATAATCATTACCGTTGATGTTATATTTGAATATCTTTGGCTCGTAATGCAAAGATGAACTATTGACTGGCATGATTATAATCAGGAACTGGAAATTAATATTATCATGACCAGCGGTGTTTAAGATGATAAGAGTTGATGATATTTTTCTTAAAAAGATACGCGAGTAGACATCATAGTCTACACTATTCTTCTAATGGATTGTTTTCCGCTGCTATTATTGATACAAAGCTTATCGTCTATTATATTCAATTAAGAACTCATCTGTTGAAGGCTAATGATAATTTATTTGTCATTATCTTAGTCATGATATTTCTTACTGGACTATTTGAGCTCACCCTTTCTTTTGTTCCATTGTTTTTCAGAAAATAAGAGAGTAGGCGGGTCTAGCAGGGGAATGGAGTGACGATCCGAGTGATAGCTATTATAGTCTTCACATGTTGTATATAGTGTGGCAATAATAGTGAAAACTTAGTTGTGTATTATTGAGTTTTGTATTTCTGTTTTATGTACTATTTATATTAGAAATTATGTATTTTATGGCGTCTCAAATTGGGCTATGCAGACCTAGATTTGGGGGCGTCACATTTATTCATTTATTATTATTTTAATTGAATGGTATATGTGTGCCAATTTATTGGATAAAACTACCTACTGACAGTGGATGAAAAACACAAAAATGAGTATTTATGTTATTTTTAATACAATTCGGTAAGTAAAAGAGCCGCATATATTGTACAAAAACTATTTAAAAAAAATTGAACACTCTCCACATTGCTTCTACACAGAATTGATCATTAGACCTCCGGCTTACAAATAACGCCCCATGCCACTGAGCTAGTTGGGAAATCCATCATGTCTTTTAACTTTTTTGTTTTTCTAGCATAGGCAGCTGCCTATGCTGCCCTTCACGTAGCTCCGCCCCTGCTTGGGTGGCACAGCAAGTATGATCTCTACAACAAGAGCAAGGTCAAGATCAACCAGGAGGAAGTGAAACCTTATTATCAGTCCATTAACAAGGTGGATTGATTTGATTTGATACCCTTCAAATTCAGGTCTTCCGCATTAAGTCATCGATTAATTTCTCATGTGATTAATTTTGTTTGATTTTAAATCATTTGCATGCAGTACTTTCCGGGCAAGCTGAAATGGTAAAATGCAGATCCATCAACATCAAGAAGAAATTTAATAGTGTGTGTGTGTGTATTGCCTGCAGCCTGCTTTCGTGTTGTTCCTTTAATTTGTAGTAATAATGTTGTACCTTCATTTGCATGCATGAAGCTACTACTTGGAATTGAAATAATGTTTCTCTTTTAATTTATGACAATTGGTGGTTTCACTAGCATGGTTTTTGTTTATTTGTTATATCTTTCATTTTCACAAATTGTGAGTTACTTAACAAAACTACAAAAATATGGGTTATAATTAAGTAATACTTCCTCTATTCCAAAATTAAAAATATATATATATAACCAATATCTTTTAATTTTTTTTAAAACAAATCTATAAAATTTATTAGAAATATAGTAGTTGTGATATAATACTATTCAATTTATATAGAATATAAGTAATGATATATTAAATTTTTTATATAATTTTATATTTTAAAAATAGAATAGATCTTGAATTTTGAAACGTATTATAAAAAAATTATATTTTTAATTTTGGAAGAGAGTATTCTTTTGGAGTGGGTTGCGTATTGCACCATATGCATGTGCGATTTTTTAAATTGATTTTAATTTTAAAAATTATGTAGTGCGAACATGAATGTGAATGGTGACTAAATTTGCACCACACTTGTTAAATTATATATGTTGTCCCTATATCGAATACGTTGACAAAATATATCTAATATATAATAAATTGAGTAAACTATTTTCATTAATAATTGGTTTTCAATTAGAGTGTATGATGTCTTTATATGTTAAATTTTTGGTCCATTTTCCAAAGCTAACATAGTATCACGGTGAACTATCATTGGGCTAATTAAACACTTTTCTTAACTTTATTTTTTTACTACTTGCAGTTAATTTATTAAAGGTCAAAGTTATCTATTTCTTAACTAGTATTACTTATCAATTCAGTCAATAGTTGTCCATGATTTGCTAACGCTTCAAAGTCATAATGTCATTTCTTCCCTAGGCTTACTTATCTTGTGTAGGTCTCATATTGTTGTCTAGATTTATTTATCTTGTATGGGTCTTATATTTTAATTACTACCACTTATCAATTGGGCTATGTTGTCCGACATCAAATATCTGAACAAAATATATCTAGTATATAATGACAAAGTATATCTAATATATAATGAATTAAGCTAACTCTACTCATTATCAATTAATTTTGAATTAAAAAAACTTAATATCTTTATAAACTAGACTTTGGTTCATTTTATAAAATCTAACACCACTCCCTAGTACTTACCACAGTTGGATTAAAGATAACTCTTTATATTTTCTCATTTCCCCATTGTTTTATTTTGGCCCTTTTAGAGAGGCTGTATTAGAGTCTAAGACTGGCCGGCATGATCCTCCGAAAGTGTGTTCTGGATTGGGCTTTGTCGGAGTAGTCTAAATCCAAGTACACAAGCTGATAAGGATTGGTTTTGTCATATCTGCTGCAGGCCTGCAGCCTGCAAATAATTATCAAATAAAAGTACACACTCATTTTTTTTTATAAAGAATACTTCCTATGTATAAAATTATTGGGTTAATATTAACCTTTTGAGATATTATTAAATTTAAAATTAATATAAATTTATTAAATTTAATATAATATAATTACAAAATTTATAAATTATCTGAAAATTGCTATTATTTTTTTAAAAGTTAAATTAATCATATTTATTTTAAAATTTTGAACTTGAGGGAGTACAATTTTACATTGACAAATATGACTTGATATATCAAATTAAAATTTCTGAAAAAACTATACTTTAATATGTACAATTATGACTTAGGATTAAGATCACCAAGTATTGACTCGGATAATATCATTGCTTCTTTGCATTGCAAAGGACACAAGTTCAATTTTTAATAATGCCAAAATAAATAAATAAATAGATAGTAGAATCAAGTATATTCTTTATATATAAAACCAGTCTCTCTCAATGGCGCACACACACACACACTGTTTCTCTCTCGGGCCCTCGGCTAGGAAAGGAGCCATCAAAGATAAATTTCTAAATAGTTGTACCATAATTGATGCCCACATTTGCCTACCCAAGAAAAATATATTAATATATATTTTAAATTATTATTATTATTATATCTTTGGTTACTTCAACGGTGGAAATCGGACACCTAATCAGTGTCACTTGTTTTTGTCACATCCAAAAATCTTATCTATCTCTAATGTGTTACTGTCGTACTTTGTAGCATATTTGAAAAAGAATAATGTTAATATTATGAATATCAATGTTTTGAAATTCGGTCTGAATCGCTGGTTGAATCGATTGAATTGAAAATTAATTTACTTTTTAATTTAATTTAGATTAATTTAATTAATTTAGTTAAAAATTAATTGACCCAATTGACTATCGGTTTGATCGGTGGTTTAACCTATAAAATTAGTTAGTCGACCCGGTTAAACTAATTTTAAAATATTTTTTTTTTACAAAAATATTTTTAACAATATTTTAACATAATTTCACTATATTTGAGTTTACAAAAAATTAAATATTTTAAAATTTTATTAACTATTAATAATATATATTTTTATATTTATGACGTCACTGGTTCAATAACGGTTTAATCACTGGTTGAACCAGTAATCCTTTCATCCGGTACCATTTTCGATTTGATGATCAATCCGATTCTAAAAACATTGATAGCTATTGAATGACATTGTATTAAATATTTAATAATTATTTAGAATATAATTAATCAATCAATGTTATCGTGATATATTTTTGAAAAGTTTATTGAGATTAAAATTTTTAAATTCATGTAATCACTTGATAAAATATTTAAAATATTTTTATCATTAAAAATTAATTAAAAATAATAAATTTAAATCATGAATTTAAATAAATATTTAGGGTCAACCCCAAGAACATTTTACTGATAAAATAATGATAAACAGCCCATACTTCCACACAGATACATGTCATCAACACTGGATCGGGGGCCCATTGGCCATAGCCTGTATGGACTGTTTTTGGTATTTAAAAGAAAAAATTATTCACTTTGACATGACTATGATTTTCCCAATCCCATTATATTGACAACCCATGTTAGTAGCTGTTAAATCACCTGCTGAGGACCCATCCTGCTCACCCCCATAATGTGAGTGGCTAGGGTGACCAAACAAAGAAGAGAGCTGCAAGATTAGTAGGGTGGTTATCAAGTCACCTGCTCTCATTATCAGTCACTTAAACATCCCACTTAAAGAGGTGTTGAAAAGTCTTTCAGTGCAGTCATACTTCAACTGTATAATAAACCCTAATTGATATGTTTGTTATGGTTTTTAAAAAAAATAAAGTGGGGAGGAAATAGGGATGGCAAGGGGATGGAAATAAGATTATTTTTCCCCCCTCCTGTTGGGTTTGGAAAAGAAATGGAAAGAATGGCTTTACATTATGGACTTATGGCCCATCATTTTATATTCAGAAAAATGGGACACATGATATGGGAAGAATACTTGTAAATGAGAAACTTAATGAACATAGAAGGAAAACTTTTGTAAAATAGGATGGTTTAAATCAGGGTTGTAAATAATTAGGATTACCAAAAAATCCGATCTAACTCGACTCAACTAAATTTGACTCAAATCAGTTAAAAAAGACAAACTTGAGACTCGAATAAACTCATTTAGTCGTTTAGCTAAACAAATCAAGTTAGAACAATGTGTAAACATATCACAAGTGAGTTAAAGACTTACATTAATAAAATAATAAAAGAGTAAAGCAGTAGTATATATGAATAACTCCAAAACCTAAAAGGTTTAGTTTTTGGTTAAAATGAAATTTCAAACATATATGCTAGTGTCTGGTGTATGCATAAACTCTCCGATTATTCTCCAACAATTAGTATCAAATATATTGAAGAGAGAGTGTGACATCAGCCTCTTGAGGATATCACAAATCCTCTTCCCCTTTTGTCCCTTCAAGTTTGATTGTTTTGCTATTTTATTCTTTTTAATTTTAATTTTTAAATTTAAAAAATTTATTATTATATTTTAAAAGTAATTACATACGCAATACATGTGTCACGATGACTAGTATATTTAGAGAAAGGTTGAAATGACATAGTTTTAATTTTAGTATATATTAAAAATAAGAAATATATAATAAAATTTACTATGCAGTGCAGTTAAGGGGTGTATTTGCAATTGCAACCATAAAGTGCACTTTTTAACAAATAAAAAGGGCACCGCAATCACAATTGTACAATTATTTACAATTGTAATTACGATTGTGATTTTTTACTCTCTCTTAATTTTTGACTCGAATTCGACTAGTTTATATTCAGTTTAAATAAACTTGACGTATTCATCATTTAATTAATTATTTTCTTATTTTTACAATAAAAGAATAAACGAGTGAAACATAAACTCAATTAAATTCAACTTGCTTAATCCTAATTCAAATTTGACTTATTTAATATATGAGTCGAGTTCAACTCATTTAACTTTTAAATAAATTATTAAAAATTTCAACGAATTATGACCCTAGTCATCTCATTTTTAATTCTAGTTTAAATTTTAACAAATTATTATTTTATCTTTCTTCTTTTTTAAAAAAAAAAAGAGAGAAAAGATGTTCATGGCAACCATAAAATAAAAAAAAAAACGTGTGGGAAGTGACAATCTACAGGGGACGTGGATAATGAAAATGAATGAGAGACGGATCACGACGGCGTGCATAAACTGCTTCGAACAAAGTGGTACCGATATGTCGATCACTTACATTTTGTTTATAAGTTTTGGACCTAAAAAAAAAAATTAAGAAAATTAATTAAAACTGAAAAAAAAATAATGAAAAATTAGCTTCTTTTTTTTCTTGAATTTTTAATAGAGTGTTTTTTTTGTATTTCTAATTTTTCATGAAAAGAAAAAAAATTATTTTTATAAATTTATTCTTTTATTATATGTGATATACAAAAGGAAAAAAAAGAAGAAGACCATATTATTTAATTTTTAAAGAAAAAAATAAAGATAAAAATTATCATAATAAAATTAGAGTCTTGAAAGAGATAAGAGTGATAATAGAAAAGAAGAAACCAAGTTCAATATATTTTTAATTAAATTTTCTGTCAATTTTTTTTTTTTATTTTAAAACTCAGAATCAAAGTGTTAATTGTGTTCCCTGCTAAGGCACAACCACTATAACCTAAATGCATCAAGGACACGTCACGTGCAAAGGGACACGTGGGAAAAGATCTCGTTCCACTCTTACATCGTCACGTGATTCACGACACGTGGAGGACGATCCGTACACCAAGCCAAGTTTGTACGGCGAGGTCGCTGGTCTTTTGCAGTCTACGGGCACAGAAACAGGGACAGTTGTGTGTCCCCCAGCTACGGGTGATATTGCGGAACCAATTCTTCAACGCATGAGACTCGATTCACGTGACTTTGGCACCCTTTTGGTTTACTCTTGACTACCAACTACTTGTTCCTCTCGATAATATTATACACATTTTTTTAATTAAAAAAAATACTCTAACATAAATATATGTATTAATAATTTAGTATCACATAATATTAAATATTACTTTAATGATACATAATTTTATTTATAATATTTTCTCTAAACAAAAATAAAATAAAACTTAAAAACATGAATAATAATATATCATTACATATTAAAATTCTAAATAGAGATAATTACAATTTGGGATAATTTTAAATATTTGTACATTATAATAACACTTCTTGATATGCACCATTTTGACAGTGCATGGTGCGGTGTAATTTTTTAAATACGATTTTATCCAAAAACTAAACCCAAACCGCATTTGTGATTTTTCAACCACATAAAACTGCCACATATGCCGAAACCGTTGGTGCGTTTTAATTGGTGCGATTTTTGGTGCGATTTCGAGGACAATTCAATTTCTTGCTCATTCATAGTTCCGACGTATATGACTGTTTTAGGTGGGTTGAAAAATCGCAAATGCGATTTTGGTTTGGTTTATAAGCAAAACCGTATATAATAAACCGTACCGTATCATACACTGTTAAAATGGAGTATATCAAGAAGTATTATTATAATTATAATGTACAAACATTTGAAATTATTTTAAATTATAATTATCGCTTTTTAGAATTTTCACATGTACGTAAGAAGATAACATCGTTCATATTTTCATGTTTTATTTTATTTTTGTTTTGACAAAACATTATAAATAAAGTTATGTGTGATTGTGTGTTATTAAAATGGTATTTAATATTGTGTGATGCTAAATTATTAATTTAAATTACATAAAATTTAATTATTTCAATTAATTTTAGAACCGAAATTGCACTGCACCAATCACGAACGGTTTCATGTGCAATTTTAAATTTATCAAACCGTACCTAAATAATTTCATATGCGATTTAAATTTTAAATCACAACATGCTCATCCCTATCAATTGATTTTAACACATTATTTAATAAAATTTTCTTTTATCCAAATTATAATTTTGGTTACTTATTAATTGAAGTATTTTTTTACTTTTCTATGACCCTAATAATTACTCTTTTCTACTCCATTTAATTCTCTCTCTCTCTCTCTCTCTCTCTCTCTCTCTATATATATATATATATATATATATATATAACTTTCACACTCCCGATAAGTACATTAAATGAAAAGAGATGTCATAGTAAAAGTGTATAGTACACCAGTTTTTAATGTATACATTTTCACATTTATTCAATTCTCAATAAAAATTGAGTAAAATGATTATGAGGGTATAAGAGAAAGAAAACGATAAAAATAGTTACTAATATAAAAGTGGAACATTTATTTTGAGAGATTTTACAAAGAAAATTAAGATATTAAATACGGGACGGAGGGAATGATTTTTTGTTTGTTTAATATAATAATAACATTTGCATCATCTAGACCTTCAAAAACAAACGTCATTATTGGTATGTTGCGTCAGGGATCCAAACGGTTATATTTATAAATTAAATAAATTATGTTTAAAATAAATTACGCATAAATCAACAAAATTTTAATTTAAATACAAAACGCTCTTAAAGGAACAAAAGAGAAAAAAAAATTATGATACATCCTCAATTGAACAACTATCCTCACGCTTAATACGATAGATATCTCCGCGGCGAGTTTAGTATAAACAAAAAATAAATAGATGAAGTATTAAAGTTAGTTTATATTTTTGTGGGTTTAACTAATAGCTACTATAACAGAATAGTTGAGAAATTTATTAATAACTCGGTCTTGAATTTTATTAATGTATTGAATTTGAAATCATGTTATATTTCTAGTTATTGTAAAATATTATTTGGTATGTTGATTATTATAAAGCGTATGAAATATTTAATAAATATATTAAATAAATAAAATTAGTCAAATTAATAAATTTGCGTATATTGCTTATTTTTATTTTTATTCTCTGTATAAAATTATTTGGGTGATTGATGTTAAATTCTATCGTAAAGCTCTTTGCGAAAGCAAGTTACGTAAGATTTTGATGTTTTCCGCTTAATCCCAAGTTTTAAGATTTACATCACATGCTTCTTTCCTAAATGCCCCCAAGAGTCCCGGTAAGGGTTGATTCTCTCACATTTCCCTATTACCAATTACCAAACCTTCTTCTTATGTCATACATAACCCCTCCATTATTGAACTGATGATGCACTCAAGACTTTGTTTGCTAGTATTTTTTTATAAGGAGATAAAGGACACGTACAGCTTCAACGTAATAACTTGCATGTGAATTTTGGGAATGGTTTAATGTAATTTATGGGGAGACTCCCACCCAGAAGGTAATTTTAAAAAGAATTCTTCATACGTACGGGAAAGATTTGTCTCGTAAGAAGACAGTTTCATGTAGATTCTTGTTGAATCTCATGTTGTTGGATACTCTACATGTGAAAGTTGCTCAATTCCAATTATGCATTAATCTCACTCTGTTCTAGAAAGGGACAATGGTATTTCTTTTTAACAAAAAGAAGGGGACAGATGGTGCTCAGCTGATAAATTCAAATTATTTATGATAAATTTAAATAATATTTGACAACTAATCTAACATAAAGAAAAATTAAACTTTTATTATATTTTTTCCGTCCCAAGATAAAAGTCATCTACTGATTTTTGGAGTCAAATTAACTATTTTTAAAATTAATAATTAAACATACATATTTAAATTTTTCAAAAATGAAAATATTGAAATTAGTACTAAATAATATGTAGTTTATAATTTTTATAGGCTTTTTATATATATATATGAAAGAATAATAAGATATATTAATTTAAAAAATAGTTAATTTGATCATAAAAATTAATAAAAAAAAATTATCATGAGATAGAGGGAATATAAAAGAAGAATAAAATTAACATATTATAATTGCTAAGAATCGAGTCCAAAGATCTCATTCTTAACCATAAGGCTTCATTTATTGATTCTATTTTTGCAAGTTGCTCTTTGTATGTAAGTTGTGTTACTTTATTATACTTTGTAACAATATACATACAAACTATATGACTTTTGACAAAAATAGAAATTACGAGTCCCTTTTCTATCTATAACTATATATATAATAAGGCATATTAATATTTTATTCAAATTAACTGAGTTAATTTAGTTGATAATTAAGGTAATACTAAATTAATTATGAGTTCATCACATACAATATATATCAACTTTATAATTATATCAAAATTTTCATATCTTTTATTGTATTATTTTAACGTATACATGTATGTATTAGAGTGTGTATATATATATATATATATATATATATATATATATATATATATATATATAGTACTTTGATATAAATACAACAATTTAATATCATCTATAATAATATTATTTATATTCAAATTATAATACAACACAACACACATCACAATTTTAAATTATACTATTTATAGTAACTCGTGCCTTGCACGAGTTATAAATCTAGTTGTATTCAAAATATAAGGATTTATAAATTTTTGCATCAAGATTGACTTACAATAATATTCCTTTATTCTAAATTATAAGATTAATATTAACTTTTAAAAAGTCAATTTCAAATATTTTCAAACTTAAAATTAAAATTAATTCATTTAGTTTATGTTAATATAATTATAAATATTATTAACTATTTAAAAAGTATTATTAATTATAAGATTTATTATTTTAAAAATTTTAAATAAATTATGTTAATTTTAAATTTAAAAACATTATTTTTAATTTTTAAAAAATTAATAATAATTTTATAATTCAGAAGAAGAAAGTTTATTGTATTATAACATTACATGTGCAGGGTGATGATAGATATGCACAAGCTCATTCGAAAAAAATTAATATTGGATAAATCAACAACTCTCGAATGCATTGGTCCAAGGTGATGAGGGTCTCCCTAACAAAGAACATGTGCCATGTAACCCGTGGATATTGATGGAGTGAGACTAGTGATTTGTTTGCATTTGAGGGTTCCAAGTAATTGGCCAAATTTCTTTTATTTTCTTTTCAGAAGGAACAGTTTAGGTATTGTACCCTAGCTAGGGGTCCATTCTAATTGATGGTTAATGCCTTGAAGAAGCTGGGCCAAAAGAGTACAAAATGTCTAAACTATCCTTCCTATGTCATGAGTCATGACCAATCTTACATGAAGGCCTACTGAACTATTTCACATCAGGTGTTATGTTCATGGTGATGGATTTCTATAACATATTGGATAAGCTCCACGGCTCGCTGTTTGGATCACATTTTAGTAAAGTCGTATAGTAGAACATGTATGACATTTCAATCTTTCGTTTATATTAAAGTAAAAACTTTGATACAATCGCTTGCGTAAAGAAATCTTACGTTGAATAGAATTTCAATTCTTTGTTTATAAAAAAACAAAAACCTTAATGTAATATAGAAGACACCACACTCAACTGTAAATTGTTGAATAATAATAAGTCAAGATTAAATCTCAAGAAAACTAAAAATACTAAAAATTTCTTAAAGAATCAAAAAATGAGAAAATTCTCACAAGTATATTATTAATCTCAAAAGTGTGTAATGTAATTATGAAGTACATAACTCATATTTATAATAATCGTATATGAACCCTAATTCTACTAACAAAATAAAGTAAAATTACATAAAAATCCTAATTAAAGAAGAAAACAAAACCCTAATTAATCTCAAAAGTATGATGTGCCAAGCTACTTCACGTCCTTACATTGTGACACTATTGCGCTGTTCAAGACCTGACTCTCGGATGAACTAGCGCTGCGGCGCTTATTTTAGGCACTGCTATGCTTTATGCTCGGGGGCTATGACACTTATGCCAAGCGTTGCGATGAAATCTTCGAACCTTGCATTCTGCATAGGAGACTTTGCGGCGCTCCATTCTTGAACTACGATGCTGCCAGTTGACTTCCTTGGAACCGCTTGATTTGGGTTTGGGTTTGTTTGAATCAATTGAATTAACTTTGGATAAGTCTCCTTATTGAATCCACTTGGATTTTGATCAGCCCAAATTTCTTGAATTAGTCCACTGAGTCATTTCTTGTATCTTTTTGCTCTTGTCTTTGTAACTCGTCCAATGAGACTTAGATTCCTTGACTCACATCCAAGTTAATCACTTCCTCATCACATATATAGTGCCCGCATTTGAAGGTAATATTATGTATCAATTTCAAATACTCTTGTAGGCTCTTCAAAATGGAAGTTTGTATATGTTGTGAATTCTACCAAGAAACAAATAGTATTTTGTACAGGTAATTTTATATACTGCTATCAAAATATATCTATTATTGTTTCAAGTAAATAAAATAGCATAATCTACTTGTAACAAAAATTGATATATTCTTAATGCAGAATAATTTTGTTTGCATTTATAATAAAATGAAGTTATAAATAAAAATAAAAATATATTATGTTAGCTCTCTTTTTTTCTCCAGGGCTCTTTCTCCGACTAAATTCATGGATAATATCAAATTGATAATTATATTATCGAAATAATAAATATTATTAAAAATTTAAAACTTAATTAAAATAAATATAAAAATTTAAATATATATTTACTACATCATAAATATTACTATCCTATTATTAAAAAATTTCTCCCTTCCTATACATATGTATTGATCTAAGTAGTTTGAAATTAGGGGTAAGAATGGGAAATGATGATGACTCTTCCAAGCCCAAAATGAAAATTTGTGGTAACAATTTTACGTCTCTCACATGATACGTGGCAATGCCCATAAAATGCATGTTGCCGTCTTTACTACTTCCGTATAGGACGGTCCACCGTCATTGGAACTCGACAGCCGTCAGCTAAAGGGAACTAACCAATCCGTCACTAGTAACTGCCTGTCACTCAGATTCTATCACAATCATACATCTCTCCACCACCAGATTTTCCACGTTCATAAATGTAAACGTGTGACAACCATAATGAGCCTTCCTAACAGATATCACCCACTCTACCGTTACTTTAACCTCTCCTTAACTTAACCGCAGTAAAAATCCATTCTTTTAATCTAACCCTGATTAAATAAACTGAACCACGATTAAATCCCACTTCTCCAGCAGTTTATATACAAACTCGGACCTGAGCAAAATCACTTATACTTGAAACAAAGATGATGATCGGAGAGCGAAACTGCCATTCCAATCCGATCGTACACGTACCGCCGTGGACATTTTCCGATGATCCAAAATCTGCGATTTCATTCTCCCTCAGCCCCACCAGCAATGCCAACTTTAACGGCGACGATTACTCCTTTCTGCTCCATAACGACTCTCTCTCGCCGCTGCAGCGTTACCTTCCCTCAAACGACGTCGTCAACGACGACGGCGGCGGCTCTGACGAAGAGTTGGACCTTCCGGTGGACGCGTACTCATGCGATCATTTCCGGATGTACGAGTTCAAAGTCAGAAAGTGCGCACGTGCGAGGTCACATGACTGGACGGAGTGTCCGTACGCTCATCCAGGCGAGAAGGCTCGTCGCCGGGATCCACGTAAGTACCACTACTCCGGCACGGCGTGTCCGGATTTCAGAAAGGGGAACTGTAAGAAAGGTGACGCGTGTGAGTTCGCCCACGGCGTATTCGAGTGCTGGCTACACCCAGCTCGCTATCGTACGCAGCCCTGCAAGGACGGTCAGAGCTGCCGGCGGCGAGTCTGTTTCTTTGCTCACGCGCCGGACCAGATCAGGGTTCTGAGCCCGAGGGCTGTGGGTCCAACCGATTCTTATGATGGGTCCCCACGGAGGCTTTGTTTTGAGGGGTCTTGTTCGCCGACTGAGTCGCCGCCGGTGTCTCCGATGGCTAGCTCCCTCAGCCGGTCTCTGGGTTCGAGCTCGGTCAGCGAAATGGTGGCCTCTCTGCGCCAGTTACAGCTTAACAAGGTGAAGTCGATGCCCACATCTTGGGCTCTGCAGATGGGCTCTTCTGGGTTTGGATCTCCGAGGTCGGCTATAATCCGACCCGGTTTCCGCAGCCTGCCCTCAACTCCAACTCGTACTGTGACTCGACCCGGTACTGGATTTATGGATCTATGGGACAAGGCTGGGATGGAGGAGGAACCTGTGATGGAAAGGGTGGAATCAGGAAGGGACTTGAGGGCAAAGATGTTTGAGAAGTTGAGCAAGGAGAATCCACTGGATCGGGTTGACCCCAACTTTTCTGATGCCCCGAATCCGGATGTTGAGTGGGTGTCAGAGCTGATAAAGTGAACGTATGATGATCATTGTTCATAATTGTTATTGGATCGGCTTAAATCGGTGGGTGGAAGAAGGGATGATGTGATTTTGGTAGCAAAAAATATTGAGCTGCAGGTATAAAAAAATAGTAGTGGTAATTTGGGGGTGGAGAGTTAGAATCTCTCTTTTTGGGGGACAAATCTTGTGGGAGAGACAAAAAGAGGAACTAAAACTTGGGCAGGACTTTTGTATAGACATTGTAAGAATCAAAGATTGTGTTTGTTGCTTGCTTGCTTTGCCTGCTAAGACACAGAAAATAGGTGTGGAGCGGAAAAAGATGAATCTTCTGGTTGTTACTGCATTGTTGCTATTATTAGTATGAGCATTAGCATTATTATTGTGGTAAATATATCAGTCAAGACTAATTAATTTTTGTAATGATTAATTATGCTCTTAATCCTTGTGTAAAAATCTTTATATGTGTAATGCCATATGTTTTTGTTTGATGTTACTCTCTAGGTTTTCTTCAAAAAAAAAAAATTATCCTTCTTTTAAAGGTATGTACATAGATTAAGAATTATAATTAAAAAATATAATTAATGTTTTATCCTTTGAAGCACAATGACTTTACAATTAATTTGGGACATGAGATGGAAGTGATACATGATACACATGCATTTATTATGTTTTGAATTATCTGTATTATATAATGGAGGGTGTATCAACTTCCCTTCTCCTTTT
The DNA here is from genome assembly GCA_947179155.2 of Hedera helix. Lineage (NCBI taxonomy): Eukaryota > Viridiplantae > Streptophyta > Magnoliopsida > Apiales > Araliaceae > Hedera > Hedera helix. Next base: position 8,371,857 of record OX359271.1, read on the forward strand.
TGCCCTGTAAGTTTGGATTTCGTCCTTTTAAATTTAATAATCTTACACTTTCATTCTTTTTAATTTATTTTTTTTATCTCTTAATATATGTTGTTGTTTAAGTATTATACACAATTATTTAAAAAATAATTATATAATATTAATTATTTAAATTAAAATAAAAGAGTTATTTATTATATTGAAAGTAGTAAGAGAATTAAAATTATATTTAATATTTAGGATAATATTAAAAATTTAATAATTAATAATTATTTAAAAAATTTAAATAATAAATATTTAAAGATAAAAATATTATTTTAAAACGATATTTAAAAAAAACGAAAAGAATAATATATTTTTATTATATTATCTAAATTTAATAATAAAAAATTATTATATCTTAGTTGGGGTTTAGTTCTCTAAATTCTCGATATAATGTAATAATTTATGTAATATAATAAAATTATAATATAATATAAGGATAAATAAATACATTCCTACACTTTAATTAAATGATTGTATTCCAAGTCAAAGAGTGCATGCGTAGTTATATTGGATTAATTTTTTTTATTTGTTTGTTTTGTCTTTTATGTAAAATATAGTTATTTAGGTAAGTGATAAAGATGTATATATTTATACATAATGTAATGATAATAATAAGTTATTAGGACATATTTATTTAGTTAGTTATTAATTTTTGTATAACAATTATAATATTATTATATTATGTTTTAAATTAAGTTTGATTTATTAAATTATATGATTGTATGTAATGTATAAAATAAATTATAAATCAAAATATCAAATTAATTATAATTATTTTATTTTTTTATTATTTATTATATTACAAACATAATAAATTAATACATTAATTAATAGATATAGTAAAAATCTATAAAATTAATATAATAATATTACACTCGTAATGAACTAATTTATGTAATAAATAATTAAAAATAATAATATTATATTAATATAATAATTTATTATATTATAAAATTATTATATTAATTTAACACGAATTAAACGCCATCTTGATGTTAATTGCACAAGAAACGCGCCACGTGAAGATAAAGAGGGGAGGGGTTAGATTTTGTAGAGTGGGGCGTGGGACAGTTGAGATTTTGTATGGTGAAATGGGGGGGATGGTCCTTGGGGACTGTGTATTTGAGATAAAACAGTTTCTCCCGAACTTTGTTAGGTATAATAATTTTGTTAATAATTTATATATTTATATTTATAAAAAATAACGAGACTCATCATTTATATAATAAATTTCTATCATTTTTTATAAAAATTATTATATAAATTATTATAAAATATCATTACTCATGTCTTTTTCCGTTTCATTCTTAAGACATGGAGAAAATTCTGATCCTTATCCCTTTAATGTGGGACAAGCAGGGAATTATGGAAAATGATGGGTGGCGGCTAGACCACCGATCAGATTTCAAAGTGTCAACTTTACTTGTCATATACATTCAGGTAGACTGCTATGTACACTTAGTTGGCGTTTAGCTCGCGTGAAAATAATATAATAACTTTATAATATAATAAATTATTATATTAATATGATATTTAATACATTTATTATGAACCTAATATTACTTCTTTTATCTTTGGATAAAATTTTTGGTCCATTTTTTATACATATTAAAAAAAAAAAAAATGACAAAAATTATTTATATTTAAATTTTTATTTAATTATATAAAATTTTATATGTAACTAGTGATACTCTATAAATAGGTATAGATAATTAAAATATGAAAATTAATATTAAGAATATTATAAAAAATAAATTATTTAAGATAAGAAAATATTTAACTTAGTACTACTTAAAATAATAATAAATTTTTTTATCTTGAAAAAAAAAAAGTATTATTTTAAATTTTAAATTTTAAACTTTTTATTATATTTTTTAATTAAAAAAAATAAAATATTAATACTTATAATTTATTTTATTCGTTACATATCGTCATATAATTTAACAAAATATAATTTTGACGACAATATAATAATATTATAATTATTATACAAATATTAAGAATTAATTAAATAAATATGTCATAATAACGCAAAACCAAACGTAGTATCATTTCCAGAAAATAGTGAGATATGTAGTGTGATTTCCCAGCACATTGATGTAGTCGTCAACCTAAGTAACACCTACAATTACGATTAGCTAGTCTCTCTCATTAGCCTAGCTAATGCCTAAACGGCTTTGTCACCTATCACCTTTTTCATATTTTTTTTTACCTATGTTATCCCCCACCAATTTATTATTATTTTTATATTTATTATTATTATGTTTACATAAATCAAATTTGACTTATTCAAGCTTGAATAAAAAAAAGTCTTGAAGAAATTCAGTTCTAGATAATGATGGAATTATTAATTTAACCATACGAGGAATAATACTTTGCTTGCTCCGTCGTTGTGTTTTTGTTGATTAACTTTACTCTTGGTGAAAGATTTTGGATGTGATTTGACCAAGAAACCCTTAATCACAAATAGGTTTACAATTTTCCATCATATGACTAGAGCCCTCTTATATTTTGTGATCAAACATTATTACTTTTGTCGTAAATTGATACAATGAAACATTACGTAATCTATAAATGTATCTACTTATTACAAAATATGCAACTTTTTTGTCATAAAATATATAGTAGTAGTAGTATTTTTCATATAATTATGGATATTCCTTTGGATATTTATGAAGGGTTTATTTATTAAAATTGATATTTTTATATGTAAAAATAATGTTTTTATATGATCTTTCTTACGTTGATGAGATATTATTCTATATTTTTGGAGAAAGTGAACAGTATATTTTCCTCTTTCACATACCTGTAGGATTCGCCTATGATGAGACCCGCAAGTATGTGAGAGGAAAGAACATACTGTTCACTTGTTCCAAGAGTATGAAATAACTTTTTCACATTGATAATAAATAAATGTCACATGTATGTGAAAAAGACTTGTATAAAAATATCAACAACTTTTTTAGTTACTCTAATAGTTTTTTCGTGGCCTAACCTAACTTGGAAGCCAAGAAAATCTATAGGCCCAATGAAATGCAGCTAATACTGATATCCTTTTCCTTGGGCCGAATCAGACTTCTAGTGTGAAAAGCTTTGAGAAGAGAGATTGAAGTGAAGTCCACCTAATTTTAACAACCAGATCCAACAATTTGAGAGCCCAACCTCTCCAGTCTCCCCGCCCGGGCCCGGACCTTGCTCTGTGGTCTTCACTGTTAATGTTACATCCATGGGAGAAGGGCTACTTTCCTTCTTCACCAGAATAAAGATTGTTGAGTTCTTTATAACAGATGAATCTTACCTTAGCCTTTTCATTTGCCTTTATGATTAGTATTTTTAAAATGAGGACAATTTAGACTAAGCCCAATATTATTTTGTGAGCGAACTGAACTAGGTCCATGGCAAAACATGTGAAAGGGTTGATGGGCTAGTCATGGTCAAGGGGGTAAGTGCCCACCCTTGATTTATATATATATTTTTAAGTATAGGGCTAATACCGTAAATTGGTGTCCGCCCTAAAAAAAGCTTAGGTCAAGATACAACCTAATAATTAGAAAATTTTAATATCCTCTTTTAACTTCAAATTTCAATTTTTATTTACACGTGTCTATTTGATTTCTCCCAAATTTTAGAGTTAAAGTTAAATATTAATAAATTTTTCTCTAATTTTTTATTAATTATCCATGAATGGTTAATTACTTAGTTTTGATTCTTATTTATTTTTATGCATACAAGCTAATTAGTGCATTTGTGCATACTCTTTAACTTTACAATATATATTAAATTTTTTGGCATGTGTCATTAGATGTATAATTTAAATCAATAAAGGCATAAATTATGAATATATAATTTTTTTTGATGAAAAACTATAGGGTGTTTAATTTATTCATGTTTTTTTTTATAGGTTTTTTAATTATTTTTTGAATTTGATATTTTGAATTAGGATAAATAAATATATTGAAGAAAATTTTCAAGATCTGATTCAAATCTTTTTACTATTTAATATATCTACTCAGGAGTCAATTAGTCATGGTCCAAGAACAACCTAGTGAAACTATTTCTTCACAAAAAGATATATTTGATACCATTAAAAATAAGGCAATTATAAAATAATTTCAAGAAATAAAATCTCAAAGAATGATTGTGTATTGATTTTTATGTATTTTTAATTGAAATTTATCTTTGTTGATTTTTTTTTTTATTATTTATAATTTAATTATAAAATTTTCTACCCTACAAAAGTCTTGCGTTCGCCCCCTATGTGTGTACATGTCCAGGACACATTCTCTCTTTTATAAGGGTGAGTCAAAAACGGGTAAAATCGAATTATCAAATTGAATCGAAAATTTTTAACCGAGTTGTTTTGATTATTCGGTTATTTTTCTCAATTTAGTTATAATTATTTAATTATTCGGTATTTAGGTTCGGTTTCAATTTTTAAAATTATGGTATTCAAATACTCGAATAACAGAATTAGATATTTAAAAAATTAAGTTTTTAACTTTGTCCTAAAGTTATGTACTTATATATTGTTAATCTGAAATTATTAAACTAGTTTATGAGTTATTATTGTTGTGAATTGTGGTTAAATATTGTTCGAAAATTTTATTGTGAAATTTGAAATGAATTTTTTTATTTGGTAAAAATAAGTTCGTATTTCGATTATTTACAGAATAATCAAATAGTATAATTCGATTACTCATTTTTTGGTTATTGGATTAATATTAATTTCAAGTATTTATTTAAACAATAAAATTATATAAAATTTAATATTTGATTATAACCGAATAAATAATTCGATTCGATTTAAACTGAATACTTACCCTTCGATTTGATTTAAATATAGATATTGGGAAATATTTTCTCGAGTAAATGACACACGGTAGGCTGACCATTCCACATGTTTATGACATAAAAGGCATTCCTCACACAGTATATGTGAGCACATTTTATCGACCAAAATCAGTATAGCTCGTGGTCCCTTAAGTTGATGATATCAAAAAGCAGCATCATATATATTGACAACTTGGAGTCTCCTCGTGCACCCACATTGACTGGGTTAATTCTTTTATTGGTTATCTTCTTATCCATTAGGAGAAAACGTAAAAATCAAGTGAAGAAAAAGCAAAAAAAAAATAAATACATTTTACTTGTAGGATTAGACAAAGTCAAGCTCTCTCTCTCTCCCCTTCTACTTCTACTTACAGTATAAAGCTATACCCTAAGCCCATTGCTTTGCTTCTCATGGATAGAAAAAACTACTAAAGAATATAGTTTCTCTTTGTTAGAGCTTCATTTTCTTTCTGAAAATTGCTTTAGCTAGCTTTTGATTGGGCATGGGAAGAAGTCCTTGTTGTGACAAATCCAAGGTTAAGAGAGGACCATGGTCACCTGAAGAAGACTCCATTCTCAAGAACTATCTTCACAAATATGGCTCTGCTGGCAATTGGATTGCTTTACCACCCAAAGCAGGTCTCTCTCTCTCTCTCTCTCTCTCTCTCTCTCTCTCTCTCTCTCTCTCTCTCTCTCTCTCTCTCTCTCTCTCTTTTCTCTCTCCCTATATATGTGTTTATATATTTCGGGTATGAATTTTAGACAGTTCAATTTGACCAGTCCTATAGAAATAAGTTGTATTTGTGTATCAGATAGTTTTAATTGCAATAGAAAATGCATATCTGATATCTAAATCCAACTCGCATTTATATACTGATAAAATGGATTATATAAAACTCACATTTATATACCGCTAAACTGGATTGTCCATTTTGAACTGTTTGAAATCAGGATATGTATATTTCTCGTTATCTTTCATTACGTGTGTATAACTTTTATATACAATATACTACAAATTATATACAGGGCTTAAGCGTTGTGGGAAGAGTTGTCGTTTGAGATGGCTTAATTATCTTAGACCAAACATAAAACATGGAGGTTTTACTGAAGAAGAAGATCACATTATATTAACTCTCTACAATAAAATTGGAAGCAGGCAAGCTGATTCATTAACTTAATATTAACTTCCATATTTGATTACGCCATTTTATTTTTCTGGGTATCATTACTATTTTATACTCTATTGATTAAGCTAATTAATTCCAATGATTTATGGATTTTAGGTGGTCTGTTATAGCTTCACATTTACAAGGAAGAACTGACAATGATGTAAAGAACTATTGGAACACCAAAATGAAGAAAAAACTAATGGCAGCAAAGGCTAGCATGACCACTAGTTCTAATATTTCACCATCCAACAATTCTTATGGTGCATTTCCATATTTAATGGACATGAATTATCAAAATACTGAATTACCCTTTTCAGGGGAAACAGAGATTCAAGAAAATGGGACAAATTTTTGCAGTAATTTCACTGTTATATTGCCAAATTCTCAACAAGATGTATCAGTTCTTTCTCCTTCATTTTCTCAAGAAAATAATAGCAGTAATTATGGCTCCTGGCCTGGAAATGGAGGTGGTGAAGATGATAGATTTATATTTGAGTTGGGTTCTGGTTCATGCCCTGCTACTGCTGTTGATGGTGGTTTTTTTGATGGATTTGATTTCCTTGAAGGAATGAAGACTACAAATGAAGTTGTTTCTAGTTTCCCAAACAGAACTTCTGACTCTAAGCCACCACAGGATGATCAGTTTTGTTATCAGGGTGGTCTTGCAAATTTATTGAGCAAGGAACTCGCAGATCTTAATTACATGCAGAAGGAGAGATCTTAAATTAACTACAAGAAGTTGTTGCTAATAACTTTGTAATGGTCGTAGATGGAGATGGATCATGAGTTCTTTATATTTATAGATATGTAATGTGAGTAGCTGGCTACTGTAATGAATGAGATTATAAAGGTAAATTTTAATGTAAGATTATTATTATTATTATTATGTTGAGTGTCTCCACTTCTTGAACTGGATTTGATTATTGGTCAGATCTGACAAATTTTACTGCAACTTGAAGGAAGAGAATATAGAGACAACTTCGAAGGAAAAGAAAGTTGAGATTATGTGGAAGTATAGGGTTTTTGATTGATTCTTAGTGTGAGATTGTGATATTGAGTATTGTAAAGTGATCAACTCATCTAAAATCATATGCATAAACAACGCTTATACCTCTGATACTATGATAAGAAATTAACTTATTTAGAAATTTAAATGGTTATGAGTATTGTTGAGCTTTTTCCTAAGTTCGTGATTTTATTAAGTCATGAATTTTGAAAGTTCTAGCTAGTTTGATACGTAGAACCACTGGCGAAACCAGGGGGCGAGGGGGGTCATTTGACCCCCGTACTCCGGCGCCGTTCATGACCCTGCAGTCTGCAGATTTGCTTGATATTGTCGCCTACCACCCGATTTCATATCATCTTAGTTTTGACTGTGTGTTATTATCAAATACTCACCTAATAATCTTGGTCACCATTTTTAATAATTTGGGTCTTTTTGTTTTGTTTCTATATTCCCCCCCCCCCCCCCCCCCCTACTATTTATGCATATGTGTCTCTAAATATAGGGATTTTATTGTCTGGGTTATCAATGGCTTATTTCCTCAATTTAAGCTATATCCCTTTTTTCTATTTGATGGTCCATGTAAATAAATTCTCATAAATTTCATCACAATTCACAAATATGGTGATGCCTAATTTCAAAAGTTGTTAGATCTTAAATGGTTTGTGGATTTTAATAAATTGCGCCATGTTTTGAATCTTTTTAGCTTTCAACTATTTACATGAAGTTGGGATTTTATTTTAATTTATATTTGGGTTTTGCATGGAAAACCATGATCAAGATATGTTATTTGACAAATTAAATATTTTATGGATGGGATTCCTAAATTAAGATTGATGAACGGTCCTTATTAGTTTCATGTGTTGATGATTTTTTCCCTTATTTTAGTTGGTGTTGATCTAGAAAACTTAAACAGTATGGTCATTTACTACTTTAATGAGTAGATATGCAAAGTAGATCTTTATTAGGTTGAGGGAAGAATAAAATTAAGTACAAGCATGTTCTTTTAATTTTATGTAATAGCTTTCGCCAGTATATATGGACTGGTATGGTACCTAATATGTCTCCTAGAATTTTTTTTCTTTCTAAAAGACTTCATTTTAATTGATGGATAAAACTGGTGCAGACCTTGTTGAAATTCGTCATTTTGAGCTAAATAGAAGTGTGTGTTAGCGTGCTCTTCAGGAAAATGATTTTCTGTTCACACAAATCTTTTGGTAAATTATGGAACTACTTGAGGTCCTCACTCTTCAGACACAAATAGTTGTTATCAAGTACATTACTCATGCTCTAAATGATATTATAGACTCCATCGTGTTTCTTTCCAAATTTTTTATTCATGTATTTTAACCTCCCTCTAAAAATGTTTTGGTTCCGCCACTGCGTAGAATATGAAATTTTCATGAATATTTTCTACAAAATAAGAGTACTTAAAATTTTATATTGATTAGAGAAAGATAATTCATAACAAAATTGGCATGTTGATCATATTTTAAATGAAAATTCCGCATTGAATATTAAACAACGGTATACATGAGTTTATAAGTATTTACATAATCAAATTACTTGTGAAACTTAAGGAGGCAACATGAACCGGACCCTTATGCTGTCATGCTTGGGGCAAGGTTGGGATTGCGTCGCCAATACAAATAGTTTCTTACCGTTGGAATTGAAAGACAATAGGACAATAGTTACTCTTATTATTGAAATGACAAAACTAACACTTACACCACTGAACTTGTCGAATTTTGCGCATTAGGTTATTGAACTTCTAATTTTGTTAATTGGACCACTGTACTAATTATATTTTTTTAATCAGGTCATTCCGTTAAAATCAATTAACATACGTTAGCTGATAATTCAAAGTGGCATTTTTTATTTTATTTGGAAATGACGTGGCAAGACGTTTAACATTTAGGTCACTGAACTTATCGAATTTTGTGCGTTAAGCCACTGAACTTTTAATTTTTTTAATTGGATCATTATACTAATTGAAAATTTTTAATCAGGTTATTACGTCAAATTAATTGGACGAAAGTTATCTTTATTTCCAACATGCTTGTGCGACTTTTTTATTATTTTGAAAGTGATATGACTTTTTTATTTATTATTATGTGAATATGACATGTTTTTTTTAAAAAAAATACAAAAAAAATATTAATTTTTTTTTAAAAAATACAAATAAAATTAAAATTAACTTAAAAATTTACAATAAAAGAATTTAAAATAAAATAGTAATTTTTTAAAATATAAAACAAAATTAAAATTAAACCCCTCCCCCCCCCCCCTCTCTCTCTAACATCCCTCTTTTTTAAAACAAAGAAAACCCATCTTTATTTTATATTTTAAAATATAAAATAAAATTAAAATTAATTTTTAAAAATACAAATAAAATGAAATTTTACTTGGAAAATTACAATAAAAAATTCAAAAAAAATATATTTTTTAAAACAAAGAAAATTAAAAAACCCTCTCTCTTTAAAACCCCTCTTTTTAAAAAACAACAACTTTTTTATTGTAATTTTCCAAGTAAAATTTAATTTAATTTATATTTTTTAAAATTAATTTTTATTTTATTTTATATTTTAAAATATAAAATAAAGAGATATTTTCTTTGTTTTAAAAAAGAGAGGTTTTAGAGAGATAGAGATAGAGAGTGGGTTTTAATTTGAATTTTATTTTATACTTTAAAAAATTATTATTTTATGTTAAATCCTTTTATTGTAAATTTTTAAGTTTAGTTTAATTTTATTTTTATTTTTAAAATTTTATTTTAATATTTTTTTTGTATTTTTTCAAAAATGTCATATCATAGTCACATAATAATAATAAAAAAGTCATCTTACTTTCAAAATAATAAAAAAGTCGCACAACCACGTCAAAAATAAAGATAACTTCCGTCTAATTAATTAGACGTAATAACGTGATTAAAAACTTTTAATTAGTATAATGGTTCAATTAAAGAATTTAAAAGTTCAGTGGCTTAACGTACAAAACCCGACAAGTTCAGTGACCTAAATGTTAGTTTGCTTTACCACGTCATTTTCCAAAAATAAAAATAAAAAAATGTCACGTCAGATTATCAGCTAACATTTGTTAGTTGATTTTAACAGAATGATCTGATTAAAAATATTTAATTAGTACAGTGGTCCAATTAATAAAATTAAAAGTTCAGTGACTTAACACACAAAAACCTACAAGTTCAGTGGTGTAAGTAGAGCTGTAAATGGTAACTGCAATATTCATATTCGTCCACATCTGTATTCGGAGAAAAAACGGATATTATTCGTATTGAAAAAAAATCGGATATATCAATATTCGGTTTAAAGGTATTCGCAAATAAACGAATACGAATACGGATATAGGCGTATTCGTATTCGTTTAACATTCGACCGTAAATATATCATATAGATAACATATATCCAGAATTCGGATTCGTATCTGAAATTCTTTTTCAAATAACTTATATATATATATATATATATATATATATATATATATATATATATATATATATATATATATATATAAGCAAAATAAATTTTTTTAAGTGGCCTTGTATAATAATTAGTTTTCACTATCATGAGAAAATTATTTTTAAAATATGTCATTTTACTTCTAAAAAGTAAGAAATAACACTTTTATTATAATATTAATAAAGTGAAATAAATTGATTTAAGTATAGTTAATGGATTTTTAATATTATAAAGTTAAAATATCTAAAATATATCATTTAACAAGTGTTATAAAATGTTATAAATATCATTTAAATATTATAATTATAGATCATAAATATTTATACACACTACAGTATTACTCCAAACACATCAAATGGACATCAACTTATTTATGGACATTTAAACTATAATAAGTAGAGCATTTATTTTAAAATTTAGGATTTCAAAAATAATAAAAATTTATTTGAATTGTAATTTAGAGTATTGATTATTATATTTATTAAAAATAAATAAATTAACATTCATTTATTAATTAACTATACTTTAAAACTCATTATTTTTTCCTCTTATTCTAGTTATCTATAGTGTTACAATATATCTAAAATGTATCATTTAATAAGTGTTATAAATATCATTTAAATATTATAATTATAGATTATAAATATTTATATGCACAACATTATTATTTCAAATTAACACATAAAATGAACATTATTATTTTTGAATTTAAGATTTCAAAAATAATGAAAACTTATTTGAATTATAATTTAGAGCATTGATTATTATATTTATTAAAAATAAATAAATTAACATTTATTCATTATTATGTATGATTTAATCTTTAAATTGTGATTGGTTATGAGTAATTATTCATTTTTTTTTTTGTAAATAATTTGAATGAATTTTATATTAGGTGACAGATAAACGAATTTGGATAACTGAATATTTGAATAATCTGTTTATTCAAATAAAATAACTTGAAACGGATATTATCCGTATCCGAACATTATTTCGAATACCCGATACGGATAGTATTTTTAAAATTCACCAAATATCGAATACATATATGAATATCGAATTGATTTTTCGGATACGTATACTACTGTTTATATCCGTTTACACCCCTAGGTGTAAGTGTTAGTTTTGCCTTATTGAAATTATTATCTTGAAAGACAGACTCGTCAAAAAACTAATGTTGTCGTTGAATTGAAATATCCTCCTAAGGACAACAGTTTATACATATTTATATAGTCAAAATTTATATTAATTAGAGAAAGATAATTGATAACAAAATTAACATGTTGATCATATTTTAAATGAAAGTTCCGCATTTAATATTAACCTACGGTATACAAAAGTTTATACGTATTTATATAGTCAAATTACTTGTGAAACTTAAGGGAGTGGCATGGGCCGAACCCTTGTGTTGTTGCGCTTGGGCCAGCGTTCGGATTGCATCACCAAGACAAACAGTTTCTTACCGTTGGAATTGAAAGACAATAGGACAATAGTTACTTTTATCATTGAAATTGAATATTTTATCTTGAAAGATGAACTCGTCAAACTACTCTTATCGTTAAATTGAAGGGAATTGATATTTTTATAAGAGAAATTAATATTTTTATAAAGTCTCATATGTGCCCCACTTACTATTTATGTGACGAAAGATACCAATTTTTTTTATAAAAATATCAATTCTCTAAATTAAAATATTGACAATAGTTACTCTTGTCATTGAAATTGAATATCTTATCTTAAAAGGCGAACTCGGAAAACTACTCTCACCATTGAATTGAAATATTCTCTTAAGGACGGAACAAGTTCATCTTCTATGTAATTTTACACAATGAAGTTCTAACATCTATATCAACATCAGTGACTTGTACATATCTCTACATATTTATACTTCTCTTTTAATTTATTTTTTCTTTTTCGAATTGGGCTTTTACGGGAAAAACATCATTGATTTTGTTTTGAATGTTTAGTTGATTTCTATAACTGGGAAATTTCTGCAGTAAAGGGTCTTCATTGATGATTAAATTCTTTGGGGAACATTAACGTCGATGAACACGGGAGAGACAAAAAGAAGAAGGGTGATGAAGCAAGTCGATAAAAGTTTGATTATTTGCCTGACTAGTAGTCAGTGGTGACAAAAGTTGCATGGATAATTCAAAGCCCCACTATACAGCGTAGATTTTACTGTATATTTATTTAATTTAAAATGTGAAATTATGCTCTCATCCGTATAATTGTTATGCAAATGATAGACCATATCCTCATAGTAATTATTTTGATAGAATATATCATCTACATAATTATTATGTGAACGAAAATTCATAAATTATATCTCAACCGTACAATAATTGTGTAAATGATTTATTTCATCTACATAACTATTATACAGATAATATTCACTTTCCGTATAATAATTTTACGGATTAAAATAATTTTAATTTTTAAATCAAATGAATGAATGATAGAATCAACGTTGGATAATAAAATTTTCATTGTGACTCTAAATATGGATAATATCCACCGGAATAATTAAATTTAGGTGCCAACTGACAACTCTGTCATGGCCGACTCAGACAGATGGAGTGTGTCTATGAGTTTGTTATGAGAAACTTTCTGTTTGGGTCTTTATTTACGTCGTCAATATAACTACCATAATTAATTTCATTTTCATTCGCGTTATTATAATCTGAAATGCACAAATGGATTATGATTTATATATTATACTTTATCCGTTTTATTTTTTATTTTAAATTGTTTTAAAAGTAATGATATATTTTAAATTTTAATTTTTAAATTATGAAGTAATATAATTTTTAATTTAACATTACTTATATTTGTATGAATATATTTAAAAAAAATTCTTAAATAATCATTTTAAAAATATATGTTTAATTTTAGATCGTAAACATTATTAAAAATAATTATTAATATTATTTAAACGAAAGTGCTTGTGCATGGACATGCGCGCATGCATGCGGGGACACACACGATGAATCAGTAGAGTAGTTGTATTATTTAAATCCTGAACTCTAAATTGAGCATTCTTTTTCTTCAGATTATGAGGTCGACACTGCCAATAATCTGACTAATGCAGACAAATAAGTGCCAAAAATAAGTGTATACTTTTAGAAGAACATCAATAGCAAACACCATCAAGACAAGTTTGCTGAGATTGTAATACTCCTTCCCACAAAGTCCTATTTTCAAAAGAGGATTTTTTTTTTTGACGATAGTATAAAATATTATAATTTTTTATCATGTCACAATTATTAATTAAACAAACTCAATACTTAGGATTAAATATGAAACATAAGTTCAATTTTAAAATAGCGCACGTGTTGTTAAATTGTCAAAATAAAAATGATGATACATCAGTAGATAATGACATTTTTATAATTATTTTAATGACATTCAATACTTTAAAGTGACATTATTCTTGTGACAGCATAATATTTGCTATGATAATATCATGTTAGGTAACTCCTCGAATTCTATTATGAGAAGAAATTTTATTTATTATAGAAATTTATTTTGGTATTAATCCTATTTATAGTAAATATATTTATTATATGAGAGTGTCATAATTAAATTAAGAAAATAGAGTTGTTTGTACTCTATAAATAGAGTCTTGTGTTTAGAGTAGGGGTGAACAAGAAATCGATTTGTCCCCAAAATCGCGCAAACCACACCAATTAAAATCGCATCAACGGTTCTGACGTATATGGTGGTTTTAGGTGGGTTGAAAAATCAAATTTGCAGTTTAGGTCTGGTTTCTGAGTAAAACCGCACTGCACCATCATTAAAATGACGACGTTATCATAATTATTTTTTCATAACTGTGTGATTTTAGTTTCTGTTTGAGTTTTTATTTATGGTATTTGGTGGCCTATTCTGGGCATACTTTTTATGTTAAAGAGATAGTCTACATAAATGATTCTTTATTTCTTTCTTAAGCTTATAAAAATGTTATTTTTGTTCCACATTAATGTCATAACTTTGACAACTCCTTTTTTTTTTATATATAAATTTGTGCTAAATTATCGTTGGTCTACGAGAATGGATTACTTTTTTCATGAATCTTATAAAGTAAGGGATGATTAAGTTGCTAATTTTTGGACAAATTACATTTTATCAGTTTACATCATAAGGGTTATTGAATCTAAAAAGTCATTACTATTTAATGTGATATTTTTTAGTTCCTAATAGGTAGTATTCACTGGAAAAATATTTTTATTGCTATCAATTTTTATAAAAGAAAAAATACTTTTCAATATGTATATATTCAATTGATTTTAAAACCGAAATCGTACTCAAATGAAACCGCACCGCATATTTTAAAACCACGCCAAACCACATCCTATGATTTCATATGCGGTTTTGAATTTATCAAACCGTAGTTAAACTGTTTTGAGTGCGGTTTGGGCTTCAAACAGTACCAAACCGCACCATGCTCTGCCCTAGTTTAGAGAAAGGGAATACTACCAAGAGGTAATAACATCCTAGAGAGTAGGGGTGAAAAACGATCGGTTTGATAGGTAAAAAATTAACCAAACCATTTAAGTCGGTTATATAAAATTAAAAATTAAAAATTGTCCAAATTTTTACTCCGTAATCGGTTATCGGTTTAGTCGGTTATTAAAACTTAAGGATAAAAGATAGAGTTGACATGTCACCAAATTTTAAAGCAATGTATTGTTAGATAACAGGGAATTGGGTAAACAAATGCTAATATAAAATCTCTTCGTTCTGCAAATCCATCACAAAAAAGGCATATAATAAATATATAATTATATAAAATAAATAATTATTAGAAAGTATATAAATTATATAATAATATTAAGGCGTTTGGTCGATTTCAATTTTTGAATAAACCAAACCGAAACCGACCGATTTTGTAAGACCCCGAATTTTATGAAATACAAAATTTAATTTTTCTTCATATAGATATTTTTTTTTAAACAGTAAGTGGTTAAATCGATAAAGTTAAAAGTTAAGGATGTTATGTGCAAATTTTATTTTGTCGGACAATATTCGCTTTGTCGGGGAATATTCGTTTGGTCGGGGAATATTCGTGCCGTACGACGGCGCCGAAATAATAAATTATTGGTGGACCCCACAACGGAATATTTGTCGGATATAGAAAACGACAGAAATAACCTTTTTAAATAAAAATAGTCAACGGAACTGTTAAAATACCGGTGATAAAAGAATAGTAGCATACGGTAGTTATTGGTATTTTCTGTAGCACTCGGTACTCTACAGTAACACACGGTATTGCATAGTGTCTCATATTATTGGTCTGATAATTGACACCGTAACTGTTACGCATCATTTCATCGATAATTGTCACTGCATAATATTTTATATTATCAATTCAATAATTGTTGTTACACAGTATTTTGCATTATTGATTTAATAATTGTCATTACACTGTATTTTATATCATTGAGTCAATAATTGTTGTTGCACTGTTTTTAAAATTATTGAACTTAATAATTGTCACAGTAACATATGCACAGTAATTCACATTATTGAATCAATAATTGTCATTACACAGTAACGTATGCTTTATTTTACATTATTGTTATCTCTATTATGATGTTATTTAAACAGTTGTATTTCATTAATTTATTGACTTGATATCTAAGAGCTAACTATACTGTATTTATAACAATTAGTCATAATAATTGAATTGATAAAGTTATTTGTTTATAATATAAAGTTAGGTGATTATTAGGTGATATGAAATGAATGGTGTAGATTAAAGTGTGAATTATTGTTGAATAATTGAATTGATTTGTTTATAATATAAAGTTAGGTGATTATTAGGTGATATGAAATGAATTGTGTAGATTAAAGTGTGAATTATTGTTGAATAATTAAATTGATTTGTTTATAATATAAAGTTAGGTGATTATTAGGTGATATGAAATGAATGGTGTAGATTAAAGATAATATAATATTTGAAATGGATGGTGTAGATTAAAAGGTGATCTTTAAATGAATGGTTTAGATTAAATGAATGATAAGATTTTTGGCTATAAATAGAAGCCTTAACTTAAGGATTTTTCATAAACTTCCTTACTTGTTCTTTCTTTCTCTCTCTAAATACTTCTTGTGAAAGTTCTCTCTAAGTGTGCTTAAGTCATCTTGAGTATTTGTGAAGATCTATAAGTATACGTGTACTGTTCAAGTTAATCAACCTCATTTAAATCAATATCCAGTCACGTGTTACGGTAAGGGATACCATCTTTTTCATCTTCCATTATTCAAACGTACTATGGTAAGGGATTATCATTATTTGATTCTCGATAATAATATTGTTTCTTCCTTACTCATAAGACGTGCCTTTTATTTCCATGTATTAAATTGTGGGAATAACCTTACGGAGCGGATTGCCGCCTGTTGGTGAATAACCTTTCGTATTCATTCATTATTAATCTCTGAGAATAACCTTACGGAGCGGATTGCCGCCTGTTTGGTGAATAACTCTTTGTACTCAAATTCTATTAAATTGTGGGAATAACCTTACGGAGCGGATTGCCGCCTGTTGGTGAATAACCTTTCGTATTCATTTATTATTAATCTCTGAGAATAACCTTACGGAGCGGATTGCCGCCTGTTTGGTGAATAACTCTTTGTACTCAAATTATATTAAATTGTGGGAATAACCTTACGGAGCGGATTGACGCCTGTTGGTGAATAACCCTTTGTATTAATTTCCTTCACCTTTTGTTAATCAAACCTGCTACGGTAAGAGATATTATTTTCTTTCATACTCCTAAATCGAAATTTATTATGGAACTATTGCTTCTATAATTCCTGAAAATATTATATGTTCCATAATAGTTGAACTTCATTATTTCAACTGAACCTTCCTATTTACGTGAACCTTTCTATTGAATTGTAACCGTTATTCTGAACTGTGGATCTTGAATTTCACTCCACATCATGTTGACAATTTGGACATTATTTGAATCTGTACAAAGTAAACTTCCGCTACTTATTGTTATCCTATTTCTTCTGTTCATCATTTATATCATTCTAATCATCCAAAAATCAAGCTGTTGTGAATATCTGTGGCCGGGGGCACAGATGTGATATATTTGTTGAACAGATGATAGGTTAAAGGCGATATAATAGGTTAAAGGCGATACATCTGTTCGGTGTCTTTTATGGCACGTGGTGAATGTTCTCTTTGGCCCGTAGTGCAAAGATGAACTGTTGTTTGGTATGATTATGACCAAAGGCTGAATCTGGTATAATCATGACCGTTGGTGCTATATTGAATATCTTTGGCCCGTAGTACAAAGATGAACTGTTGATGTGCATGATTATGATCAGGAACTGTGAATTTGTATTATCTTGACTAATGATATTTCAGATGATAAAAGTTGATGATGTTTTTCCTAAAAAGAGAACCGAGTGGACATTATAGTCTGCATTATTCTTCTAATAGATTACTCATTCCGCTGCTATTATTGATCTGAACGTTGTTTAAGAATTTAACTGCAGTTTTTGATATAAACCTTGTAGTCTATTGTATTCTATCAAGAACTCAACTGTTGAAGGCTAATGATAATTTATTCGTCATTATCTTAGTCATGATATTTCTTACTGGGCTATTTGAGTTCACCCTTTCTTTTGTTCCATTGTTTTTCAACAGGAGATGAAAACATAACAGGGTCTAGCCGGGGAATGGAGTGAGGGTCCGAGGAATAGTTATCATAGTTTTCACGTTTTGTAAAATAGTGTGGCAATAATAGTGAAGACTTAGTTGTGTATTATTATACACTGTATTGTTGTACGTTGTGCTTTGTTGTAATAATTTTGTTGTAGTCTTTTGACGACTCAAGTTTGGGCTGTGTGGGCCCAGATTTGGGGGCGTCACAGTTGGCATCAGAGCTTAGGGATATGGTCTTTAATGGAGATCTGGGGTTAGAACTAGGAGGGGAGAGACGAATAGAATCAATCACTAGTGTGTCCTACCTAAATTAGATTTATTTTTTATCTAATGAATCGATTTGAATGTAGGAACATGAAGAGATGAGTCAGTTTATTTGAACTAACATTTATTTTGTGACCACAGTTAATTATGGCATCTGGAAATCAGGAGGTTAACTATGAAATTACCGAAACAAATGTAGCTGCAAAACAAGAGGGGACGAATAATCTTCTTACAAACTCAGAGTTGAATCATTTGCCTAAGGCAAAAATTATGCGTGTTCTATCCAGTAAGGATGAAGGTGAAAGCTCTGCTACAGTCGTTCCAGATCCATTCTTAGAAGCAATTAAAGGAAGTAACGAACTTGCGGAAATTATTGCCTTTAATTTACTCACTAATTGGGAGAGTGATATCACATGGTTATGCTCTATAACAAAGGATCAGAATATATGGACTTTTCATATTAGTCTTTGGGATTTATGGTGTTCCAGCTATGATTTTCAAGATTATTTAAAAATGATGTTTCTATACTTTTGGGCGTTACAATTTAGAGGAATTCAGGTTAAGTTAGTCACTATCGTGGAAACTGCAGTCTATCGAAAATACTATTTTAATGGAAATCATTGGTACCTTACTACTGATGAAGTTGATGAACCCGAAAAACAGTTTGCTAGAAAATTATTCAGTGGTATTCCCATGGTTGAAATACGTGAAGATCCGAATGAAGTATTCGGGATTCGATTTGACGATAACAGTCAAGAAACCGAATGAGGTGATAACCGGTAAGCTATTCATAAATTCTCGTGAAGTCTATGCCATATTAGATACTGACTCTATCCACTCTTTTATCTCACCTATATGTACTCAACGTTTAAATTTGACTATTGAAAACTTAAATCTTGTTTTATCAGTTGAAACCTCATTGGGAGAAATACCTATTACATTTACTATCTATAAATCTTGCCTAGTTCAAATCAACAACCTCACATTACCTGTTGACCTTATTTCTTTGGAGATGCGTGAATTTGATGTGATTTTAGGAATTGATTGGTTGACTACCCATCATGCTAAAATTGATTGTTTTCATAAGATTATTAGTTTTCATATTCCTAATCAACCTGTCATGCAAATTCAAGCAACTAAACCATTGAAATCTATAACTGTTATTTCTAGCCATAAAGCCATTCGTTTATTGAAAAACAGATGTCAAGCCTTTTTAGCTCATGTCACTGATTTGAACAAAAACACGTCAAACTTGAATGATATTCCCATTGTTAATGAGTTTCCTGACGTTTTTTCTGAGGAACTTTCTGGCTTACCCCAAACCGTGAAATTGAATTCTGTATCGATCTTGAACCCGGCACTAAGCCCATTTTTAAAGTCCCATACCAAATGGCTCCCATAGAACACCAAGAGTTGAAAGTTTAATTACTAGATATCGGTATCATTCATTCTAGTACAAAACTTATATCGAGCGAGGAATGCGAGAAGAGTTTTCAAGAACTCAAGAGGAGACTTGTTTCAGCTCCTGTTCTGACCATACCATCAGGATCAGGAGAATTTGTTATCTACAGCGATGCTTCTGGCAAAGGTCTAGGCTGTGTCCTTATGCAACATGGAAAGGTTATAGCCTACGCCTCTCGACAACTCAAAGATTATGAGAAAAATTATCCTACTCATGATCTAGAGTTGGCAGCAGTCGTTTTCGCGTTGAAGATCTGGAGACACTACTTGTACGGAGAAAAAGTGGATATCTATACGGATCATAAAAGTCTCAAGTATTTCTTCACCCAGAAGGAACTCAACATGCGACAACGACGTTGGCTTGAGCTGTTAAAGGATTATGACCACACAATCCAGTATCACCCGGGAAAGGCGAACGTTGTAGCTGACGCTTTGAGCAGAAAATCTTATGCAAGTACAAGTGCACTGCTGACAACACAAAAGTGTATTTTGTACGACTTGCAAAAGATGGAGATAGAGCTAAAGACACCAGGGACCCGCTCGAAGATTGCTCAAGTGCGATTAGAACCAATTTTAATCGATAAAATTAAAGCTGCTCAAGCTACCGATCCGGAACTGATAAACATGATAAAGAAAGTACAAGAAGGTGTCATTCCCGAAGCAAGAATCGACGAGAAAGGAATACTTCGAGTCAACTCTCGACTCTGTGTTCCTAACGATCCTGAATTAAAGCATAAAATCATGATGGAGGCACACAACACGCCGTTTGCAATCCACCCAGGAGGTACCAAGATGTATCGAGATCTTCGACATACATTTTGGTGGAACAATATGAAAAGAGAGATTGCAGAGTTTATCTCAAGGTGCCTAACTTGTCAACGTGTCAAGGCAGAGCATCAAGTTCCTAAAGGTCCATTACAATCACTT
Organism: Hedera helix; assembly: GCA_947179155.2. NCBI lineage: Eukaryota > Viridiplantae > Streptophyta > Magnoliopsida > Apiales > Araliaceae > Hedera > Hedera helix. The sequence goes on from OX359271.1 coordinate 8,392,692, forward strand.
GAAGTTCCCGAATGGAAGTGGGAACACATCAATATGGACTTCGTGACGGGTCTTCCAAAAGTTTCTCAAGGCTTAGATGCAATTTGGGTGATCGTAGATAGATTGACCAAATCTGCTCATTTCTTGCCTATACGAGAAAACTTTTCACTTGAACGTCTTGCCGGTATGTACATAAATGAGATCGTGAGATTGCATGGCATGCCAGTTTCCATAGTTTCTGATCGAGAACCTAGATTCACTTCACGCTTTTGGATCAGTCTACAAAAAGCTATGGGCACTGAACTACGTTTTAGTTCTGCATACCATCCTCAAACGGACGGACAATCGGAAAGGACGATCCAGACCCTCGAAGATCTTTTGAGACTTTGTGTATTAGACTTCAAAGGAAGTTGGGATAAGTACTTGCCGTTGGTGGAATTTTCTTACAACAACAGTTACCAAGCAAGCATAGGCATGGCTCCATTCGAGGCATTGTATGGAAGGAAATGTCGCTCTCCAATATGTTGGAATGAGGTAGGAGAAGCAAAATTGTTGGGACCCGAGTTGGTACGCTTGACGACCGAAAAGATCCAAATGATCCGACAACGAATACAGACCGCACAAGAACGACAAAAGAGTTATGTTGATCTTCATCGGAGAGACGAAAGTTTCAACGTCGGAGATCATGTATTCTTACGTGTTTCTCCATGGAAAGGGGTTACGAGATTCGGAAAGAGAGGAAAGCTCAACCCTCGATTTATTGGCCCATTTGAAATCCTCGATCGAATAGGAACCGTAGCCTACAGACTAGCCCTACCACCAAGTATGTCTCGCATCCATAACGTTTTTCACATATCTATGTTACGTAAATATGTGAAGGACCCAAACCACGTCATTGAGTTAGAACCAGACGTTATAGCAGAGGATTTAACATACGAGGAGGTACCTGTTAAGATCCTGGATAAGAAGGAGCAGATCCTACGCTCAAAGGTTATACCTCAAGTTAAGGTTTTATGGAGGAACCAAGATACTGAGGAAATGACCTGGGAGCTAGAATCTGAAATAAAATCTAAGTATCCTTACCTCTTCGATATGTCAGGTACGTCAATTTCGGGGACGAAATTTCATAAGGAGGGGAGGTTGTAAGACCCCGAATTTTATGAAATACAAAATTTAATTTTTCTTCATATAGATATTTTTTTTTAAACAGTAAGTGGTTAAATCGATAAAGTTAAAAGTTAAGGATGTTATGTGCAAATTTTATTTTGTCGGACAATATTCGCTTTGTCGGGGAATATTCGTTTGGTCGGGGAATATTCGTGCCGTACGACGGCGCCGAAATAATAAATTATTGGTGGACCCCACAACGGAATATTTGTCGGATATAGAAAACGACAGAAATAACCTTTTTAAATAAAAATAGTCAACGGAACTGTTAAAATACCGGTGATAAAAGAATAGTAGCATACGGTAGTTATTGGTATTTTCTGTAGCACTCGGTACTCTACAGTAACACACGGTATTGCATAGTGTCTCATATTATTGGTCTGATAATTGACACCGTAACTGTTACGCATCATTTCATCGATAATTGTCACTGCATAATATTTTATATTATCAATTCAATAATTGTTGTTACACAGTATTTTGCATTATTGATTTAATAATTGTCATTACACTGTATTTTATATCATTGAGTCAATAATTGTTGTTGCACTGTTTTTAAAATTATTGAACTTAATAATTGTCACAGTAACATATGCACAGTAATTCACATTATTGAATCAATAATTGTCATTACACAGTAACGTATGCTTTATTTTACATTATTGTTATCTCTATTATGATGTTATTTAAACAGTTGTATTTCATTAATTTATTGACTTGATATCTAAGAGCTAACTATACTGTATTTATAACAATTAGTCATAATAATTGAATTGATAAAGTTATTTGTTTATAATATAAAGTTAGGTGATTATTAGGTGATATGAAATGAATGGTGTAGATTAAAGTGTGAATTATTGTTGAATAATTGAATTGATTTGTTTATAATATAAAGTTAGGTGATTATTAGGTGATATGAAATGAATGGTGTAGATTAAAGTGTGAATTATTGTTGAATAATTAAATTGATTTGTTTATAATATAAAGTTAGGTGATTATTAGGTGATATGAAATGAATGGTGTAGATTAAAGATAATATAATATTTGAAATGGATGGTGTAGATTAAAAGGTGATCTTTAAATGAATGGTTTAGATTAAATGAATGATAAGATTTTTGGCTATAAATAGAAGCCTTAACTTAAGGATTTTTCATAAACTTCCTTACTTGTTCTTTCTTTCTCTCTCTAAATACTTCTTGTGAAAGTTCTCTCTAAGTGTGCTTAAGTCATCTTGAGTATTTGTGAAGATCTATAAGTATACGTGTACTGTTCAAGTTAATCAACCTCATTTAAATCAATATCCAGTCACGTGTTACGGTAAGGGATACCATCTTTTTCATCTTCCATTATTCAAACGTACTATGGTAAGGGATTATCATTATTTGATTCTCGATAATAATATTGTTTCTTCCTTACTCATAAGACGTGCCTTTTATTTCCATGTATTAAATTGTGGGAATAACCTTACGGAGCGGATTGCCGCCTGTTGGTGAATAACCTTTCGTATTCATTCATTATTAATCTCTGAGAATAACCTTACGGAGCGGATTGCCGCCTGTTTGGTGAATAACTCTTTGTACTCAAATTCTATTAAATTGTGGGAATAACCTTACGGAGCGGATTGCCGCCTGTTGGTGAATAACCTTTCGTATTAATTTATTATTAATCTCTGAGAATAACCTTACGGAGCGGATTGCCGCCTGTTTGGTGAATAACTCTTTGTACTCAAATTATATTAAATTGTGGGAATAACCTTACGGAGCGGATTGACGCCTGTTGGTGAATAACCCTTTGTATTAATTTCCTTCACCTTTTGTTAATCAAACCTGCTACGGTAAGAGATATTATTTTCTTTCATACTCCTAAATCGAAATTTATTATGGAACTATTGCTTCTATAATTCCTGAAAATATTATATGTTCCATAATAGTTGAACTTCATTATTTCAACTGAACCTTCCTATTTACGTGAACCTTTCTATTGAATTGTAACCGTTATTCTGAACTGTGGATCTTGAATTTCACTCCACATCATGTTGACAATTTGGACATTATTTGAATCTGTACAAAGTAAACTTCCGATACTTATTGTTATCCTATTTCTTCTGTTCATCATTTATATCATTCTAATCATCCAAAAATCAAGCTGTTGTGAATATCTGTGGCCGGGGGCACAGATGTGATATATTTGTTGAACAGATGATAGGTTAAAGGCGATATAATAGGTTAAAGGCGATACATCTGTTCGGTGTCTTTTATGGCACGTGGTGAATGTTCTCTTTGGCCCGTAGTGCAAAGATGAACTGTTGTTTGGTATGATTATGACCAAAGGCTGAATCTGGTATAATCATGACCGTTGGTGCTATATTGAATATCTTTGGCCCGTAGTACAAAGATGAACTGTTGATGTGCATGATTATGACCAGGAACTGTGAATTTGTATTATCTTGACTAATGATATTTCAGATGATAAAAGTTGATGATGTTTTTCCTAAAAAGAGAACCGAGTGGACATTATAGTCTGCATTATTCTTCTAATAGATTACTCATTCCGCTGCTATTATTGATCTGAACGTTGTTTAAGAATTTAACTGCAGTTTTTGATATAAACCTTGTAGTCTATTGTATTCTATCAAGAACTCAACTGTTGAAGGCTAATGATAATTTATTCGTCATTATCTTAGTCATGATATTTTTTACTGGGCTATTTGAGCTCACCCTTTCTTTTGTTCCATTGTTTTTCAACAGGAGATGAAAACATAACAGGGTCTAGCCGGGGAATGGAGTGAGGGTCCGAGGAATAGTTATCATAGTTTTCACGTTTTGTAAAATAGTGTGGCAATAATAGTGAAGACTTAGTTGTGTATTATTATACACTGTATTGTTGTACGTTGTGCTTTGTTGTAATAATTTTGTTGTAGTCTTTTGACGACTCAAGTTTGGGCTGTGTGGGCCCAGATTTGGGGGCGTCACAGATTTAGTTTCGATTTTTCAGTTTTACAAGTTTCGATTTTATAATTTTCGGTTTAGTTTATTAACGATTCGGTTTGGTGCGGTTGATTTTTTGGTTATATTCGATTTTGTGTGCACCCCTATTAGAGAGTTGGGAGATGATGTAATTGGGTCTTGGGTTACTGTTTGAGGGAGGGTTTTTCAGCTTTTATTTCGTGTAAAAAGTTGTACTGTGGAAATTAATATATTGAAGTTGGTTTTGTGGATCAGGTCATTGAGGACCAAACCACGTTAAATATTGAGTTGTTTATTTTGCGTGACTTAATTCCTGACAAATGGTATCAAGAGCTAGGTTCATTACATCTGAGGTAGAGGGAATTAATTCGTGTAATACGATGGTGACGAATTTGGGTAAATTTGAGTTTCCAATGTTTGATGGGAAAACAAATTTCACATTATAGCAAAGTAGTGTGCAAGATCTTTTAGTATTGCAAGGGCTTGGGCAAGACAAGATGAATGAACTAAATTGGCAAACAATTCGCAAGAAAGCGGTAAGCACAATACGTTCATCATTAGCACCTAAGATAAAGTATGATGTGCTGAAAGAGATTGATCCAAAAAAGTTGTGAAAAAAACTCGAGAAGAGTTATGCTTCGAAGTCGCTAACAAATAAATTGTGCTTCGAAGTCGCTAATCATCTAAATACACTTTTAATAGGTTAGTGTCTCAATTGTTGAATACGGATGAAAAAATAGAAGATGAGGAGAAATCATTGCTCTTAGTGTCATTTTTGCCCAAGTCTTATAAGTAATTGGTGCAAACATTATTGGTGGGAAAATTAACTTTGATTTTAGATGAGATGGTTACCGTTTTACGAGAAAGTCAAAAGTTTATTAAGAAGAGAGCAATAACATTGGTGAGCAAACACTAACTGTGGAAGGTTCCAATCCAGGGAGGCGTCAATGGAGAGATAATAGTAAAGGAAGATTAAGATCATCCAGGCCAAGAGATTACAATGCTAGAGAGTGCTATTATTGTGGAGAGAAGGGTCACATCCAATACCAATGCAGAACATGAAGAGTTTAAAAAAATATCAAGAAAAACTAAAGAAGAAAGAAAAAGTTGAAGATACTAATTTGCTTAGCAAAGATGAAGAAGTTATTTTAATGGCTAAGAGTGATTACAATGAAGATGGATGGATATTGGATTCTATGGTTTCTATGCATATATGCAAGGAGAAAGATTGGTTTGAGAATTTGAGGCAAGATGGAGAATTTGGCTAACTTAAATACAGTGAATAAAAAGAGAGTGAAAATTGAAGGTGTTGGAAGTATTCGTTTCAAACTTCATAATGGTTCATTCTACAAAAATTCTTGAGAATATATGTTATGTCCCTGATTATGGTGAGAATATAATTTCAATGGGAGAATTATCCTCACGATGATATACTTACGTGGGTCAAGGAAATTCTTACAAAGTGTTCAAGGAATACAATTTAATTCTTCAAGGACTGAAAAATGAAAAATTAATGTGTGTTGGATTGACAGTCTAAGTGTGGAAAGAAGACCAAGAAGAGCAACTATTGAATGAAGTTCATTATGAAGTTAAAGTATTTGGAACTTCGAATCGAGAGAATAATTATTAGGTTGTAAGACCCCGAATTTTATGAAATACAAAATTTAATTTTTCTTCATATAGATATTTTTTTTTAAACAGTAAGTGGTTAAATCGATAAAGTTAAAAGTTAAGGATGTTATGTGCAAATTTTATTTTGTCGGACAATATTCGCTTTGTCGGGGAATATTCGTTTGGTCGGGGAATATTCGTGCCGTACGACGGCGCCGAAATAATAAATTATTGGTGGACCCCACAACGGAATATTTGTCGGATATAGAAAACGACAGAAATAACCTTTTTAAATAAAAATAGTCAACGGAACTGTTAAAATACCGGTGATAAAAGAATAGTAGCATACGGTAGTTATTGGTATTTTCTGTAGCACTCGGTACTCTACAGTAACACACGGTATTGCATAGTGTCTCATATTATTGGTCTGATAATTGACACCGTAACTGTTACGCATCATTTCATCGATAATTGTCACTGCATAATATTTTATATTATCAATTCAATAATTGTTGTTACACAGTATTTTGCATTATTGATTTAATAATTGTCATTACACTGTATTTTATATCATTGAGTCAATAATTGTTGTTGCACTGTTTTTAAAATTATTGAACTTAATAATTGTCACAGTAACATATGCACAGTAATTCACATTATTGAATCAATAATTGTCATTACACAGTAACGTATGCTTTATTTTACATTATTGTTATCTCTATTATGATGTTATTTAAACAGTTGTATTTCATTAATTTATTGACTTGATATCTAAGAGCTAACTATACTGTATTTATAACAATTAGTCATAATAATTGAATTGATAAAGTTATTTGTTTATAATATAAAGTTAGGTGATTATTAGGTGATATGAAATGAATGGTGTAGATTAAAGTGTGAATTATTGTTGAATAATTGAATTGATTTGTTTATAATATAAAGTTAGGTGATTATTAGGTGATATGAAATGAATGGTGTAGATTAAAGTGTGAATTATTGTTGAATAATTAAATTGATTTGTTTATAATATAAAGTTAGGTGATTATTAGGTGATATGAAATGAATGGTGTAGATTAAAGATAATATAATATTTGAAATGGATGGTGTAGATTAAAAGGTGATCTTTAAATGAATGGTTTAGATTAAATGAATGATAAGATTTTTGGCTATAAATAGAAGCCTTAACTTAAGGATTTTTCATAAACTTCCTTACTTGTTCTTTCTTTCTCTCTCTAAATACTTCTTGTGAAAGTTCTCTCTAAGTGTGCTTAAGTCATCTTGAGTATTTGTGAAGATCTATAAGTATACGTGTACTGTTCAAGTTAATCAACCTCATTTAAATCAATATCCAGTCACGTGTTACGGTAAGGGATACCATCTTTTTCATCTTCCATTATTCAAACGTACTATGGTAAGGGATTATCATTATTTGATTCTCGATAATAATATTGTTTCTTCCTTACTCATAAGACGTGCCTTTTATTTCCATGTATTAAATTGTGGGAATAACCTTACGGAGCGGATTGCCGCCTGTTGGTGAATAACCTTTCGTATTCATTCATTATTAATCTCTGAGAATAACCTTACGGAGCGGATTGCCGCCTGTTTGGTGAATAACTCTTTGTACTCAAATTCTATTAAATTGTGGGAATAACCTTACGGAGCGGATTGCCGCCTGTTGGTGAATAACCTTTCGTATTCATTTATTATTAATCTCTGAGAATAACCTTACGGAGCGGATTGCCGCCTGTTTGGTGAATAACTCTTTGTACTCAAATTATATTAAATTGTGGGAATAACCTTACGGAGCGGATTGACGCCTGTTGGTGAATAACCCTTTGTATTAATTTCCTTCACCTTTTGTTAATCAAACCTGCTACGGTAAGAGATATTATTTTCTTTCATACTCCTAAATCGAAATTTATTATGGAACTATTGCTTCTATAATTCCTGAAAATATTATATGTTCCATAATAGTTGAACTTCATTATTTCAACTGAACCTTCCTATTTACGTGAACCTTTCTATTGAATTGTAACCGTTATTCTGAACTGTGGATCTTGAATTTCACTCCACATCATGTTGACAATTTGGACATTATTTGAATCTGTACAAAGTAAACTTCCGATACTTATTGTTATCCTATTTCTTCTGTTCATCATTTATATCATTCTAATCATCCAAAAATCAAGCTGTTGTGAATATCTGTGGCCGGGGGCACAGATGTGATATATTTGTTGAACAGATGATAGGTTAAAGGCGATATAATAGGTTAAAGGCGATACATCTGTTCGGTGTCTTTTATGGCACGTGGTGAATGTTCTCTTTGGCCCGTAGTGCAAAGATGAACTGTTGTTTGGTATGATTATGACCAAAGGCTGAATCTGGTATAATCATGACCGTTGGTGCTATATTGAATATCTTTGGCCCGTAGTACAAAGATGAACTGTTGATGTGCATGATTATGATCAGGAACTGTGAATTTGTATTATCTTGACTAATGATATTTCAGATGATAAAAGTTGATGATGTTTTTCCTAAAAAGAGAACCGAGTGGACATTATAGTCTGCATTATTCTTCTAATAGATTACTCATTCCGCTGCTATTATTGATCTGAACGTTGTTTAAGAATTTAACTGCAGTTTTTGATATAAACCTTGTAGTCTATTGTATTCTATCAAGAACTCAACTGTTGAAGGCTAATGATAATTTATTCGTCATTATCTTAGTCATGATATTTCTTACTGGGCTATTTGAGCTCACCCTTTCTTTTGTTCCATTGTTTTTCAACAGGAGATGAAAACATAACAGGGTCTAGCCGGGGAATGGAGTGAGGGTCCGAGGAATAGTTATCATAGTTTTCACGTTTTGTAAAATAGTGTGGCAATAATAGTGAAGACTTAGTTGTGTATTATTATACACTGTATTGTTGTACGTTGTGCTTTGTTGTAATAATTTTGTTGTAGTCTTTTGACGACTCAAGTTTGGGCTGTGTGGGCCCAGATTTGGGGGCGTCACAGTTGGCATCAGAGCTTAGGGATATGGTCTTTAATGGAGATCTGGGGTTAGAACTAGGAGGGGAGAGACGAATAGAATCAATCACTAGTGTGTCCTACCTAAATTAGATTTATTTTTTATCTAATGAATCGATTTGAATGTAGGAACATGAAGAGATGAGTCAGTTTATTTGAACTAACATTTATTTTGTGACCACAGTTAATTATGGCATCTGGAAATCAGGAGGTTAACTATGAAATTACCGAAACAAATGTAGCTGCAAAACAAGAGGGGACGAATAATCTTCTTACAAACTCAGAGTTGAATCATTTGCCTAAGGCAAAAATTATGCGTGTTCTATCCAGTAAGGATGAAGGTGAAAGCTCTGCTACAGTCGTTCCAGATCCATTCTTAGAAGCAATTAAAGGAAGTAACGAACTTGCGGAAATTATTGCCTTTAATTTACTCACTAATTGGGAGAGTGATATCACATGGTTATGCTCTATAACAAAGGATCAGAATATATGGACTTTTCATATTAGTCTTTGGGATTTATGGTGTTCCAGCTATGATTTTCAAGATTATTTAAAAATGATGTTTCTATACTTTTGGGCGTTACAATTTAGAGGAATTCAGGTTAAGTTAGTCACTATCGTGGAAACTGCAGTCTATCGAAAATACTATTTTAATGGAAATCATTGGTACCTTACTACTGATGAAGTTGATGAACCCGAAAAACAGTTTGCTAGAAAATTATTCAGTGGTATTCCCATGGTTGAAATACGTGAAGATCCGAATGAAGTATTCGGGATTCGATTTGACGATAACAGTCAAGAAACCGAATGAGGTGATAACCGGTAAGCTATTCATAAATTCTCGTGAAGTCTATGCCATATTAGATACTGACTCTATCCACTCTTTTATCTCACCTATATGTACTCAACGTTTAAATTTGACTATTGAAAACTTAAATCTTGTTTTATCAGTTGAAACCTCATTGGGAGAAATACCTATTACATTTACTATCTATAAATCTTGCCTAGTTCAAATCAACAACCTCACATTACCTGTTGACCTTATTTCTTTGGAGATGCGTGAATTTGATGTGATTTTAGGAATTGATTGGTTGACTACCCATCATGCTAAAATTGATTGTTTTCATAAGATTATTAGTTTTCATATTCCTAATCAACATGTCATGCAAATTCAAGCAACTAAACCATTGAAATCTATAACTGTTATTTCTAGCCATAAAGCCATTCGTTTATTGAAAAACAGATGTCAAGCCTTTTTAGCTCATGTCACTGATTTGAACAAAAACACGTCAAACTTGAATGATATTCTCATTGTTAATGAGTTTCCTGACGTTTTTTCTGAGGAACTTTCTGGCTTACCCCAAACCGTGAAATTGAATTCTGTATCGATCTTGAACCCGGCACTAAGCCCATTTTTAAAGTCCCATACCAAATGGCTCCCATAGAACACCAAGAGTTGAAAGTTTAATTACTAGATATCGGTATCATTCATTCTAGTACAAAACTTATATCGAGCGAGGAATGCGAGAAGAGTTTTCAAGAACTCAAGAGGAGACTTGTTTCAGCTCCTGTTCTGACCATACCATCAGGATCAGGAGAATTTGTTATCTACAGCGATGCTTCTGGCAAAGGTCTAGGCTGTGTCCTTATGCAACATGGAAAGGTTATAGCCTACGCCTCTCGACAACTCAAAGATTATGAGAAAAATTATCCTACTCATGATCTAGAGTTGGCAGCAGTCGTTTTCGCGTTGAAGATCTGGAGACACTACTTGTACGGAGAAAAAGTGGATATCTATACGGATCATAAAAGTCTCAAGTATTTCTTCACCCAGAAGGAACTCAACATGCGACAACGACGTTGGCTTGAGCTGTTAAAGGATTATGACCACACAATCCAGTATCACCCGGGAAAGGCGAACGTTGTAGCTGACGCTTTGAGCAGAAAATCTTATGCAAGTACAAGTGCACTGCTGACAACACAAAAGTGTATTTTGTACGACTTGCAAAAGATGGAGATAGAGCTAAAGACACCAGGGACCCGCTCGAAGATTGCTCAAGTGCGATTAGAACCAATTTTAATCGATAAAATTAAAGCTGCTCAAGCTACCGATCCGGAACTGATAAACATGATAAAGAAAGTACAAGAAGGTGTCATTCCCGAAGCAAGAATCGACGAGAAAGGAATACTTCGAGTCAACTCTCGACTCTGTGTTCCTAACGATCCTGAATTAAAGCATAAAATCATGATGGAGGCACACAACACGCCGTTTGCAATCCACCCAGGAGGTACCAAGATGTATCGAGATCTTCGACATACATTTTGGTGGAACAATATGAAAAGAGAGATTGCAGAGTTTATCTCAAGGTGCCTAACTTGTCAACGTGTCAAGGCAGAGCATCAAGTTCCTAAAGGTCCATTACAATCACTTGAAGTTCCCGAATGGAAGTGGGAACACATCAATATGGACTTCGTGACGGGTCTTCCAAAAGTTTCTCAAGGCTTAGATGCAATTTGGGTGATCGTAGATAGATTGACCAAATCTGCTCATTTCTTGCCTATACGAGAAAACTTTTCACTTGAACGTCTTGCCGGTATGTACATAAATGAGATCGTGAGATTGCATGGCATGCCAGTTTCCATAGTTTCTGATCGAGAACCTAGATTCACTTCACGCTTTTGGATCAGTCTACAAAAAGCTATGGGCACTGAACTACGTTTTAGTTCTGCATACCATCCTCAAACGGACGGACAATCGGAAAGGACGATCCAGACCCTCGAAGATCTTTTGAGACTTTGTGTATTAGACTTCAAAGGAAGTTGGGATAAGTACTTGCCGTTGGTGGAATTTTCTTACAACAACAGTTACCAAGCAAGCATAGGCATGGCTCCATTCGAGGCATTGTATGGAAGGAAATGTCGCTCTCCAATATGTTGGAATGAGGTAGGAGAAGCAAAATTGTTGGGACCCGAGTTGGTACGCTTGACGACCGAAAAGATCCAAATGATCCGACAACGAATACAGACCGCACAAGAACGACAAAAGAGTTATGTTGATCTTCATCGGAGAGACGAAAGTTTCAACGTCGGAGATCATGTATTCTTACGTGTTTCTCCATGGAAAGGGGTTACGAGATTCGGAAAGAGAGGAAAGCTCAACCCTCGATTTATTGGCCAATTTGAAATCCTCGATCGAATAGGAACCGTAGCCTACAGACTAGCCCTACCACCAAGTATGTCTCGCATCCATAACGTTTTTCACATATCTATGTTACGTAAATATGTGAAGGACCCAAACCACGTCATTGAGTTAGAACCAGACGTTATAGCAGAGGATTTAACATACGAGGAGGTACCTGTTAAGATCCTGGATAAGAAGGAGCAGATCCTACGCTCAAAGGTTATACCTCAAGTTAAGGTTTTATGGAGGAACCAAGATACTGAGGAAATGACCTGGGAGCTAGAATCTGAAATAAAATCTAAGTATCCTTACCTCTTCGATATGTCAGGTACGTCAATTTCGGGGACGAAATTTCATAAGGAGGGGAGGTTGTAAGACCCCGAATTTTATGAAATACAAAATTTAATTTTTCTTCATATAGATATTTTTTTTTTAAACAGTAAGTGGTTAAATCGATAAAGTTAAAAGTTAAGGATGTTATGTGCAAATTTTATTTTGTCGGACAATATTCGCTTTGTCGGGGAATATTCGTTTGGTCGGGGAATATTCGTGCCGTACGACGGCGCCGAAATAATAAATTATTGGTGGACCCCACAACGGAATATTTGTCGGATATAGAAAACGACAGAAATAACCTTTTTAAATAAAAATAGTCAACGGAACTGTTAAAATACCGGTGATAAAAGAATAGTAGCATACGGTAGTTATTGGTATTTTCTGTAGCACTCGGTACTCTACAGTAACACACGGTATTGCATAGTGTCTCATATTATTGGTCTGATAATTGACACCGTAACTGTTACGCATCATTTCATCGATAATTGTCACTGCATAATATTTTATATTATCAATTCAATAATTGTTGTTACACAGTATTTTGCATTATTGATTTAATAATTGTCATTACACTGTATTTTATATCATTGAGTCAATAATTGTTGTTGCACTGTTTTTAAAATTATTGAACTTAATAATTGTCACAGTAACATATGCACAGTAATTCACATTATTGAATCAATAATTGTCATTACACAGTAACGTATGCTTTATTTTACATTATTGTTATCTCTATTATGATGTTATTTAAACAGTTGTATTTCATTAATTTATTGACTTGATATCTAAGAGCTAACTATACTGTATTTATAACAATTAGTCATAATAATTGAATTGATAAAGTTATTTGTTTATAATATAAAGTTAGGTGATTATTAGGTGATATGAAATGAATGGTGTAGATTAAAGTGTGAATTATTGTTGAATAATTGAATTGATTTGTTTATAATATAAAGTTAGGTGATTATTAGGTGATATGAAATGAATGGTGTAGATTAAAGTGTGAATTATTGTTGAATAATTAAATTGATTTGTTTATAATATAAAGTTAGGTGATTATTAGGTGATATGAAATGAATGGTGTAGATTAAAGATAATATAATATTTGAAATGGATGGTGTAGATTAAAAGGTGATCTTTAAATGAATGGTTTAGATTAAATGAATGATAAGATTTTTGGCTATAAATAGAAGCCTTAACTTAAGGATTTTTCATAAACTTCCTTACTTGTTCTTTCTTTCTCTCTCTAAATACTTCTTGTGAAAGTTCTCTCTAAGTGTGCTTAAGTCATCTTGAGTATTTGTGAAGATCTATAAGTATACGTGTACTGTTCAAGTTAATCAACCTCATTTAAATCAATATCCAGTCACGTGTTACGGTAAGGGATACCATCTTTTTCATCTTCCATTATTCAAACGTACTATGGTAAGGGATTATCATTATTTGATTCTCGATAATAATATTGTTTCTTCCTTACTCATAAGACGTGCCTTTTATTTCCATGTATTAAATTGTGGGAATAACCTTACGGAGCGGATTGCCGCCTGTTGGTGAATAACCTTTCGTATTCATTCATTATTAATCTCTGAGAATAACCTTACGGAGCGGATTGCCGCCTGTTTGGTGAATAACTCTTTGTACTCAAATTCTATTAAATTGTGGGAATAACCTTACGGAGCGGATTGCCGCCTGTTGGTGAATAACCTTTCGTATTAATTTATTATTAATCTCTGAGAATAACCTTACGGAGCGGATTGCCGCCTGTTTGGTGAATAACTCTTTGTACTCAAATTATATTAAATTGTGGGAATAACCTTACGGAGCGGATTGCCGCCTGTTGGTGAATAACCCTTTGTATTAATTTCCTTCACCTTTTGTTAATCAAACCTGCTACGGTAAGGGATATTATTTTCTTTCATACTCCTAAATCGAAATTTATTATGGAACTATTGCTTCTATAATTCCTGAAAATATTATATGTTCCATAATAGTTGAACTTCATTATTTCAACTGAACCTTCCTATTTACGTGAACCTTTCTATTGAATTGTAACCGTTATTCTGAACTGTGGAGCTTGAATTTCACTCCACATCATGTTGACAATTTGGACATTATTTGAATCTGTACAAAGTAAACTTCCGATACTTATTGTTATCCTATTTCTTCTGTTCATCATTTATATCATTCTAATCATCCAAAAATCAAGCTGTTGTGAATATCTGTGGCCGGGGGCACAGATGTGATATATTTGTTGAACAGATGATAGGTTAAAGGCGATATAATAGGTTAAAGGCGATACATCTGTTCGGTGTCTTTTATGGCACGTGGTGAATGTTCTCTTTGGCCCGTAGTGCAAAGATGAACTGTTGTTTGGTATGATTATGACCAAAGGCTGAATCTGGTATAATCATGACCGTTGGTGCTATATTGAATATCTTTGGCCCGTAGTACAAAGATGAACTGTTGATGTGCATGATTATGATCAGGAACTGTGAATTTGTATTATCTTGACTAATGATATTTCAGATGATAAAAGTTGATGATGTTTTTCCTAAAAAGAGAACCGAGTGGACATTATAGTCTGCATTATTCTTCTAATAGATTACTCATTCCGCTGCTATTATTGATCTGAACGTTGTTTAAGAATTTAACTGCAGTTTTTGATATAAACCTTGTAGTCTATTGTATTCTATCAAGAACTCAACTGTTGAAGGCTAATAATAATTTATTCGTCATTATCTTAGTCATGATATTTCTTACTGGGCTATTTGAGCTCACCCTTTCTTTTGTTCCATTGTTTTTCAACAGGAGATGAAAACATAACAGGGTCTAGCCGGGGAATGGAGTGAGGGTCCGAGGAATAGTTATCATAGTTTTCACGTTTTGTAAAATAGTGTGGCAATAATAGTGAAGACTTAGTTGTGTATTATTATACACTGTATTGTTGTACGTTGTGCTTTGTTGTAATAATTTTGTTGTAGTCTTTTGATGACTCAAGTTTGGGCTGTGTGGGCCCAGATTTGGGGGCGTCACATAGGTAACTCCTTAAATCCTATTATGAGAGGAAATCTTATTTATGGTAAAAAAAAAAAAACTTTTGGTAGTAATCCTATTTGTAGTAGTTATATTTATTATATGAGAATGTCCTAATTAAATTAGAAAAATGGAGTTATTATACTCTATAAATAGAGTCTTGTGTTTAGAGAGAGAGAACACAATCAAGAGATAGTAACATCTTAGAGAGTTGAAAAATTGTGTAATCGGGTCTTGGATTGTTATGTGAGGGAAGATTTATCAATTTTTATTCCATATAAAAAATTGTGATTAATGTATTGAAGTTGATTTTGTAGATTAGGTCATTGAAGACCAAAACCACGTTAAATATTGAGTTGTTTATTTTGCATGTCTTTATTCCCAACATTTGATCAATCACCTTTAGAATATATTTGTTGTTTTAAAACTTTGAACAATTATAAATATTATAAACTAACAAAAAAGTATGATTAGTTAATATATTTGTTGTTTTAAAACTTTTAACAAATTTATAACAATTATGTATTTACTTTTATTTTTTTGGGTTGATTCACTTAACTTTTCTACCACCTAATTTTTGTATCACAATACAACTTTATTCAAGTGTGTACCAAATATTAGCACCATTAGTTTAACATAACACAACTATTTACATATACAAGTATGATACTCGTGTAAGGCACGAGCAAGTATTTAAAATAGTAAATTTATTTACTAACAACTGGATATGATATATTTATATAATCAATCAATACCAAACACTGCAGAGTGTATGTCACTATTCTTAATTGACAAATGATAAAATTAGATATAAAAGAAAATAGAGTTTTTATGTCACAAAACAAAGAATTATCCCCTGATTGACCTAATATGTGTATAAAAAATCTAAAATAGTAAAATGTAATCCATATTCACATTATAGTCCAATACATGTAATTAAAGATCATCATTTTAGGACAATGTATCATTTTGGATATCCAATCAACAAAAACATCCTTTCAAGATTTAATGCTATGATAATGCAAGACATTGTGATGCAATTCAATTAACATCTTATCATTTTGGATACCCAAATAACATAACAACTCTTTCACAATTCAATGCTATGATAATGTAACACATTCACAATAAACAGTTTTAATCTCTTCTTCTTTGCCCTTCTAAAAACTCTTATTTTCTTCAATATTTTTGTTGCTCCTACAACGGTAACCCAAGCATATCAACAACAATCAACTCAAAATGTAATCCAAAATGAAAAACACATACACGGAGATATTATCATTCTTTATGATATAGATAAATTTACTTCATATCTTGTATCCAGTAGAAAAAAAGGAAATACAATCTATAAAATTCTCAACACCAATGTAATACAAAGACAAATATACATGTATATATATGTGTATGAAAAAATTAAGATTATTTCATCATTCTAAGACAATGTATCGTTTTAGATATCTAATCAACATAAACATCCTTAAGATTCAATGTTATGATAATGTAACACATTATGATGCGATTCAATTAACATCTTATCATTTTGGATACCCAAATAACATAAAAACTCTTTCAAGATTCAATGATATGATAATGTAACACATTCATAATAAATAGTTTTAATCTATTCTTCTTTGCCCTTCCAAAAGCTCTTACTTTTTCAGTATTGTTGTTGCTCCTACAACGGTAACTCATGTATATCAACATCAATCAACTCAAAATGTAATCCAAAATGAAATGCATATACACACATGGTTTTAAAATCCAGCTTGAACCGACAGTCTGATCGGTCAAAAATCAGAACAGGTTGACATGCTGGTCCGGCCCAAAAAACTGGTTTTCACCAATCCGATCAAAACTCAGTTAACCATCGGTTGAATTACTGGTTCAATCGGTAAACCGATTAGTTGACCCGATTTTAAAGTATTTTTTAATATTTTTTTGTACAATAATATTTTTATTTTTAAAATTAGATATTTTACTAATATTATAATATTATTTCACTATATTTTAGCTTACAAAAAATTAGATATTTTAAAATTTTATTAATTATTAATAATATATTTTTATGTATTTATGACGTCACCGATTTCGACTACTGGTTCGATCAGTGACCCATGCACTCAGTACCATTTTCGATTTGATGACCAGTCCGAGTCTAAAAACATTACATACACAGAGATATTATCATTCTTTATGATATAGATAAATTAAATTCATATCTTGTATCCGGTAGAAAAAAGGAAACACAATCTATAAAAATCTCAATACCAATGTAATACAAAGAGAAATACACATGTATATATGTGTGGGAAATCTAAGATTATGTTACCTTGAAAGATCTTTTAAGAAATTAATGACATCAATTTTTTTCAATAATTGTTTTGCTTCTTTGAATTTAATTCGTTAGGTCTTATAATTTAAATTCAATAGTTATGGTTAAAAAAAAATTAAGTACTCTTTTCTACAACAACCCGCGTCAAAACTCCTATAACTCACCCTTGTGACCCTAGCAACTATATTCAGAAGTAAAATACTTTGCAATAACAAATTAACACATAAGAGATGCAAATATAGATTACATAAATAAAATAAACTATGAAAGTTAAAAAAATAATTATACATGCACATATTGTTTTGTCCTCAAAGCTATAAAACACTAAATTAATCTTCATTTACTCAAGTCTAGGTTCCATATTATTTCCCTCATCGGTTGTCTTCATTTAATGCTATGTTTGTTCTACTTCATAAAAATTGTGGCAAAAAATTGGAAGAAATTTAAATATTTAACCCAAATTATAAATAAATTAATTAATCTTTCTCAAAAAGGCAGTCAGCCCAAAATTGCATGAAAGGCACAAACCAAATTCAAGTAAGTTGGCTCCCTTTACAATCCAAATTGATCAAACACAAATCAAAATCAAAATAGTCAAAAAACACAAATCTTATTATAGATAGATATATAATTACGTATAAGGTATATATTGCTAAGAGTTGTACACTAATTTAGTTATTGTATATATGTATATCTTTGGTAGAAACTTAAAAGCTTAAGTGTCTTATTCCTATGTCAAAGTAATTACAAAATTGAATACTCACAAATTCTGTCATTTTCTCTTTTTCCTACTTTCATTATTGCCCAAAAGCACATACCCATTTGTTATGGTAGTATATTCAATGAATATTGGCAGCCATAATAAGTGAGAATAGATTGAAAAACTTTCATCTCGATTACAATAATCTTAATAAGTAAAATACAATACGTATATCATTAGGAATACCCACCATGATTTCCATACCAGAGCCACGTAAAGCATTAAAACTACTACTATCCGCATCAAATAGCTTCACTTTTTGAAACCCATTGTCCTTTAGCAGCTTCACTGTGATTGATTGCTCCAGAGGATGACTTGTTTGTGTTCCCCAGTTTGCTCCAATTCCTCCATTAACTGACTAATATAAATCAGTGTGATTTGGTTTAGATTTGTAATAAAACTAAATGAGGTCTTTTAACACAAACTAACGAAAAAATTAGGGGTTGTGAAGAGGAAAAAAGAGAGGAAGAAAGTTACTACACTTACGCGTATATCTTCTTTGAGGCATTTTAACAAACACCTAATGTGCAATGTCCATGTCATCTCCATATATCCAACATCCAAAAAGTTTATGCTTCTTTCTGTAATCTTTTTGAGAATCAACATAAAAAAACCAATACATAACAATTAAAAATATTACGCGTTCTGAAATTATACTTTTTAAATGAACCTGTAGTAAAAATGGGGTGTTTTGCCTCTTCTTATTCTCGTCGAACGCCATTCGAAGAGCCTCCAATTTCATCCAAACGTTGTCGTTGTAACACTTCCTTCCCGACTAGTAGAAAAGGGAGGCAACACACAAAGGAATTCTAAACATAATGTCAAAACAAAAAGGAACTCTCTTCATATTTGCCCTTGAATCCCCTTGCAAACCCTACCGAAAGAAAAACACAGCATAAGCCAAATGCCCAGTACGAATAAAGAGTGCAAAAATAAGAACTGAAATTGAATAACAAAATCAATTGAACTAAACTAAACTAAGATTAATAAAATCAACTGAACTGAATTACATAATCTTACTGAACTAAACAACATAATCTACTAAACAGAACTAATCTACTGAACTGAACTGATCTACTGAACTGAACTGATTTACTGAACAATATAAAACGCTGAATTGAATGGTTGTGTTTATTTCACACCGAGTTCAGAACAAAATAGAAATATACCTTATCACAAAGACAAGTCAAAATACTGTCACACAGGCAGACACACATTGGACTGCAGATCCAAATGCATATAAAATCGAAAAGGTGTGCTCGGCACTATGAATAACACCAAATCGCAGAACAGAATAGAACAAAATGCTAGGACCGACCCATACGCCTCCCACAACAAAACACCAAATGTTCACCGAAACACAAAATAGAGACGCCGTCGACTGATCACACCGTCACGGAAAGTGTCATGCCTTAGTGTCCAAAAACATGTCTGTGGTACCCCCACATGTGGTTATAGCTCAGGTATACCCTACGATACTTTCTAACAAAAATATTATGTAACGCCCCAAATCTGGGCTCATACAGCCCAAACTTGAGTCGTCAAAAGACTACAACAAAATAATTACAAGATAGAATAACGTTCAACAATACAGTGTATAATAATACACAACTAAGTCTTCACAATTATTGTCACACTATATACAACATGTGAAGACGACAATAACTATCACTCGGACCGTCACTCCATTCCCCTGCTAGACCCGGCTACTCTCTCATTTTCTAAAAAACAATGGAACAAAAGAAAGGGTGAGCTCAAATAGCCCCGTAAAGAATATCATGACTAAAATAATGACAAGTAAATTATCGTTAGCCTTCAACAGTTGAGTTCTTGATAGAATACAATAGACTACAAGGTTTGTATCAAAAACTGTAGTTAAATTCTTAAACAATGTTCAGATCAATAATAGCAGCGGAATGAACAATCTATTAGAAGAATAATGCAGACTATAGTGTCCACTCGCTTCTCTTTTTAGTAAAAATATCATCAACTTTTATCATCTGAAATACCATTAGTCAAGATAATACAAATTCACAGTTCCTGATCATAATCATGCAGATCAACAGTTCATCTTTGCACTACGGGCCAAAGATATTCAATATAACACCAACGGTCATGATTATACCAGATTCAGCCTTTGATCATAATCATACCAAACAACAGTTCATCTTTGCACTACAGGCCAAAGAGAACATTCACCACGTGCCATAAAAGACACCGAACAGATGTATCGCCTTTAACCTATTATATCGCCTTTAACCTATCATCTGTTCAACAATTATATCGCATCTGTGCCCCCGGCCACAGATATTCACAACAACTTAAATTTGGATGATTAGAATGATATAAATGATGAACAGAAGAAACAGGATAAATAATAAGTATCAGAAGTTTACTTTGTACAGATTCAAATAACGTCCAAATTGTCAACATGATGTGGAGAGAAATTTAAAAATGATATTCAAGATCCACAGTTCAGAATAACGGTTACAGTTCAATAGAAAGGTTCACGTAAATATGATGGTTCAATTGAAATGATGAAGTGCAACTATTATGGAACATATAATATTTTCAGGAATTATAGAAGCAATAGTTCCATAATAAGTTTCGATTTAGGTGTATGAAAGAAAATAATATCCCTTACCGTAGCAGGTTTGATTAACAAAAGGTGAAGGAAATTAATATCTCTTACCATAGTAAGTTTGAATAATGGAAGATGAAAAAGATGGTATCCCTTATGAGTATAAAGGAAAATAATATCACTTACGAATATGAAAGAAAATGATATTATAAACGAATATGCAATAAAAATGTCATGTGATAATTTGTGTAAACAAATTATTTCCACAAGAGACAAATAAGAAATGAATACAAAGAGTAATTCACCAAACATGCGGTAATCCGCGTAGTCAGGTTATTCTCAGAGATTAATAAGGAATGAATACGAAAGGTTATTCACCAACAGGCGATAATCCGCACCGTAAGGTTATTCCCACAATTTAATAAAAATTGAATACGAAGAGTCATTCACCAAACAGGCGATAATCCGCACCGTAAGGTTATTCTCAGAGATTAATAAGGAATGAATACGAAAGGTTATTCACCAACAGGCGGTAATCCGCGCCGTAAGGTTATTCCCATAAATTAATACATAGAAATAAATGGCACGTCTTATGAGTAAGAAAGAAACGATATTATTTTCGAGAATCAAATAATGATAATCATTTACCTTAACACGTGACTGGATATTTATTTAAATGAGGTTGATTAACTTGAACAGTACACGTACACTTATAAATCTTCACAAATACTCAAGATGACTTAAGCACACTTAGAGAAAACTTTCACAAGAAGTATTTAGAGAGAGAAAGAAAGAACAAGTAAGGAAGTTTATGAAAAATCCTTAAGTTAAGGCCTTTATTTATAGCCAAAAATCTTATCATAACCAAGATTTTCTAATTTAATCCAAACCGTTCATTTCAAGATAATGTTTAATCCATACCATTCATTTCATCTTTTAAGATAAATCATTTATTTAAATATCATCTTTTAATCTACATCATCTATTTCAAATTCTATATTATCTTTAATCTATACTATTCATTTCATCTTTTAAGATTTCCTTAATCTAAACCTTTCATTTAAAGATCATCTTTTAATCTACACCATCCATTTTAAATTCTATATTATCTTTAATCTATATCATTCATTTTATATCACCTAACTTTATATTATAAACAAATAACTTTATCAATTCAATTATTCAACAATAATTCATACTTATTCATTATTATGACTAATTGTTATAAATACAGTGTAGTTGGCTTTCTGAGTTAGATATCAAGTCAATTAATTAATGAAATACAACTGTTTAAATAACACCATAATAGAGATGACAATAATACAGAAAGTATGCAAAATAAAAATTACGTTACTGTGTTATGACAATTATTGATTCAATAATGTGAATTACTGTGCATATGCTACTGTGACAATTATCAATTTAATAACATGAATTATTGTGCATGTGACAATAAAGTCAAATATTGTACGATAACCACTTTATCAGTTTAATAATACGAAACACTGTGCAATGCCGTGTGCTACTGAGCAATACCGTGTGCTACTGTGCAATACCGTATGTTACTTGTAATACCGTATATTACTATTCTTTTACCACTGGATATTTAAAAAATTAAAAGTGATAGTACCATTGACCATTTAAAAATTGTTTATGTCATTTTCTGTATCTGACAATTATTCTTTGTGGGGTCCACCAATGATTGGTTCGTACGGCGCCGTCGTATGAATATTCCCCGACAGAACGAATATTCTCCGACCAAAAGAATATTGTCCGACATAATATAATTTGCACATAACATTCTTGACTTTTAACTTTATCAATTTAACTACCTACTGTTTCAGGGGAAAAAAATATATATATGAAGAAAAATTAAATTTTATATTTCATAAAATTCGGAGTCTTACATATTATGTCACAACGAATACGACACAATATCACAAAAGGAGTTCTAATACGCACATGTTAAACCGAAATAAATCGACACAAAGTCTCCCAAATATACTAACATGTACATTTCTACAGAATCAAAATAAATATTAGTCATGCTTAATAAGTCTAAAGAGTACAAGATAAGTTGCGAATATCTAAAATCAAACAAAACTATCATATGCATTTGATTATATACAATATATCGACATAATATCCAAATTCTAATGAGGAACAAAAGAAACAAATTAAAATCAAATGAGTATCGCTGAAAGAGTACGAAATTCATACTTGGAATAAGCAATGTAATACCCAAAATTATACTTCAAACTGACTCGTTAAATTCCCTCCGTTGGAACAATTAAACAAAATAAAGGAATTGATAAATAAATAGTTAATCAATTGATTAACTTTTACACATTTTCTTTCTCTTAGGCGAATCTAAAATTGTTTCGTTCTAAACAAAATTCTACCTAAAGGTATACATACATAAATATTTTAATCATGGTAACGTATATATTAATAAATAATTATATTCTTGTTCCTTTTGAAATACATATAAGTATATTTACAAAAATATTCTTTTCATTTTTAATTATGTTACAAACAAATATTATTATTATTATGTCAAAACTCTAAAGTTAAAAAAATAATAATTTAATATTCCAAAATGCTAATTACTAACAGAGATATACTAAAATATATAAACTAACAAACTAAATAGCATACAAAATTTAAAACTACAAAAATTAAAACTAATACAAAAAATTAAATAATTACATAAAGAATGAAAAAGAGATATACCTGAAATTATGAGGTCCACAGTGCGCCCACGTCCTCGACACCAAAAAATTTAACTAGGGAGGTCCTTACTAAAAAGATCCTCACACAAAAAGGTTTCCTCAAATTGGGTAAAACCTTAATGTTTTTGTAAAATAAAACAAAAGGGTAGTGTTATATTTATAAGCTAAAGGAATGGAATGTGTTTTGAAAATAGATGATGTGGGACTTTTAGAAAATGACTGGGTATTATAGTCATATCGTTCAGCAATGAATAATAACCTGGAGATTTTAGTCTGGCATGTGTATAGAGTAGCGTACGTCTCGACATCGAGCTGCTTGCCGCTGATGATTAGTATGTAACGTCGTGTTTCTTCACCGCTGTTGGTGTAGATCTCGTCGATCATTTGTCCCGAACCTTCTTCCTCAACTTCTATAGTTGTTTTCTTCTTTTACTTCCTTTTCTCGTTCTCTGAGTTTTCAAACAAATCGATTGCTCGAGTGAGGAAAGAGAATTTGTTAGTTGATGAAGTCAAAGAGGCGATTGAAAGATGAAGGAGAAGTGAATTGACATGTGAAGGAGAAGAGGTGATTTAAGGATGAAGGAGAAGAGGCGAGAAGATGGAACAACGATGAAGCCGAAGAGGCTAGAGACAGGGACAGAGCTACACACTCAATTGGGGATGCCATGGCACCCCTGAGTTTTGAAGATCCTCTATTATATACGTATATTAGGGATAATTCGTGTTTGAAAGCACGGTCTAATTAACATAACAGTTAACTATTGTATCTAATATTTTCAGATTGAAAAATCTAAAATTGTTATAATTATAATAATAATAATAATTATTATTATTATTATTATTATTATTATTATTATTATTATTATTGTTGTTGTTGTTGTTGTTGTTGTTGTTGTTGTTGTTGTTGTTGTTATTATTATTGTTATTATTATTGTTATTGTTATTATTATAATAATTATTATTATTATTGTTATTATTATTATTGTTATTATTATTATTATTATTATTATTATTATTATTGTTATAGTGTAGTGGTGAATTTGATTTTGGAGGAAAATGTGAGTAGATAAATTTTTGAAAAAAAGATGTTGAATTGGGGGGAAAAATGAGTGATAAATTAGTAACCGTTGGATGTTGAAGCCCTAAATGATTGTAGACTGTTGGATGTTGAAACCTAAATTAATTTGAGACCGTTGGATATTGATACATTGGGATTTGAGCCGCTCTGTTTTATTATATAGATAATTAAGTATATATTTGGATTTTAGCATTCCTTATAAAAATATAAAACAAAAATGTTTTTAAACTTTACTTAAATAAAAAAAAAAACTTTAGACTTAAGACTTTACTTGGACCGCTGTGTATGAATATAAATAATTTTGATATATAATTTTGACACCCCCTGAAATAGAATTCTAGTTCTGCCCCTGGCTATAGACAAACTTGGTGAATGACTCATGACTAACGAAATTAACTTGGTTTGAAATCGATTCTTATGTTATTATATATTATTATAAAAATGACTAAAATTCTATAATTAAAAAAATTATCAATAGTAAATCATAATATATAGTCTAAACATTCTAGTTATTTGAAATCATCTAAATTAAATGGACTAATCGTGTTAAATATGTGGGATTGACACCCCTTAAATGCTTCCAGCAGCTCCTAGAACAATTTGCTTTACTTTCTCAAACTTACCATGCTCAGTGAAAGTCTCCAACATTAATTATACTAATTTTAGCATTTTATTTACCCACAAAAAAAAATGATAAGATAAATATACTAGAAAAAGAATGATAAAAATAACCTAGACGTTATGTAAACTCGAGGAAAAATACTCCCAGTTATTGGTAAAACAAATTAAAGCACATAAGTAAAACATTTTTAGAATATTAACACTTGCATAGTCAATGAAAAAGTATAGTATAAATATGGTACTCCAATTAGGCATAAACTCCTAGTAGACATGCACAGTAGGCCGGACTGGTCCGGCCTGGCCTGGGCCTGGTAGGCTTTGGCCGTTGACCAGGCCAGGCCGGGCTTTGACTTTTGGGCCTGCAGGCCGGGCCGGGCCGGGCTTCTCGATCGAAGTCTGGCCTTTTGAGGCCTGTAGGCCGGGCCGGGCCAGGCCTGTAGGCCGGGCCGGGCCAGGCTTTAGGCCGGGCCGGGCCAGGCTTTAGGCCGGGCCGGGCCAGGCTTTAGGCCGGGCCGGGCCAGGCCTTGGGCCGGCCCAGGGTAGGCCAGGCTAGTCCTTGGGCCGGGCCGGGTCAGGCCAGGCCTAAAAATGTAATTAACTAATTTTTAATGTGAAATATAAATATTAAATAAACTAACTACTATATTAATTAAATGTATTGACAAAAAATTAAAAATGAGTAATTAATCAATAATAAATAATGAGTCGGTTACAAATATTTTGCTTCAAAATATTTTTAAAATGTCTTCAAAATTCAAATCTTCAAAAAATGTATCTTCCTATCTTCAAAATTTATCTCTTCGTTATATCTTCAAGAAACATATCTTCAGTCTTAAGAAAAAATATATATCTTCAATATTCATGGATGTACAATTTCGTCAGTTTTTACTCTAACTTCGAGATCTTCTAAGCTATCTTGATCGTCTATTACATCTTGTACTATTCTTTGTGCGGAAAAATAATCTCTATAATAAATGCATATCTCCAACGATTTTAAGCTAAGTCTACTTCTCTTTTTATCCAATACTCTGCCAGATAAAGAAAATTATTGATGAATTTATTTATCTAACTTTTTAAAAAAATTAATCTTGAATATTTGAGTAGTATATTTTTAGATAATTTATAATTATATTGAATCAATTTAAATTTAAATATATTTTAAAATTAATTTTAGAATACCTAAATTAATTAATTCTATTTTGAAACTGAAAAAGTTGTACAACATTAACCGGATTTGTCAACCAATTGTGATTAGTACAATGAACAGAAAAGCCAAACAAAATTTTTCAAAGTTTATTATCTCCCTACAATGAACTATTTCTTCCCTTCATCCGTCTTTTTGCTGCTTATATATATCAAGTTATAGTCTATAGTTAAAATGAATTAGCTAGGCTGGGCAGGCTGGGCTGGGCCGGTCCTCTGCGTAGGCCAGACCGGGCTTTTTTGTAGGCCGGGCCAAGTCGGTCTTCGTGGGCCAGGGCGGGCTTTTTCGTAGGCCGGGCCAGGCCGGGCTTTTTCGTGGGCCAGGCCGGGCTTTTTCGTAGGCCGGGCCAGGCCGGGCTTTTTGGTAGGCCGGGCCAGGCCAGGCTTTTACGTCAAAATAGCAGCCTGTTCAAAGACTGTAGGCCGGACCGGCCCGGTTCGGGCTTTGACCAGGCCGGGCTCAGGTCAGGCCAGGCCGACCTGTGGGCCGTAGGCCTTTTGTGCATCCCTAACTCCTAGGGACAAATTGTTTTAATCTTCTAACTCACGCAACTATTTTTTCACCCCAAATGGTTTTAATCTTCTACTTGCTATCTCACTGGTCTTGGGTTAATATTTTTTTAACACCCTTCATTTTAAACTAGCACACGATAACACATGCGGTGCACGTATAAATTATATAGAATAAAATAAGAATTTTATAAAATTTAGAGAATTAAATAGAAAGATAAAAAAAAAAATAATAATATAATTAAATTTGTAAAGACAAAAAAAAAATAACATAACACAAATTTACCGCTAATGTCAGCTGCTCAAAAGAGCAGGTTTACTTAAGAAAATATATTAATACAAGTACAAACGAATATGAATATAATTCATTATCAAGAATCTCTCAATTACATAAA